>CM021102.1:530339194-530349430 GCA_007115665.2 Sequoiadendron giganteum
GAGAGAGAGGGGGGGATAAGGGAGAGTTTATATATCTCCCCTCCCTCTCTCTCTCAAGTCTCTCCCTCCTACCCCGTCTCCCTCTCTCAATTCTCTCTCTCAGAGTCACTCTCTCTATCTCTATCCCCTCTACCCTTAACCCTAAACCATTAACCCTTAAACATTGAACCCTCCACCCTTAACCATCCCACCCTCTTTCTCTCTCCCAAGTCTCTCTCCTACCGCCTCTCCCTCTCTTAGGTCTCTCTCACTCACTCACTCACTCTGTCTATCTTTCTCCCCTCTACCCTTAACCCTTAATCCTTTATCCTTAACCCTTAAAACCTAAACCATTAAACCCCTTTACCCTCTACCCTTAACCATGCCTCTCTCTATCTCTCTCCCACTCCCTCCCTCTCACCCTAATCCATCAACCCTTATACCCTCTTAATCCCTCAACCCTCAACCCTTAACCCTTAAAACCTAATCCATAGAGATGGAGAGAGAGAGTGAGACATAGGGAGGGAGAAACCTAAGAGAGAGGGAGACACCCGAGAGAGAAGGAGAGGGAAACAAAGTGGGAGAGAGGGGGTAGGAAGGAGATACCTAAGAGAGTAGGAGACAGACCTGAGAGAGGAAGAGGGGGTAGGATGGAGAGACTTGAAAGAGAGAGAGAGGGAGGGAGTAAGAGAGAGACAGAGGGAGAGAGGATTAAGGGTAGAGGGTAGAGGGTTTAATGGTTTAGGGTTTAAGGGTTAAGGTTTTAGGGTTTAGGGTAGAGGGGAGAGAGATAGAGGGAGTGAGTGAGTGTGTGAGAAAGAGAGACCTGAGAGAGGGAGAGTGGGAGAGGGGGTAGGAGGGAGAGTCTTGAGAGAGAGATGGAGGGAGTGGGAGAGAGATAGAGGGTAGAGGGTTAAGGGTAGAGGGTAGAGGGTTTAGGGTTTAGGGTAGAAAGGAGAGAGAGAGGGAGAGAGAGAGGGAGAGAGAGGGAGAGGGAGAGAGAGAGGGAAAGAAGGTAGAGATATTGAGAGAGAGGAGGCAAGGAGGGAGAGAGAAATAAGTATAGAGGGACAAATAGGTAGAGATAAGTAGATATGAAAGCAAAGATAGAGGGAGAGGTAGGGATGGAGAGAGAGGTGAGAAAATTTAAAGAGAGGCCTAGGTAGATAGAATTTGGAGGAGATAAAGAGAAGTAGAGGGTAGAGTTAAGGGTAGAGGGTGGAGTGTTTAAGGGTTTAAGGGGGGTTTATGGTTTAGAGTAAAGGGTAAAGGAGAGAGAGATATAGGGAGTTAGTGAGAGAGAGAGAGAGGGAGGGTAGAGGGTAGAGGGTAGAGGTGCAAGAGCACCTAGAAGAACAACTAGAAAACACTAGGAATAGGAAAGGTTTGTGAATTTTTGTTTTAATTTGATAAGGTCATGTTGACCATTGAAATTGTGGGTGAGATTTAGACATATCTTGGTCAAGAGCTATCAAGAGTGGAAGAGTTGTGAGTTTAGACACTCATGGTTGGTAAGTTCTAATAATTGGAAATAAAGCCCAAATTGTTGCTTGGAGCAATTTTGGCCAAATGTGGTGGTTATGTCCGACCAAGGGAAGGGTAACCACCTTGGGTAACCTATTTAAGGATTGCCTCAACCTGTGTGAAAGGTTGGAAGGCATTTTAAGTTTTCATGAATGAGAAGGAAGAACAGTAGGAGTAATTGCTTAGTTTTCTGTGTTTGTGTTCTTAACAGTGTATTAATGGCTTAACCAGGCATTGGAATACATGTGGAATGTCATTTGATTGATCTCAAAGTGTTGGTTGGATCTTAATTAGTTGTTTCATCATTTTAGTTGTCAATTTTTGTTCTCTAAGTTCTTGTTTTTGTTCATTCTGCCTGGCAAGCTGCAATAAATGGAGTCCTAGACCACCTTTCCCCCGTACCTGGTGTATGGTCTCTTGGAAACAGTGGCTAGGCTCCATGCCTATATTTTTAGTAGTGTTAGGAGTCATTAGGAGTCAATCAAGCATGAAACAAGACCTTTCCTAGGCGAGCTAAACAGTGCTCGGCTAGGAAAGTCTAGAGGTGAAAATCACCTAACTTGCAGGGGAGACCTCTCCATGACAATTATCATGGTAGAAAGGTGGAAGAAGGCCATACAGAGGTCTGGTATCTAGTAAGAGGATACATCAATCCATTTGATGGAAGAACTCTTTGACAGTCCAACCGGGTAGCCAGGAAATGACAAAAAAACCCTACATTTGCCAAGTTGGTGAAGAAACCTGTGTATGGCAAGACAAGGCCTAAGCCTTTGGAAATCTTGAAGAGGTTGGCATCAGGTCCAGGAAACTACAGGGAAGCTTTGGGGTTCTTTGGGAAAGTTTTGAGTAACATCCACTTTTCTCGGGTTAGGAGGGCTAATAGTGGCTTTAGGCTTGTAGCCTTTTTAACCCTAAGTGAGGGTTTGGAGGGAGCGATGGAGAAAGGGAGTCTAGTGGTTGGTTGATAACCCTAAGAGGATGCTAAGAAGCATGTTTCCAGATATCTACACCCCTGCAAGAATATAGTTGAGTGTTGTGTGTGTTTGGCCTTTAGGGATGATTAAGGGTCAAGGGTGAAATAGAGGTTAAGCACCAAGTTTTGGTTGTGTTGTGTGACATGGATGGAAGAGGGGATGGCCAGTAGAACCAGGGGTATCTGCATTTGAGTCAGGACCTATAGGTTGAGTTGGTGGAGAAAGCCACCAAAGGGAATCACTAAGGTGAGACCCGAAGCATAGAACGGTGAGTGTTCCATCCATACCCTCTTACACCAGATTGGTATTAGAGCAAGTGAAAGGTTTGGGATAGTGAATTGTATGTCAGAGGTTGAATCAAGTGGCTCCAACACCATGGGACCAATGCTGAATTGGCAAGGGATCTGACAGAGCTACAAGAGAAAAACAAACAGCTTGAAGAGACAGTTGAAGAGATGAAGCAAAGGTTAGAAGAGGTGGTAGTGGCTGCAGGTAAGATGAGAGTACAACTAGCAGTGGTTAGAGACAAGGGTGAAGATCAGGTTGAGGACATTGAACCAGACCCTGATCCTCCACTAAAAGAGGAACCCTTCCTCAAGGCGTTGAAGGCTTTGAGCGGTAAAGCATTAGAAGGCATTCCCATCTTCACAGGTAGAATGGATGCAGAGTTGGTCATGGAATGGATAGAAGGAATGGAGAATCACTTTGAGTGTGATGGAGTGACTAAGGCACAGAAGGTGAAGATAGAAAAATCAAGATTAAGGGGACAAGCACTGACTTGGTGGAAGTTCCTACAAGAAGAAAGAGAGAATGAGGGTAAGAAGCCCATTGGAAGTTGGAAAGCCATGGTGGCTAAAGTGAAGGAGTATTATCTACCTAAAGACTATGAGGTCCAATTGCATAAGAAGAGGAAAAACCTTAGGCAAAGAGACCTAGATGTAGTTGCATACACAGAGGAGTTCCAAAAACTAAGCCTTAGGTCTAGGGTGCAAGAAGTGGAAAGCATCAAGGTGGTGAGGTACCTAAATGGGCTCAAATGGAACATTCAAGAAGAAATGAGTCTCTTTACCCTTACCAACCTCCATAGTTGTTTTCAGATGGCTTTTAAGGTGGAGGAGAAGTTGAAAAAGAAACAAGACTCTAACTCTAAGGGCAGAGGCAAAGGCAAGGATCAAAGAGATCAAAAAGATCAAAGAGGACAGTGAGGTGGCTACCAAGGTAGAGGAAATGACCAAAGAAACCAAGGAGAGTTCAAATCCACAGATCATGGCAATGAAACACCTTCTAGAGGAGGGTATAACAGAGGTAGAGGTTCTCAAGGAGGATCAAATAGAGGAAGAGGAGCAGGCAGGAGTAATTCCTATTTTGCAACCATGAAATGCTATCATTGTGGCCAAGTTGGACACCCAGCCTATAGGTGCCCAGAGAAAGCAACTTCATCAAGCAATGAGAAAAGAGTAGCTTATACACAAGAGGACACCATGAGTCCTAAGGAAACTGAGGTCAGTCACATTGAATCTGAGATGGGAGAGAGTTTGATGTTTAGAAGAGTCTTGATCAGACAACCGGTCAAAGAAGAACCAAAACAAAGGAGAGCTCTATTCAGGGTAAGGTGCAAGATACTTGGTAAAGTATGCAAGGTCATAGTAGACTCAGGTTCAACAGACAATATTATCTCAGAGGAGGCAGTAATGAAACTGAAATTGGAAAAGGTACACCACACCAATCCCTACAAGGTCACATGGCTTAACAAAGGGCAAAGTGTTTTAGTGAATGAGCAAGTAACGGTGGAGTTTTCCATTGGAGGTTACAAGGACAAGTTAGTTTGTGATGTTTTACCCATGGATGCATGTCATCTACTATTCGGCAGACCATGGCAATATGATAGGAGTGCCATGTATGATGGAAAGGAGAATACAATCTCATTTAAGAAGGATGGAAGGACTTTTAAGTTGCAGTCACTGTCAGAGGAGGATGAAGGATAGTCAAAGACACCAAGTGTGCTACTAAGTAGTGGAAAAGAGTTCCTCAACACCCTACATGAAGGTGGAGAAGGATATGTAGTTTTATTGCAATCCAAGGAGGAAGATAAGACTGAAAAACCAGTCATACCCAGAGCAGTCCAGAATTTACTTGAGAAGTACAAAGACATAGTAAGTGATGGCACACCTGCAAATTTACCTCCTAAAAGAGTTATTAGTCATCAAATTGACATCATACTTGGAGCATCTTTGCCTAACAAAGTAGCATATAAGCTTACACCAGATCAGAATTTGGAAGTGGCCAGACAAGTGCAAGAGTTGTTGGATCAAAAATTGATTCAAAAGAGCATCAGCCCATGTGTAGTACCAGTAGTTTTGGCAACCAAGAAGGGAGGAAAATGGAGGTTATGTACTGATTCTAGGGCAATAAATAGGATCACAATTAGGTATAGGTTCCCTATTCCTAGAATTGAGGATCTAATGGATTGTCTTGGAGGAGCTCAATATTACACCAAGTTGGATCTCAAGAGTGGATACCATTAGATCAGAATTAAGGATGGTGATGAATGGAAGATAGCATTTAAGACAAATGATGGGTTATATGAATGAAGAGTGATGCCATTTGGTCTCTCCAATGCCCCTAGCACATTCATGAGGCTCATGAATGAAGTGCTCAAAGATTTCACAGGAGTATTTGTGGTGGTATACCTTGATGATATCCTCATATTCAGTAAGATAGCAAAAGAGCATTTAAAACATGTGGAGTTGGTTCTTAGAAGGTTGCAAGAGGAGAAGTTGGCAATCAATCTAGAGAAGTGTGAGTTCTTTAAGCAAGAGCTTGTATATTTAGGTTTTGTTGTGTCCAAAGGATCATTGAAGATGGATCCAAGCAAGGTGGAAGCAATCATAAATTGGCCTACACCAACCACAGGACTGAGGTAAGAAGTTTCCATGGATTGGCTCAATTCTATAGAAAATTCATAAGGAACTTTAGCAGTATTTGTGCACCTGTCCTAGATACAATCAAAGGTGGTCTAAAAACCAAGTTTAAGTGGACTCAAGCAGCTGAGAAAGGATTTGAGAAACTGAAACAAGAAGTGGCAACTCAACCTATTCTCTTATTACCTAGTTTTGAAAAATTGTTCACTGTTGAGTGTGATGCAAGTGGAGTGGCAGTAGGAGGAGTGCTAAGTCAAGAGGGCAGGCCTATAGCCTTCTTTAGTGAAAAGCTCAATGAAGCAAAGAAGAAATATTCAACCCATGACTTAGAACTTTATGCTTTGGTTCAGTCACTTAGGAAGTGGAGGCGTTACCTTCTACCCAAGGAATTTGTAGTCTTTACTGACAATCAAGCACTTAGTTATATGAATACTCAAGAGAAGTTGAGCAATAGACACTTGAAGTGGATGGAATACATCCAAGCTTTAACCTTCACCATCAAGCACAAGAAGGGACAAATGAATAAGGTAGCAGATGCATTGAGCAAGAGGTTGTTGATAGTACAAGAGATACAACTGAAGAGCATAGGGATTGAAAGCTTCAAAGATCTCTATGGAGAGGATGAAGATTTCTTAGAAGCTTATAAGGTATGTTTAGATTTTGAGAATCATTTTCATAGTCAATATGCTAAGTATACATTGCAAAGTGGTTTATTGTTTAAAGGGAATTAGTTATGTGTTCCAAGAGGGTCAATGAGAGAAAACGTCATTCAAGAGAAGCATAATGGCAGTCTTAGTGGACATTTTGGCATCAACAAGACTTTGGAACTAGTACAAAGGTTTTACTATTGGCCTAAGTTGGCAAGAGATGTTAGAAAGTATGTGGAACAATGTGTTGTATGTATGAACGCTAAGGGAGGAGCTAGTAATGTTGGTCTTTATCAATCCCTACCCATTCCTAACAGACCATGGGAGTGTGTGAGCATGGATTTTGTGGTAGGACTCCCTAAGACGAAGACTGGTTTTGACAATGTGTATGTAGTGGTGGACAGATTTAGCAAAATGAGTCATTTTATTCCTTCCAAAACTACTCATGATGCTAGCTACATAGCTCATCTTTTCTTTAAGGAGGTTGTAAGGATTCATGGTTTACCTTTAAGCATTGTTTCAGACAGGGATGTTAAGTTCATGATTCATTTTTGGAAGACTCTATGGAATAGATTGGGTACCAACCTGTCATTTGGATCAGCTTACCATCCTCAGACCGATGGTCAAACAGAGGTGGTTAACAGGGTGTTGGGTAATCTTCTTAGGTGCCTAACAAAGGAATATGGACAGACATGGGATATGGTCATCTCACAAGCTGAGTATGCCTATAATGATAGTGTCAACAAGACCACAGGGAAGAGTCCTTTTGAGGTTGTGTATGGGATGCACCCAAGAGGAATCTGTGAGCTCAGAGATCTAGGAGCCATCGAGAATAGGAGTGGACATGCAGAAGACTTTAGTCAGACCATGAAAGAGATTCAAGAGCAGGTGAAGAAGACAGTCACCGAAGCTACACAAAAGTTGAAGGAGAAGGTAGATTTGTCAAGGATGTGCAATTTGTAGTGGGAGAATATGTCATGGTTCACCTCAACAAATCTAGGTTGCAGAAGGGAGTATCCACCAAGCTACAGATGAAGAGGGTAGGACCATGCAAGATATTGGCCAAGTATGGGAAAAATGCATACAAGGTTGAGCTACCTACCGACTTAGGAATCTCACCAGTTTTCAATATAGCTGACTTGATCAAATATAAGGGATCAATCAAAGGGATGGATCAGAACAGTCAAGAGATCTTCAAGGACATCAGCAACATACCCCTACCTACTCAAGGCAAGCACTAAGCTGAAAGGATCTTGGAGTCAAGGGTGCAAAAGTCTACAAGACACAAGGTGTACATCGAGCACCTTATTAAGTGGAAGAATAAGCCTGAATCAAAAGCTACATGGGTACAAGAAGACCAATTCCAGAAGCTTGGCATTGACATGTCCTTGATCTCTTCTTCTACTCCTTAGTGTTTGGGCAGAGAGGGGGAGAATGGTGCAAGAGCACCTAGAAGAACAACTATAAAACACTAGGAATAGGAAAGGTTTGTGAATTTTTGTTTTAATTTGATAAGGTCATGTTGACCATTGAAATTGTGGGTGAGATTTAGACATATCTTGGTTAGGAGCTATCAAGAGTGGAAGAGTTGTGAGTTTAGACACTCATGGTTGGTAAGTTCTAATAATTGGAAATAAAGCCCAAATTGTTGCTTGGAGCAATTTTGGCCAAATGTGGTGGTTATGTCTGACCAAGGGAAAGGTAACCACCTTGGGTAACCTATTTAAGGATTTCCTCGACCTGTGTGAAAGGTTGGAAGGCATTTGAAGTTTTGTAAATTTGAAGTTTTCATGAATGAGAAGGAAGAACAGTAGGAGTAACCGCTTAGTTTTTTGTGTTTGTGTTCTTAGTAGTGTATTAATGGCTTAACCAGGCATTGGAAAACGTTTGGAATGTCATTTGCTTGATCTAAAAGTGTTGGTTGGATCTTAATTAGTTGTTTCATCATTTTAGTTGTCAATTTATGTTCTCTAAGTTCTTGTTTTTGTTCATTCTGCCTGGCAAGCTGCAATAAATGGAGTCCTAGACCACCTTCCCCCTGTACCTGGTGTATGGGCTCTTGGAAATAGTGGCTAGGCTCCTTGCCTGTATTGTTAGTAGTGTTAGGAGTCATTAGGATTCAATCAAGCATGAAAGAAGACCTTTCCTAGGCGAGCTAAACAGTGCCCGGCTAGGAAAGTCTAGAGGTGAAAATCACCTAACTTGCAGGGGAGACCTCTCCATGAAAATTCCCGTGGTAGAAAGGTGGAAGAAGGCCATACAGAGGTCTGGTATCTGGTAAGAGGCTACATCAATCCATTTGATAGAAGAACTCTTTGACAGTCCAACTGAGTGGCTAGGAAATGACAAAAAAACCCTACATTTGCCAAGTTGGTGAAGAAACCTGTGTACAGCAAGACAAGGCCTAAGCCTTTGGAAATATTGAAGAGGTTGGAATCAGGTCCAAGAAACCATGGGGAAGCTTTGGGGTTCTTTGGGAAATTTTTGAGTAACATCCACTTTTCTCGTGTTAGGAAGGCTAATAGTGGCTTTAGGCTTGTAGCCTTTTTAACCCTAAGTGAGGATTTGGAGGGAGCGATGGAGAAAGGGAGTCTAGTGGTTGGTTGATAACCATAAGAGGATTCTAAGAAGCATGTTTCCACATATCTACACCCCTGCAAGAATCTAGTTGAGTGTTGTGTGTGTTTGGCCTTTAGGGATGATTAAGGGTCAAGGGTGAAGCAGAGGTTAAGCACCAAGTTTTGGTTGTGTTGTGTGACATGGATGGAAGAGGGGATGGCCAGTAGAACCAGGGGTATCTGCATTTGAGTCAGGACCTATATGTTGAGTTGGTGGAGAGAGCCACCAAAGGGAATTGCTAAGGTGAGACCCGGAGCATGGAATAGTGAGTGTTCCATCCATACCCTCTTACACTAGGTAGAGGGGAGAGAGATAGAAGGAGTGAATGAGTGAGAGAGAGACCTAAAAGAGGGAGAGGAAGTAGGAGGGAGAGACTTGAGAGAGAGAGATAGGGAGGGAGGGAATTGGAGAGAGATAGAGGGTAGAGGGTTAAGGGTAGAAGGGAGAGAGATAAAACTAGTGAGTGAGAGAGAGAGACCTAGCAGAGGGAGAGGGGGTAGGAGGGAGAGACTTGATAGAGAGAGAGAGGGAGGGAGGGAGTGGGAGACAGATAGAGGGTAGAGGGTTAAGGGTATATTATAGAGGTTTTTAGGGTTTCGAGTTTAAGGGATAAGGTTTTAGGGTTTAGGGTTTAGGGTTAAGGGTAGAGGGGAGAGAGATTGAGGGAGTGAGTGAGTGAGTGAGTGAGAGACCTAAGATAGAGAGAGGGGGTAGGAGGGAGAGTCTTGAGAGAGAAAGGGGGATAAGGGAGAGTCTATATATCTCCCCTCCCTCTCTCCCTCAAGTCTCTCCCTCCTACCCCCTCTCCCTCTCTCAATTCTCTCTCTCTTAGTAACTCCCTATATCCTATCCCCTCTATCCTTAACCCTAAACCCTTAACCCTTAAACATTGAACCCTCTACCCTCTACCCTCTACCCTTAACCATCCCACCCTCTTTCTTTCTCCCAAGTCTCTCTCTCCTACCGCCTCTCCCTCTCTTAGGTCTCTCTCACTCACTCACTCACTCCCTCTATCTTTCTCCCCTCTACCCTTAACCCTTAATCTTTTATCCTTAACCCTTAAAACCTAAACCATTAAACCCTTTTACCCTCTACCCTTAACCCTAAACCCTATACCCTTAACCCTTAAATCCTAAACCTTCTACCCTATACCCTTAACTCTCCCTCCCTCTATCTCTCTCCAACACCCTACATTCCTCTCTCTCTCTCAACCCTCTCCCTCCTACCCCCTCTCCCCCTATCCCTCTCTTAGGTCTCTTTCTCAGTCACTCCCTCTATCTCTCTCTCCTCTACCCTTAAGCCTAAACCCTAAACCCTTAAACCTTAAACCCTTTTACCCTCTACCATCTACCCTTAACCATGCCTCCCTATATCTCTCTCCCACTACCTCCCTCTCTCTCTCAAGTATCTCCCTCCTAACCCCTCTCCCTCTTTCAAGTAGAGGGTAGAGGGGAGAGACAAAGGAAGTGACTAAGAGAGAGATACTTGAGAGAGGGAGAGGGTTGAGAGAGAGAGAGATGGAGGGAGGGGGAGAGAGATAGAGGGAGGGAGGGTAGAAGGTTTAAGGGTTTA
>CM021102.1:530349530-530669672 GCA_007115665.2 Sequoiadendron giganteum
AGATAGAAGGAGAGAGATATAGGTAGAGAGAGGGCAAAGAGATATAGAGAGAGGGGGAGGGAGAGAGGAGAGATGGAAAGAGGGGGAGGGAGGGAGAGATAGAGAGAGTAGAGAGGGAGGAGAGATATAGAGAGAGGTGATAGAGAGAATTAGAGAGGGAAAGAAGGTGGAGATATTGAGAGAGAGGAGGCAAGGAGGGAGAGAGAAATAGGTATAGATGGACAACTAGGTAGAGAGAAGTAGATATGAAAGGAGAGATATACCTAGAGAGGTAGGGATGGAGAGAGAGGTGACACAAAAATAGAGAGAGGTCTAGGTAGATAGAGGGAGGAGGAGATAAAGAGAAAAATAGAGGGAAGGAGAGAGGGAGGAAGAGGTAGGGATGGAGATAGAGGTGAGAGAGATAAGAGAGAGGAGGGGTGAGATAGAGAGAAAGAGAGTAGAGAGGGAAGGGGAAAGAGAGAAGTGAAATAGGTGATAGAGATGTGTGATGGAGCTTAAAATTAGAGAGATAAGGAGGAAGGTGGAGAGATTGATATGGAAGGAGGGGTGAGAGAGAGAGATGTATAGAGGGATAGGTTAGATAGAGAGAAGTAGAGAGCAAAGGTGGGTGAAAGGAAGAGAGAGGGAGAGAGAGAGGGGGAGAAAGAGAGGTGAGATAAAGATTAGAAAGGGAAGGAGAGAGAGAGAGAGGGAGATAGAGAAAATTAGAGAGGGAGGGAGGGAAGGAGAGAGAAGTGAGATAGAGAGAACTAGAGAGGGAAGGAGAGAGAGAATGACAAGATAGAGAGTAGAGAGGGGAGGAGAGAGCGAGGGAAGCAAAGAGAGAGAGAAAGAGAGGAGAGGGAGGGAGGGATAGGTAGGTGTAGAGAGTAGAGAGAGATATATAAAGATTAAAGGAGAAGGATGGAGATAGAAAAATGTAGAGGGAAGGAGGGAGGGAGATAGATATTGGAGAGGGAAGGAGAGAGAGATGGACATGTAGAGACATAGTTCTTAAGCTCAAGGAAGATATTGTTAGATAAAGGGATGGAGATAGTGAGAGAGAGAGAGAGAGGTCTAGAGAATAAGAGATGAAAATGAGTGAGATAGATGAAATTCAACCTCTTGAGTACTAAAATTTGACCTCCTGATTATTGAAATTTGACTAAGTCTGACATTTTTAAGATCTTCCAAAAACTAGAATTTGCATTATAACTCTTAGAGATCTGAAACCACTCTCAAACATCTTGCCTATATATACATGAAATATAACTTAAAGTATAAGAAAGTAAATGTCCATATGTAAATGTCAACTTATACTTAAATGTTTATTTCATGTATATAATTTCCCTGATAGAGAAAGCGAAAATCTAGTTATGTGCAAAGCAGGTCATTTGGCGCTCGCCAAATGACTCATCACATTTGGCACTCGCCAAAAGGCCTGCTTTAGACGTGTTAATTAACAGGATTTGCTAAATTTTCTCATATTTTTGACCGTGCTCCCCATCTCATTTGCACGTCTTTCAATGCAAGTTTATAAAAAAAACCGTGATAGCGTTAACCTCTATCTCAACTATCTAAATATATATAAAAAAATTCATTTTGATTTAGTTAAGGTTTTGATCCATGGCTTCTATTGTAAATGCCTTCGTTTTTGGTCAAAAACCAACATCTGCTAGGTTTAGGATAGATTTTTACACGTTCATCGGAATGTGAAACAAATTACGTTTTTTGAAACTGGACTCCATTCTACACATGATGAAAAAAAAAAATCAATTTTCGATTAGTTTGCAAAAAAACTGGGGGGGAGCACGCTCAAATTTCAGCTTTTCAGGATGTGTCCACTTTGAAAATTCATAAAATATTATATATTCATTAAAAAAATTATCCGAAAGAAGGAGGATAAACTACATGGTGTTAGCTAATTTCTCACCTTTGGGATTTTTGAAATTCTAAAAAAAATTTAACCAAAAAGGGGGGAGCCCTCAGGTGCTATGCTATTTTTTTTTATAAAAACAGGACCTATTTTGGGCCCCCCCTTTTTTGAGACCCTTAATCTTCATTAATTTCAAAAAAAATAGTAGCTTAGAAACTAGACTCGGAGCACTTCAACTTTTGTTCTTGCTGCATCTTGAAATTTTGAGCGTAACTATCTTCATTTTCTCGTGCAAATTAGATTTTCCTGATTTCAAAAAAAAAGTGGCATCTTAAGAGCCAAAATTGTGTCACAGATTGGTGCACTTACCCTTATTCCTAAATAAGAGTCTATTCCTATTCACGGAATTCTAGAAGAGGACTTATGTTCTGACAACCCAAAACCATATTGTGAAGAGGACTATAGGTGTAGAAGCACAAACTCCTTGCAAGTTGATAAATTCCTCCAGTTTAGATATAAATGTAGTGAACATTGTAAACATGTGAATATTTGAGTCATATTGGAAGAGAGATTTTATATTACTTTTGAATTGAATTCATTTATTGATGAGATCATAATTTTGATTGACATCGTTTATTGTTGAGATAATACTTTTGAATTGAAGTCATTTATTGATGAGATCATACTTTTGAAATGAAGACACTCAATGTTGTGACTATACTTTTTGAGATGGAGTCATTTAATGTTGTGATATAATGTTTACATGTATGGTTAATTAGGTTGTTCATGGGGTTAGGATGATCCATGGGAAAGGGAGTAACCTAGTTGGTCACTTAGTATGTGTGCATGTATGGTTAACTTGGTTATTCCTTGGATTTAGATAATCCATGGGAAAGGGAGTAACCTAGTTAGTTAGTTTGTTATGTCATCATCGTTTTGGTTGAAATTATATTATGAATGGAGAGAGTATGTGTGGCCATTTACCAAATCGAGCTAAGAGGTGGGTGAACATACGACCTACACTCGAAGTATTGGGTGTTGAATTCTTTGGCCAAAATGGTGTAAGTAACCACTATTTACACTATCAGTTCATTGTGATCTAGGTTTACATACTAGGTAGGGAATGTCATACATGTAGGTTGTAGCCAATGTATGGTAGCTCTAGATATGTAGGACACAACACCATGCTTAGGGAGGCTAGTATTATGAGGTTATCAAACCAATCTCTTCGTCGAAGGGTCGGGCCATATTACTAGTTAGGTAGATGTGTGGCGCAGTAACTCTCTGGTTGGCATAAAAGCACTTGAGTGATACTTTCCCTCATACAATTGGCACTCGAGATTTGATGATGTATGCACCAGTATTGGGGATAGCTAGAATGTATGCACTAGTAATGGGGACATCTAAAATGTATGCACCAATTTTGGGGACATCTAGGATGTATGCCCAAGAAGGGACATCTGGACCATTTGTATCTTTGCTTCATTAAATCTCATGAAAGCTATGTATGTGTTCATGTATCTTTATTCTTATTGAGAAATTGTAAATGGGAAAATATTATCATTAAAATGGAATTATGGAATATGAAAGTGTTACTTGGTATTTTGTAATAGTTCTTTTGTAAATGCAATGGAAGTTTGAAATGGGATTATTTCAAATGTGTGTCTTATTATTGAAAATGAAAAGAAAAATTTTATTGCTATATTTTGCAAGCATATGTTATTCACATGTGGGTTAAAACATAGGTAGATTCTTTATGTTAAACATCAGACATGTTATAAAAAGGAGGTTGAACTTAAATCATTACCGACAAACCCTTTTGAGAAAAAGGATGGTGAATAGGTTATTGAGGTAGATCCATATGTCACAACTGCCACTACTAGAATCTTGTTGCATGAAGATGAAAAATGTTTATTTCATTTGCAAATGCGGGTGAATGGAAAATATTTGCACTTCATTATTGATAGTGGGAGCCAAAATAATTTGATCTCTACTAGGACTGCCAAAAGATTGAACCTTCAGACAACACCTCATCCACAACCATATTCTATGGGTTGGATGAGCCAAGGGTGAGATATGTAGGTAAGAAAACAATTTTTTTCACCTTATTCCATTAAGTCATTCAAAGATGAGGTAATATGTGATGTAGCACCATTGGACATGTGTGATATGCTCTTGGGATAACCATGCAAGTATCAAGTTCACAATGTATATGATTCCAGACTATATAGTGTTACTATTAAGTTGGGTGAAAATAAGTATCATATACTTGAGGTGAGTCCCACAAAATATGCATCTTTAACTAATGCAAAACAATGTAGGGGTTCGATTGCTCAAATTGGAGATTTCTATATTATTAATGATTTGACTTGAGGAAACAAAATCAACTATACTCAATGCACATGCCAAAGTGACCACCACAACAAAGCAGCAGAAACAAATGGATCGAATATTGAAATAGTATCAAAATGTGTTTAGTTCACTAGTAGGGGTGACATTACATTTTCAAGTTAAATATTCCATTGATTTAGTTCCAGGGACACTACTACCAAATGAGCTTGTGTATAGGTTAATTTTTAAAAATGGTGAAATTAAGAGACAAATTCAAGAATTAATTCAAAGAGGACATATTCGACCATGTGGAAACCCAATTGTTCTTGCTAAGAAGAAAGATGAAACATGGCGACTCTCCATCAATTATTGAGCATTAAAAAAATCATTATGAAGAATAGGTATCCAATTCCTCGAATTGATGATCTCTTGGACCAAATTAGAGGGGATAAGTTCACTAAAATTGATTTGAAGTCTAGTTACCACCAAGTACTAATCGATCCATCATATGTGTGGAAGATTGCTTTCAAATCCAAAGAAGGTTTATTTGAGTGGTTAGTCATGCCTTTTGGTCTAACCAAT
This sequence comes from Sequoiadendron giganteum, assembly GCA_007115665.2. Taxonomy (NCBI): domain Eukaryota; kingdom Viridiplantae; phylum Streptophyta; class Pinopsida; order Cupressales; family Cupressaceae; genus Sequoiadendron; species Sequoiadendron giganteum. The sequence goes on from CM021102.1 coordinate 530,354,302, forward strand.
GCTCTTGCTACTTTCATGCAGATGGTGAATGATGTACTCAGGCCCTTCATTGATTCTTTTTTGGTTGTCTATTTGGATGGCATACTCATTTTTAGTAAAACCTAGAATGAACTTTTCCAGCGTGTTGAACAAGTGTTATCAACCCTACAATAACACAACCTATATGCTAACAAAGAAAAGTGTTATTTTGGTATGCAAAGTATTAAGTACTTGGGGTACATTATAAAAATTGATGGTGTTCATGTTGATCCTCAAAAGATACAAGTCATCAAAGACTAGCCAGTGGTCATCTCCCAAATATATCATAGAGCTTCACAACCTTCTAGGTTTGCAAAATGTTTATCGCAAGTTTGTGCTTGGTTTTTCACATTTGGTTTGGCCCTTGAATCAATCATTAAGGGGAGGAGAAAAAGAAATTTTCAGTTGGATAGATGCATAACAATGAGAATTTGTGGAATTGAAAAGGAAGTTATGTGCAACACTAGTGTTATCCCTTCTAGAATTACAAAAACTATTTGAAATGGAGATAGATGCATATGAATATGCACTTAAGCAATAGTCAAGCAACACATGCATCCAGTTGCCTACTATAGTGAGACCTTTTTTCTAATACTATGTGTAGATATCCTACCTATGACAAGGAGTTATGTGCCATTGTTCAAGCCTATAAACAATGGAAGCATTATATTTTGGGAAAGGAGACTATTATACACACATACCATAAGCCCCTTCAATTTCTGCAAACACAACAAAAGCTGCAAAATGATAGACATCAAAGGTGATCAGCCTACCTACAACAATTTAATCTCAATATCTGCCAAAAGAAGGGAAGTAGTAACAAAGTGGTAGACTATTTGAGCAAACCTCCAATTACAACCTTAATGGTGGTGTTGGATTCTTGTGGCTATCAAATAGCAACTTGTGCTCAACTATAGGGTAATGACCTTCACTTTGTTGGCTAATACCAATAGCTACTTGCGGGTAAAAATATCCCTAATTTTCATTTGCAAGATGGAATATTGTCATATGGGTAACATATGTGTTCCTACCAAGGAACAAAAGAAATCAATATGTGAAGTGCATTACAACTATGTTGCAAGACATTTTGGCCAAAAATGAATCATGATATCACTTCATATATTTGGTCTTGTGTTGCTTGTGTCATTGCAAAGCTTGCAAACTACAAAATAGGCCTATATATACCCCTTCATATCCCTCATAAACCTTGGCACTCAATTTCAATGGATTTTGTTTGGTCTTCCTACTACCAAACATGGACATGATTGTATATGTGGTGGTAGATAGGTTTTCAAAAATGGCTATCATGATGGCTTGTAAGAAGGGGATTTCTACATAAGAGACTGCTAAAAAAAATTGAGCATGTTTGGGTTAATTTTGGTTTTCCACATAGCATCATTTCTAACAAAGATAGTAGATTCATCAACAATTTTTGTTCATTATGGGGATAAAATAAACACAAAGTTGGCAAAGTCTACTGCATTCCACATAGGTGGTGAATCAAATGGCCATTCACATCTTGCAAATGTATCATTCAAAGAATCCCCGCACATGGGACAAGAGCCTACCATATGTTCAACACAACTACAATAGTGTACTCCATAGCTCTACTGGGCACAGTCCATTCAAGGTTTGTCTTGTCTATCAACCTTTGGCTCCTATAGATATAGCATTACTAGTCATACAACCCGATTTAACACCACATGCTAAGAGGGAAGAAAATAAAGCAACACAATTTATTGATAATAATTGACACATCCAACATGTTCATGAAATCTTACTACACACCAATCAAAAGTATAAGGATAATATGATCAACATAGAACCCCTCATCAATTTTAGGTTGGAGATAAGGTGTGGCTCCATCTACAAAAAGAGTGACTTAAAGGACCAAATAGGAAGCTTCATCCTCTTTGATATGACCCATACACTATCATCAAAAATATTGGTGAAAATACATTTGAGCTAAATCTAGCACCAATTTTGGGACTGCACCCAGTTTTCAATGTTGAGTTGTTGCATCCTTATTTTCCTCCATTGTTGGATATTTCATAGGTTATTAATAAAATTCATAGAACAAAATTGAATCCAAAGACTACTACCAATAAGGTAATTGTGAAGACTCTTAAGAAACAATAAATTCTCCTCTACCAAGTGGTTCAAGTTGGCCAGTTCCCTCACCAAGGCAAGTGGTTGACTAGGGAATAAATTGAAGCATCGTTTCCTCATTTGTTACAGAGAATTGATGTAATGGGGATTATTTCCTTTCAAAGGGGAGGAATGATCTCATAGAAAATAAAGATCACTTGGGTGGAGTTGGCACAAGTAGAGATGGAAAATATAAAAAATCAAAGTTTTATGCTATTTTCTACATTTTAGTAAATCACATTTTTAGAGGTCTTCAGAGTGGAATTTGGCCTCAAAATTATCATTAGTCCTCTGAAATGAATAATCAAATACATGCATTTCAAATAATTGAAATTAGAGCTCTTGGAGATCTTTCCAATGGTGTATATAAGTCCATATTTTGACCATCGAGGTAGGAGTTATGACCCTACCAAGTTGGGGTACCAAAATACACATGTTTTTTTATAATTGTTTTTGTTATTTTTCCACATTGAACTATTCATTTCAAATTCCAAAGGATGTGGTGACTGTTGAAATTCATCTCAAATGTATAAAATTTCAATTGGGAAGATAATGAATTAGTTTTTGGAGTGACATACATCTCTTTTTGAGTTTGGTGTTTTGTATTCCTTGTTGAAAAATTCACAATACTATAGATTGCACACCAAGTGTTGTCCACCAAATTCTTAATTCAAATTAGTAAATAAAAATAAGAAATAAAATAAAGCAAGGGCTAAGGAAATTGAATAGGTGATCAAATAGCTTTATAGGCTCCAAGAGGAATTTGATTTAGAAGAGCTTCTTTTAATATCAATAGTTGCAAGTATAGAGTTAGGTGTATTTTGGAAAATTAGTTAGGGAATTAAAAGTCAACAAACAAAGCACATAGAAGATGACACAATTGACTGGGAATCAGAACTAGTGATTTTAGACAACATTTGGATGGATTTGAGCTAGCATGGAGAATGATTTAAATAGGAAAGCATAAATAATTTTCAATCTTCTAATTTCCATTGGATTTTTGATAACTCGCTATTTGCGATGTGTGTAGGGGTATCTTCTAGTTCAAGTTTCTCAATTTGTGTTAACATCAGAGTAATGTAGTAGAAACTAACTACATCACCAAAAGGACCAAGGATAGGGAGCTTTCCAATTCGTAAGATTGAAATGAGATACAAAGGCTACTAACATAGAAGAAAATGTGCATGATGAAATAAATGTGCCAACAGGTGGTTGCATTTTGTATAAGAATAGAATCCTTCTAGTCGTGGGTCTAAGATTAAGAAAAAGATCTCATGAATGTTGCATAATACGCCCATGGTACAAAACTCCATATCCTACATAAATTATACGAAAAAGGGAGATAGATTCATGTGGAGGTGCTTCAAGGAGGGTCTTATACATATTAGCAAAGACATCACCCACTAGTAAAAAGGAGAACATAATTTTTTAGTAAGTCAATTGCAACCTCTATTTATTCATCATCAAGATTTGGAACGTGTATTCATGGATTTCATCCGAAGTCTTTCCAAAGTGCATGGTAAAGATTACATTTATGTTGTCATGGATAAGATGAATAAATATACATACATTTTAATGATTTATTATGGATTCAATAACATCTTATGGTGTTCTTAATTTTCAAGTAGATGATTAGGTTATATGGGTTGCCTAAAATTATTATCAATAATAGAGGCAGCATATTTGCTAGTAGTTGTTGGTAGAAATCATATGATAATTTGATAGGTGCAAATCTCACTCTTGGAGTAGGTTGTTAACTACAAGCTATTGAGCCAACAAAATAATGAATAAGAGGGTTGGGGACTACTTAAAGGAATAAGCCTCAAAATATAAATCAACGTAGGTTAAATGACTGTACTTGGGAGAGTATTGCAATAACAAACCACAACACCCATCCCTTGGAATCTTTTAATGCATGGTGATGTTTGTTTATGATGTGCACCATCCTACATTCACTTAGTGTTCACATGTTGTGGAGTGTTTCTTATAAGGGTAATGGTGCCATTATCATCACAAGAAGGGAAATTTTGGGACATGGAACCATCACAAATTAGTTAGTTCATGGGAAGAACCTATCCATAGAGAGTGTTGTTTGGGAAAAGTAGGAGTTTTGGAACATATAAATTTACATTTGTTGAGAACAAACAATTTCGAGTAGGATAAACTTGTTATGTCCCTTTTTGTAATAATCTATGTTTGGACCAAATTTCCTATTTCCTATTCTTTTGCATCTCCTCTAGTCCCATTTTTTGTGTGTATTCTTTCTCCTCTTTCCTCCACGTCAATATAAGGTCCCCAAAGCCTCTAAATTTGAAAGCATGCTCAATATTCTAAGTGTTCATTAGCCATCAGAGTTTTGGAGTTCCTTGTCCAGTGTATGCTTTCCTGTCTAAGTCCAACCTTTCTGTGTTCCTCATAAAACTTTCAAACTTATCTATCGTATCATGCCTTACATCCTTCCCCCCTTCTTCCTTTGTATTTATTGGAATTTTAAACATGTCTTTATCGGGATGCTTGTTGCTTGACTCTTATTGCCTTGATCTATGGCACAAGTCTTGTGGTATCTTCAACCCTTGACCCTTGATATTCCCATCTTTGTTTCCATTCTCTCAATAATGCCTTTGCAAATGTCATAATGTTGTTAATGGTTATTTTTGGTTCCATGACTTTCAAAATTGAGACTTTCTCATGTTCATAATCATTGTTCAAATTTGGAGATAGATTTACATTGTGGCTAACACATTATTGTTGTGATAGATATAGAGGGATGAACATGTCCATTTAGTGGGCATCATTTACACTTAATAAAATTCCTTTCAAAATATATTTTGAGCACTTTTGTTCAAGTGTGGAAATCCTAGGATGAAAACCCTAGCAGTTTTGGAGGATGATCTCTTACAAAGTTCATATTTGAGGTTCATTGGAGACAAAATCTAGCCACGTTATTTTGATCCTATCGATCATTGTTGTAGTTGCTAATATTTTAGATCTATTTGAATGTAATACAACCATAATTGTAATAAGAAAGATATCAATGTTTACACCTATTATTTATTCATTATACTAAGAAGTTGGGAGATTTTTTATCATTTGTTATTTGAAATGTAATGATATTATTGAATAATTCTAATTTGAGTTTTCTAAAATCTGAGTGAACGTGAGGGCCAATAGGGTTGTTATTTAAATGATGTGTTCATGGAAGGTTAAGAATCAGATTTGCATTATTATTTTGGCTTGGGATATTACACCATGTGGGGGTTTATGCAAACATTTCTTCACAAAAACAAAAAAGGGTTTCAACTAGCTCTTGGCATAAACCAACCCTAGAAACATTCAATAATAAACCAAGGTCAACTATTAATATGAATATCATAAATATAATTAGTCAAATCAAATAGATTTCAAAATCAAGGATAAATAATCAAAATTTAAACCTTAAGGGGTGTGTCGTAAATTGTCACCCTTGACAATTTCACACTAAGTTTTGCTCCCCCTTAAATTATTGGACCAAATTGAACACCTAATTCCCTAAATTATGCATTTTATGGCCCATTTTTAATAATTACCAACAAATTGCAAGCACAAACCAAATGCATTCATCTAATACTTTGCCCCTGACACCTTAATTTCTAGAAAATAGGGTTGGGACACATACACCCTATGGAAAATAGGTCTCATTATGGAAAAAATGTCCCCCTATTTTGGCTCCAAATTCAAATATGCCAGTGTTGGCACTTTATTATTTGCAATTCAAGTGTCCAAATTTGGCTATCAGGATTTAATTTACGGGAAATTAGAATAATTGCATATAAATACCTAGTTATTGCATCATTCAAGATCATCTAGAAAATTATTGGAGAAATTATTATCAAATGCAAGTCAAAAGAATTCAAGAGCAGCATTTCAAAGATTTATTGTAGCAATTCAAGATCCAAGCATCATGTCAAATCATATGTGATTTTATGTATGTTTATGTTATCATTGTATTTGTGAGATCTAACCTTTGTAGGTCTCCAAGCAATTCAAGTAAAAAAGATCCAAGCCTTGAGGATATTTGTATGACTTTAGTCCTTCAAGGAAGCCATTGAAGGGTGGTGAGTTGTAGCACTTTGTTGATTCATCATTCCTTCTTATCATTTATCCATTTATCATTAACATTGCCATTGTGGAAGTGGAAACACTAACATGGAGTTTGACTGAGGCAAGCCCCCTAAATGGCACAACCCTTCCTCTCTCTTTGGATGTGCAAGTTCCAAGTTTGGAGGAGATTGGAAGAAGTTTGAAGATCAATTACCCATTGTTGCAATCAAAACCCTACATCTTGACAACTCATGAAAACTCACTTACAAAAATATATGGCAGTGATTCGACAAATTTGTAAGAAGAAACAAAAATCTCTAATCTGGCACCAGAGGGCTACAAAAATAGATATGAAATCTCTCTACAAGGACAATTACGCCCTGGGTGAATTAGTCCTCCAAAAACAAGCTCATATTTATACCATAGGTGCACAGTGTCTTGTTTTGTCAATTTCAATTGTATCAATTTTTTAGTGACTTTCCATGTTTGTTGTATTTGCATCAGAATAGTAAATTGCATCACTGGCCTAGTTAGATCATTGCATTTCATCCCTAAATTAATCCTAGATTTGGTCAAGGGTTGGTTGACTCACCTTTCAGGTTGTAAGTCAATCATATACCTTGTCCAAATCCTTCAAAACCTCACTACCATCCACCATCCATCATCCATTGTCCCTATTTAATGAAATCCCTAGGAAAACGTCTCCCCTAAAGGTTTTTTTTTTCCCACATTTCATTTTGGTGAACCTGACATGTTAACATTATAGACCTTATGAAATTTGCAGCATTTCATCTTATATCTAGGGTTGGTTTTGCATTTCTTTGCATTATTCATTTAGACATTTCATTTTTGTATCATAAAAAGCATACAATTTTAAAAAATTGCATACAATATTGCATTGTAGGTTGCAATAGGGTTAATTTTACTCATCTTAGGTTTGATTAACATTCAAATTACATTTCAAAATCTACATTAGATCATTTAAATTTCAAATAAAATTTGAAATTATTCATTTCATCCATTTAGACATCTTTTATATAGCTCAAAAAGTGAAAAAAGTGCATTGTTTTGTTTCAAAATTGCATCAAAATCATCATTTTCAAATTTAATCATTTTAGAATTAGTTAATTGTTGCATTTTAGATCTGGACAGTGCATTCACAATTGTCATTTATTGTTTAAACATTTTCAACATTGTTGCACACTTGCATTTTGAATTACATTGTCATAAATTGAGCAAATTCTAGAAAACAATTCATTGTCAGACCCGTTTGCACACGGATCTAGAAAACTTAAACAATATCATAAACAGTCAAACTTTCAATTTTTTGAAACCCTATCCAAGACAAAGACGCCCTAGGTGGCTTTGTCCTACTATTTTTGGCTCACATTTTGCTCATATCTCTGTTTCTGTGTTCTTTGTTTGCTTCTACTATTTGATTTTTGCTTCTATGTTTTTTATTGTCTGTTTGGAAATTTAGTGTTCATATTGGGCACACTTAGTGTTTTGAAACTCGTATGAGCTTCATGACCTAGTTTCCTACTGCCAATACTTCAGTGAAATGTAATTGCAGACTTATGGCATCCCATGTTGTTACATCTATTGTGGATCCTGAGTCTTCCAACTCTTTCACGCAAGGTATTGTCAATACCATGCCCATTTTGGACTCTATCCCTAATCCTACCATACCAATGACAACTTCACAAACAAGCACCTTTACGAATTTTGAGACTATTGTTGCCCCTTTTCCCGAAGAAAAACTAAAATAATTAGACAAATATTTAGAAGGATTGCAAGACTATTTGAGCATTGAATCTTTGGCTAGCCTAACGGTGCCCATAGTGCATAACCTTAGGAAGTTGATTGGTTATGCCCAAGGATTAGAGGTTTTGTGTAGCCTAGACCATATAGTTAATGTCAATATTCCTACGATGGCTAGTTGCGCTCAAGATTTGGAATTCACACAAAGCCAAGGAGGAAGTCAAATCTCTCTCCCTGCAACTATACCCTCTATTCCTACATACACAATGCCAACTGTAACTTCAATAATACAACCAAGTGGCATAACTCCAAGCTTAGGGATTTCAAGTGGAAACCCTTATAGTTTCATCACTTCACATGTGACACCTCAATATTCATCGCCTCTTATAAACTTACAAAATAGTAGTCCACCAAGCACTTACATAATCCCACCATATTCACCACACTCTCAAAACATGTCAAGCAATGACTTAGTCATCAACCAACTATTGTAAAATGTAACCTCACTTCAACAAATATTAACATTGAACCAAGCTCAAAACGGAAAACCATCACAATATATCAAAAGGAGCCCTTTGTCACTTGAAGTTTTAAAAACAACCATGCCTCTAAACACCGAAATTCTGAGGTTTGAGAAGTACAATGATAAGGGAGAACCTAATAGTCACATATTGGCTTATATGGCATTGTGTAGTGACTTCATCTTTGAAGATAAGATCCTAGAAAAACTTTTTCCTAGGTCATTGAAAGACATGGCCTTGCAAAAAAAATTCTCATTATCGAATAACTCAATTCATTCATTCAATGAACTTGTTGATGCATTTCAACAACACTTCCAAGCGAACATAGGTCCACAAATTACATTAACTGATTTAGTGAGGTGCAAACAAGGAAAACATGAAAAGTGACTAACTTCATAAGACGATATCAATCACTATACTCACAAATCAATCTTACTCTTCCTAATCAGATGTTCGAAGAGTGTTCATTGAGAATTTACAAATCGACATTAGGGATAAGATCTTATTGATGAGGTATCTATCCTTTACACACTTGTGTACGGCTCATCCTGACTATCAAAATGTGGTTAGTTAATATGAAGAAGCATCTTCATCGACTACTACTGAGAAATCCAACTTTGTACCTCAACATAACTATCAACAATTCAAAAAGAAAAATAAGAACTTTATCAAGATAAACACACCCCAAACAACTAACCACATTGAACTGCAAGTTGCAGCCATAAGTTTAGCTCCATACCAATTTAGATTGAGAGATAAACAGTCCACCCAATTGCCCAATACCCTTAATTTGATTATGTTTCAACTTTTAAGTAATAACTTAATTCAATTACCTCCAATTAGACCCGTGGACACAAAAAAACCTGTATCTCCAAACTTCAACCCAAAATCCTTGTGCCAATATCGTCGTACACATGGACATGATACGAAGCGATGCATACGTCTTAAACATCAAGTGCAAGACCTCATTGATTCTAATCAAATCCAGTTGGGCAGTGTTAATGACAAAGGAAACGAGTTTGTTGCCCCACCTAACCAAAACTTATAAATTTTCACCAATTCAATGCTAAACCATTCATCTAACTTTGTGCAAGCTTGTGAGGTTAAGAATGATGATATGAATAATGATAAGGATGACGACAAGAATGATGATGAGGATGATCTCTAAGATAATATGATTGCTTTGATAGATGTCCAACCTCGTAAGGGCCAAACCACTTTACTACCTAACATCGCTTTCACATGCATTGATGCATCTATGCATGCACAAGATGGTCCTCTCTATATCGTCGAATGTATCAATGGCAAACCTACAATAGGAATACTCATTGATCTTGTGTGTGTAGAGAATGTGATCATTGAGGAATTCTTCTTTTTGCATGATCTTTATCAAGATTCTTATGAATAATAGAAAGTATGGTAAAAAACTCACGATGGTTTTTCTCGCCCTATGATAGGTTTGATCACTCTTCCTCTTAAAGTTGGACCAAAACAATTAGATGTGTCATTCTCCACATCTCGACATCAAACCAATTATGTGTGAAGTTAGGCTATCCTTACCTACGCTCCATGAATGTCATCTTGTTGATTATTCACAAGTGCATAAAGTTCCCATTTGAAAATCAAATTTTTATAGTGCATCATAGTGAGTTTAATCCTTTGTCCTCCCATGGAAACTTTTCACTGGATTTCTTTTGGCCCCAACCTATAGAACCAATCAAGCCTTGTGAGGATTTCTTTTTTCAGATCATACCAAAAATTTAAGGCAAAGCACATAATAGAATTATCTCTTAGCAATATTCTTGAGAATGATAAGGCTATGGTTGTTCCTCCAACCCCACAAGTTGTGGATGAATCCATGTCCAAAGAAAAATCTATTCAAAATTCACAAGGTATTTACGCTATAGTTCCTCCACCTATATCATATAAGAGATCAAGGGACAATCAAAATATTACCTTTGTGTCATCAAAAGAAAAAAGATTATAGACCTAAAGAGAAAGTAGATTCTCAACCCCCAGTGGTCCCTTCAATTCCTCCCCCAAGGGAAGAAAAGAGACCAATAATTGAGAAGCTCGCTCTTACACCTTCACAAATTGAAAACCGAACAAGAAGAAACAAAAATGCTAAAGAGCATAGGCGTAGACATTGTTCTATTGCCCGTTAATTGGAAGGAAAGAATAAAACAACACATCATGACCAAACACCTATGCAAACAAATCAAGATGAGTTGCAAATTTCACCAAAACATGAAACTGATCCTTACATGTCCTAACCAAAACAAAGAATGAAACAAGAAAATACAACTGACATTGTCATAAAACCTCCCATTGTGATTAACTTGGATGTTGATGATGAAATTGCTAAAATTGATGAACAAGTGCATAATGAACTAAATTTGTTATTTTCAAAGTCCATGAATTTAGATGGGGGCAACCGTGATGATCCTCCTGATGAGAGTGACCCACCACATGTAGAACTTGGTAATTCTCCTAGTACAACACTTGTTGTAGTCTCTTTGGCTAGTTGTTTTCCTTTCGTATATGATGAGCAAGATTGGGATGTAGATGACCTACTTTAGGTCGACTTACACATGTGATACCTTTGTGTTTTTGTTTCACATGTTCTATGTATTTGCTTGTACGTGATGTGATCTCTCATGTTGTGTTGCTTGGTGTGTCTTTGTGTTTGTGAGTTTCCTTTGGAGGACCCTTGTTGCTTTGTTGGCACAAGGATACAAAGGAAACAAATCTGTCATGTGATTCTTCTATTTGCATCTCCATTCTTCTATATGTTGTAAACTTTGTTCTTTTTGTCTTGTGTTTTCCTTTTGGGGACAATGCAAGGTGTTGAGACATTTAGGTCTCTTCCATGTTGACCCAAAATTTTGTTTGTTCTCTCTCTTTATTTCATTCTTCCATTGTGTTTGTTCTTCCATGAGTATATGGGGAACAATTTCAGTTTTGAGCTCTATTATATCACTGTAGCAATACTGACCCCGGATCCGAGGATCCCTTATGTGTTCATATTTTGTGTTGTTTGTTGCATTGCATTGGGGGAAACCCCTTATCATGAGGTAGCTTCATTTAAAATCATACCATTGGCATAGGGCTTTCCAAAAAAGCTCTCATGACATTTATCATTTTTCTACCTAAAACCAATTGCTCACAGCATGGTGTTTAGCAATTTTTTTAAGGTGGGGGCATACATCTACATTTTTTCTTCACTTTGTTCACATGCTTTGGACTTAGTGATGCATTGACATTGGAATTTTTGCTTCTTTGTTCACATGCATTGGACTTAGCGATGTGTTAACATTGGCATTTTTTGCTTCACTTTGTTCACATGTGTTGGACTTAGTGATGCACTGACATTGGCATTTTTGCTTCACTTTGTTCACACGCACTGGACTTTGTGATGTGTTGGCATAACATTTTGTAGCACCTTATCAGAATTATTAGGGAGTATAGTTCTTGGTATGGTTGACATGGGTACACACCTAGTGAATATTGAACTTCACTAGACCTTATGTGTTTCTCATTTTTCTACTTTGTCTTGGTGGCTCACCTAGTGAATATCGGACTTCACTAGCCCGTGGTGTCTTTGGTTTGTGATTCGCCTAGCAAATATTAGACTTTGTTAGCTCATGAGTCATGAACATCTTTTGGGTGTAGATTCTAGCATAATGCAGCTTGCTAGTTCGTGGTATTCATACCCTTCCTTTGCATTTGTGTTGACATTGTGTATGTTTTTGTATGTGTGTATATGTTGTCTTGATGCATTGCATACATGTATGTTCCTTTGTGCTTATGTTGGTTTTCCATAGGATCTGAGATCTTGGGGGCTTGTGCACTCCCCTTGATCCTTCGTCATCCTATCTCTTCAACATTTGAACAATCAGACCCCTCTTGACATATTTTTCTACTTTAGTGTGAGTCTAAGCATAAGTTCATACTCTCACTAAAGTGGGGGCTAAATGTAGCATCGTAAATTTTAACTCTTGACAATTTCACACTATGTTTTGCTCCCCCTTAAATTATTGGACCAAATTGAACACCTAATTCCCTAAAGTATGCATTCTATGGCCTATTTTTAAAAATTACCAACAAATTGCAAGCACAAAACAAATTCATTCATCTAATAATTTGCCCCCAACACCTTAATTTTCAGAAAATAGGGTTGGGACACATGTGCCCTACGGAAAATAGGTCCCATTATGACAAAAGCGTCCCCCTATTTTGGCTCCAAATTCAAATATGTTAGTGTTGGCACTTTATTATTTGTAATTTGTATCCAAAGTCGGCTATCAAGATTTAATTTGCGGGAAATTAGAATAATTGCATATAAATACTTAGTTATTGCATCATTTGAGATCATCTAGAAAATTATTGGATAAATTATTGTCAAGTGCAAGTCAAGACCATTCGAGAGCGGCATTTCAGATATTTATTGCAACAATTCAAGATCCAAGCATCATGTCAAATCATATGTGAGTTTATGTATGTTTATGTTATCATTGTATTTGTGAAATCTAACCTTTGTACGTCTCCAAGAAATTCAAGAAAACAAGATCCAAGCCTTGAGGAGATTTGTATGACTTTAGTCCTTCAAGGAAGTCATTGAAGGGTGGTGAGTTGCAGCACTTTGTTGATTCATCATTCTTTCTTATCATTTATCCATTCATCATTGACATTGCTATTGTGGAAGTGGAAACACTAACACGAGGTTTGACTAAGGCAAGCCCCTAAATGGCAAACCCTTCCTCTCTCTTTGAATGTGCAGGTTTCAGGTTTGGAGGAGATTGGAAGAAGTTTGAAGATCAATTACCCATTGTTGCAATCAAAACCCTACATCTTGACAACTCACAGAAACTCATAGAAATATCCAACAATGATCCGAAAAAAATTGTGAGCGAAAACAAAAAGCTCTGATTTGGCACTAGGGGACTACAAAAACAGATCTAAAATCCCTCTACAAGGACACTTACGCTTTAGGCGAATTAGTTGATCAAAAACATGCTCAGATTTATACCACAGGTGCATAGTGTCCTACTCTATCGATTTCAATTATTTGAATGTGTGTGACTTTCTGTGTTTATTGTATTTGCATCATAACAATAAATTGCATCACTAGCCTAGTTAGATCATTGTATTTCATCCCTAAATTAATCTTCGATTTGGTCAAGGGCTAGTTGACTCACCTTTCAGGTTGTAATTCAATCATATACTTTGTCCAAATCCTTTAAACCCCCACTACCATCCATCATCAATTGTCCTTATTTAATGAAATCCCTAAGAAAAGGTGTAAAACCCTAAAAAGCAAGGTCTCCCCTAAAGGTTTCCATTTTCCCACATTTCAATGGGAAACTTTAAGAGGATGTGAGAGCAAAGGAGTTCACAAAAATGTAAAGAAATGAGTATCTTTTTAGATTAATCCTAGGATAAATCAATATATAAACATTGATGAACACATATCTAAGGACCAAGAGTTGGGAATTGATAAAATGTGTTGCAATAAATACTTTAGAAAATTAAATAAATTTCTAGTGTCAAAAATTGTCACTCTTTAAAATTTAACATTATGTTTTGTCCCCCTAATTTATTGGATTTAATTAAGCTCCTAATTTTCCAAATTATGCATTCCAAAGCCTAATTTTTACCATTTTCTAAAGGATTACAAGCATTGAATAAATGCATCTAATTGTTATTTTACTCCCAACTAAGTGTGTCCTAAAAATTTGGTCTAGGACACATTCTCCTATGGGAAAATAGGTCCCCCTTCTTAGTCGGGACCCAAATTCAAATATGTTATTGGTAGCATTTTAACATTTGACATCATAGCTTTTTGATTTGGTAGTCTTTCAAACCCTAGATCTAAGTTTTGCATCATTTTGTCTTACATTTCTCATTTAGGGTTTCATATCTATATCATAAAAAAGTCATAAAAATCTAAAAATATTGCATACATATTGCATCATAGCTTGCATTAGGGTGTGTTTTAATCATTTAGATCAAATTTTTATTTCAAAATTGCATTCAAAAAGTATCATTTTGTTCCAAAATTGCCATACATTTGCATTTGCATTACATTGATTTTTTTTGGAAAAACTATCATTGCCAAACCTATTTGCAGATAGGAACAACAATTTTAAATAGCTTGGACATTAAGGTTTTTAATTTTCAAAACCCTGAACAAGGAGCCATTCGACCTTGGGCGACCATGTTCTTGTACAAGTGCATCAACAGTCTTTTTCACACATGTTTGTGTTTGTCTGCTTAATTTGTTTGAACTTGCAGATCTTAGTTTGAAATTCATAACAACATATCTTAAGGCATTTTATATTTATTTCATTTGGTGAAAGAAAGTGCATTGTTTGTGTTCAAAAAATTGCATCAAAAAAAATATTATTTTCAAGTCTTTTGCATATTAGAATCAGTCAATTATTGCATTTTAGATCTAAAGTTGGCATTCAAACTTGTTTAAATATCTTCAAAATCATTGCATACTTGCATTTTGCATCAAATTGGGATACATTAAGCAAATTCTAGAAATGTATTTATTGTTACAATTGTTTGCAAATAGAAACAACATTCTTAAACAGTGTATTACATAGTCAAACTTTAAACTTTTAGAACCCTTGACTAGGACTCGGACGTCGTTGAGCGACATTGTCCTATTATTTGGGCATAAGTCAACTTTTTGTGACAGAATACTCTCAAGAGTCCCTATCCAAAGTTGTTCTTCACCTATGGTTTAACAACCTGAAATGTATTGCAAAATGGATATGTATTTTGGTAAAATTTAGATGTCCTTGAAATCTTTGGTTGATGTTTCAAGTTGTGTGTTTGGTGATGACCCTAATTCTGCTAATGATGATCATGATAATGCATCTCCCTATTCCAAGTCTTGTTGAGGTCATAAGTCAAGATGAAGAGAGCATGCATGAGTTCATGCAAAATTCCTTATGCAACTATGAGAATAATAGAACCTTTTATCCGTCAATGCAATGCCCTACTACTCCATACCAACAACATCCTACCATACCACCACTTGAAATGTTCACTCTTTTACATCTCGAAAGCAAGTTGCAAGCATACCTCAACCAATTCACATGGAAGCGCCTATCAAAAACAATCACAAGGAAAGCACATCAACCAACCCTCCATCATATGAGCATAAAGTTACTGACAAGGCTTTTGGATCTTGATGGAACATGGATGTGACATTAATAATGGACATGGAGTCCACTCTCTCTTGGAACAAACACCGTCTGAAGATACTAAAGGGCTAGGTTACCAAGACCCTCCTCTTTCACAACAAACATTTGAACCACCACCCAAGAAATACAAGCTTAAAAAGTTACCCTTTCTACATCCTATGACAAACTGAAAAACCCTTACACACTTGTCAACTTAGAACTTATCACTTTACCGCTTATCTGTGAGCGAGAAGATAAGAAAGGAAAGAGTACAAACATGCCTTATTTTTCATATCATAGAACACCTGGACATCTTATTGATGAATGTCATTCTTTAAAGAAGAAATTGAGAGAATTTTACCCCTCCGGAGATTAATTTGAATGTGTCATAGATTAGCATTCATTTGTTGCACTCTTTGCTATGTGGTAGTTATAGTATCATAATATGTTCACTACCATTCATGAGGGTATAAACTAGGCTTTATGCAATCATCTTTTATCTAACAAGGAGCATCATATTAGGCTCACCTTTGTCCCTATGCTTAGGGGGCAAGGGGTTAGTCCCATGCTCATTTTTTGCATAAGAAATGGTCCCTTCTTAGTGATGATAGCATACATCTCCTAGGAAGTGTGACCTTGTCAACCAAAGTGTGGCTTTCTTAATCCATGTGGTCTATCTCCTTTTTGGTGATATTGGACTTGATGTCCCATAAGAGTGTGACCTTGCTTTGCATATGGCGCTCCTCTTGGTGGTTATACTACGGTTGGTATGCCCTAAGGTGTGATTTTATATCCCTTGACTAGTCCTCTCTTGGTGGTGATATCATGTGTGATGTTCCCTAAGGTGTGACCTAACTTCATGTATTAAGCAAAGCCCCTTTGATTGTTACCTTTTGTGGTGATGTTATTACAACATTCCTTGAGCCTTTAAAACCTTGTCATATTCGTCCCTCATGATGTTAAACCGTATCATATTTGTCCCTCGTGATGTTAAACCTTGGTATATTTGTCCCCTGTGACGTTAAACCTTGCGATATTCGTCCCCTGTGACGTTAAACCTTGGCATATTTGTCCCCCATGACGTTAAACCTTATCATATTCGTCCCTCATGGCATTAAACCTTGTCATATTCATCCCTCGTGACATTAAACCTTGGCTTTTTTGCTCCACTTTGTTCATGGGAGTTGAAATTAGTGTAGCATTGGCATAGCATCTTGTGACACCTTATCAAGTTTATCAAGGAGTATAACTGTTGATATGATTGTTATGGGCACATCTTGTAGACCTAGTCTGTATTTCTCATTTTTGCCACCTTGTTACGTGCACACCTTGTAGACCTAGTGTGTGTCTCTCATTTTACCATGTCTTGGGGGCTCACCTAGTGAATATTGGACTGAACTAGACTGTGTGTCTTCTAGTTTATTATTCGCCTAGCAAATAGTGGACTTTGTTATTGTGTGAGGAGCCATGTGTTCCATGAGTGATGTGTATGAATTCAGCCCTCATGGAGCACTTTCTTTATTCAATCGATGATGTTTGGTATTTGAGACAATTTAAGGTTGAAGTCTCCTTGCCTTATCGACTCGAATTCTTTTTAGTACTAACCTTGTGTTTTGTTTCTTCTTCATATTTACATCCCATCGTCATTTATGTTTTCATCATGTATGCTCCATATTTTTTAGCATGTATATTTGTGTATGTTGTTTTGTTGCATAGCATACATGTGTGTTCCTTTGTGCTTATGTTGGTTTGTCATGGGGGCTTGATCACCTCCCTTGATCCTTAGTCATCCTATTGTAAGGAAGCAAAGGTGTGCGGAATCGCTTCCTACGCTAATCTTGAGAGAACGAATATGCAAATTTCAATATAAAGTATTACAACGATTCAAAGAAACACATTCAAGAGTATAAATGAAATAACCATAAACACATAACACTGTGATTATCGTGGGGAAAACCCTTACGGGAGAAAAACCCCACCCTCTAAAACCTGCATAATGTATTATCAAATCAAAGAAGATTACAATACACTTGCAATGCAAGTTCTTACAAGAGCATCACCTCAACTCAAGCTTGGAGAGACACCACTAGCATCCTTCTAGCACCCAGCCTTGCAAACAAAACTCCATTATGTAAACTCCTCCCCAAGCCCTCCTTATATAGTGATTTACAACCTGGAAACCATTTGTGGTTTTACAAAACCATGGACTTAACCACCATGCCACATGTTGCCCATTTTTGACATTTACATTTCCAAGATGGAAAAACAACCAGGTTAAAATAGTAATCCCGTCCATAATTTTGTCCTCTAGTTTAGACCCCCATAAAAGACATAAAACAAATTAACTATGCTCTAAAAATGGCCCTCCTATATTCTACTAAGGACAAGGCACCTTTTAACAACTCATACACCTTTTTCCAATGCATAAACATGTGGAAAATTGCCACAAACAAATTCTGTAATTTTCTTGGAAAAGGCTTGCAAGGTTGAGACATATTTCTCAACACCTATCTCTTCAAAAAAATTGTGCATTTGAACCCCTCCTGACACATCTTTCTCTACTTTAGTGTGAGTCTGAGTGTAAGTTCATACTCTCACTAAAGTGGGGGCTAAATGCAGTGCTGGAAATTGTCATCCTTAAAAATTTCACATGATGTTTTGTCCCCCTAATTTATTGGATTTAATTAAGCTCCTAATTTTTCAAATTATGCATTCCAAAGCCTAATTTTTACTATTTTCCAAAGGATTACAAATATTGAATAAATGCATCCAATTGTTATTTTGCTCTCGACTAAGTGTGTCCTGGAAATTTGGGCCAGGACCCATTTTCCCATGGGCGAATGGGTCCCCCTTTTAAGCCAGGAGACAAATTCAAATATATTGTTGGTGGTATTTTAACATCCAAAATTCAAATATCAAGTGTCGGCTTTTGGAATCTAATTCTTGGGAAATTAGAACAATTGCATATGAATACCTGGTTTTTTTATCATTTGAAATCTAAGGAGCACTAAGTACACTATTGAGCAAATACTATTGCGAGGAGCAAGTCAAGAGCAACATTTTAGAGCTTTATAGCAGCAATTCAAGATCCTAACATCATATCCAATTTTATGTGAGTTTATGTATGTTCTTGTTTAGTGAAGGCTAACCTTTGTTGTAGGTCTCCAAAGCATTCAAGAAAATCAAGCAAACAAGATCCAAATCCTTGAGGTGATGTGCATGACTTCAGTCTTTCAAGGCAACCATTGAAGGGTGGTGAGTTACAACACATTGTGATTTCATCATTCCTTCATTTTGATTATCATTCCTATCATTGACATTGCCATTGTGGAAGTGGAAATACTTACACGAGGTTTGACTGAGGCAAGCCCCTAAATGGCCCAACATTTTCTCCCTCTTTGAATGTGCAAGTTATAGGTTTGAAGAGGATTGAGGAAAGATTGAAGGAAAATTCTCCATTGTAGCATTCAAAGCCCTAAAAGTTGTCAAGCTACGAAAACTCAATTACATAATTTATTGACAACATTCCGACAATTTTGCAATTGGGAATCAGAAGCTCAGATCCAGCATCAGAGGACTGCAAAATCAATTTCAAGACCCCTCATTAAAGACCCATTCACCCATGGGTGACCGAGTCCCTCTACACATGCCAAATCTCGCTTTTGGTGACAGGTACACATCATTTGACACTTCCCAAATCCACCTACAAATTACTATTCCAGTCTATGTATTTTCAGAATATTGCATTTTTTATATTAGGTCATATAGTTCAATTAAATTAATCATTCCAAATCATTTCCAATTCATTTCTAAGACTCAAAAGGATCAGATCCAAGTTTGATTGGCTCACCTTTGAAGTTGAAAGTCAATCTTTGCACCTTGTTGATTTGCATCCTAATGAAACCCTTAGAAAAGTGGAATTGATCCTAAGTTCTTTGCACTTAGGACATCATCCTCACCATTTTTCTATGTTTCATAAATAAATAGATGCATTTAGTTGGAAACATGATGTAGAAAGGTTGACATATAATTGTAAATGATTTGTTGATGTGTAGAAAAATTAGGAGTAACCAAATGAATTATTGAGAATCCACAAACTCTTTGTATGTTCTTGTGGTTCACTTCCATGATTGTAGGATCAATCATGCACTTGTGGATTTGACCTACACAAATGTGGATTAGATCTAAATGTGTGAATCTAATCTTTTTAAATATTTTGACGTTCGCTCTCAATTTGCCTTAATGCCTTATATTTTTCTATGTAAAAACTTGGTTGTGTGGTAAAAGAGTTCTCTAATGACATCAAATTGTCTCCCTTTAGTCAAACCTCTAAGGATATCGAGTCAACAACTTTTTGGAAATGATTAGAGACAATAAACAAGCATGAAGAAGTTGTCCTATATTATGATGTGAATAGAAATGTAGTTATGACGAAGGCATTCCCTATGTGAAAGTTGAGCTAAGTTGGGCGATCAACGACTTATATCGTTTGCGTGCAATGCAAGGCAATTGAATTCGTTTGAGCCGTCGAAATTTCACTTGAGTTTTTTTCATTAACCATTTATCGGTCATTGGACGCAACTATACAAGAAGGATGTAAGACACTACATCATCCCAATCGCCCATGACTTTGAAACACATTGAATGCACATTTGTGATTTATCCATTCCATTTGTTGTTGTTTCACGACTCCACTTCGACAATCAAGCAAGTTCATAATCAAAATGCAGGCACTGTTATGATAGTAATGCAAACCTTATCGCTTTACTTCAATGGATGCCACTCGCACATGTATACTAATTGCACAATTGAAAGACTCCATTATCACATGGTTTGGCAAGTACATAATCTTCTCTTATCCAGATGTTTTCTCAGGGCCTAAGTCACACCTCATTTACCAAAACCACAAAAACAAAAAGCATCCTAAATATTTAGCTCGTGTTAGCTGTGCTCGGCTACATACATTAGTTGAATATCCTTTTCTATAGAAAATTTATTTTCTTCTAATATTTGCATAGCTCTACCATAGTTTTCACTTCTCCAACATTTCATCTATGACATATTTTCTTGATCTAAATTCAAAGAAAATTGTGGTGCGAATGACCAAAAACACTTAGCAACAAGCACTGTTGTCGTTAAAAAAGTAGAACATTCAGAACAACCCCCAACACAAACTTGGAGTTGAAAGGTTGCTCCGAGCAGAGCGGCCAGGCGATGAGGGGAACTCCCATGGTGGTAACGAAGAACCCCTGGTTGTTGGCTTCCATGTGACTGTGCATTCCCGTTGGGAGAAATCTGAAGCGGAGGACTTATGGGCGTCATCAGAGGGCGTGCACAAAACCCACATGAATTTCCCCCTGCTCGCCTCCAAGCCAAGGGCGAGCTCGTCCACCTATGCGCTTGAGATGGAATTCTCACTGCCGAAGGAAATATAAAGCACAAACGCCTCCGCCTACATGTACAACCACTGCATACACTTTGCTTCGTCTGTGCTTGCCCCCAATTCCATCACGGGGGCAATTCTTTTGCATTGAGCTTGCCTATCCTCAAACACCTCAGGTGGAAGCAGCGATCAAATTGTTCTGAGAGTCCCATTAACCCTCTCAAAATGGTCCACAAAGTCCCCTTCCAGCTCATAAAACATGTTGACAATGATCCTCCAACTTTGCTTGATCCCACACTTTTGTCACAGCCAAAACTGGTGGGTCTCGTTCTTAGGCATGGCCTCAGGCAACACAGGCAAGAGCTGAAGGCAGGCAAGCCTCACTTACCTTGGCGTGCTCGGCACCAAGTACTGCCTCGATGTCATGCGTGGGAGGTTTTGTGGTGTAGTGTCCGACAAAATCTATATTATTATTATTATTATATATTGTATTTTATAATAAAAATTATTAAATATAAATATAAAATTATTAGAACTAATAGTTAATATATTTTTATGTAGTATAAGAAATATTACAATCTATAAAAATTGTTAAATACAAATATTAAATTAATATAACTAATAATTAATATATTTTTATATAATACAAAATATACATGATTTAATTTGTATTATATAAAATACATATTATATATTAATTATATTTAATAATTTTCAATAATATTTATTATTATTATAAAATGCAAACATAATAATATATATTTTATATAATAGAAATTAAATTATATATAATATAATTATATCTATTATTATATAATATATATTATATTATAATTATATATTGTATTATATAATAAAAATTATTAAATATAAATATAAAATTATTATAACTAATAATTAATATACTTTTATATATAGTACAAATTAAATAACAAATTATATATTATTATCTCCTTTTCTCCCCCCTCTCCTCTCTCTTTTATTCACCCCATCTCACCTACTCTATATCTCAATCTCTATTTCTCTCTATGTATCTCCCTCACTTCTTTCTCTGTCTCTTTTTATCCATATCTTTCTCTATCTCTCCCTATCTCTCTATCTCTTTATCTCTTTCCCTATCCCTTTGTATCTCTCTATATCACCCTCTATATCTCTGCATCTCCCCCCTCTTCTCTCTCCCCCTCTACCTACCTCACTCCCTCTCTCCCCCCTCTCTCTCTCCACACACATATGTGTGGAGAGAGAGAGGGGGGAGAGAGAGGGAGTGAGGTAGGTAAAGTGGGTATATATGTGGAGAGAGAGGGGGAGGGAGAGGGAGTAAGGTAGGTAGAGGAGGGGAGAGGGAGGGATATAGATAAAGGGTAATATAGAGAGATCCTCTCTCTTATTCACCCCATCACACTTACTCTATATCTCAATCTCTATTTTTCTCTATGTATCTCCCTTTCACTTCTTTCTCTATCTCTTTTTATGTGTGGAGAGAGAGAGGGGGAGAGAGAGGGAGTGAGGTAGGTAGAGGAGGGGAGAGAAGAGGGGGAGAGGGAGAGGGAGAGGTATAGATAAAGGTGTTGGAAGTGGATTCACTTTGAGAGTGGGAGGTGAATCAAAGTGATAATTTTTAGACTTTCTGACTAGAATGCACAATTAATTTTTTTTGACCTTGAACCAATGTGGGAGATTTGATTATGCAAGTGAACATTTGAACTTTGCAGAAAAATATGCAAGAGAATAACATTAACAACTCATATTAAAAGCATCATGTAACATTGTTCCATTAATGTGTGAACAATCTTTTTTATGCTTTTGAAACATAACTTCAACTTTGCACAATGCAGATTTAATTTGCTTTATGGAAGACTTTTTAAAAAAACAGATTTGAACAATTCAACTCTGCATGACAAACTTGAACATTTTGAAATATGAACCTTTCTGAACAAACCAAAAAGTATCAGAGCATTGACTAAATGAGCACATTAACTTGAAACAAAATGAAAGACAAACAACATCACATAACACAAAGATTTCCTGAGTGGAAAAACCCTCATGGGGTATAAAAAAACCACTCGTTAAAATTTCATTTTCATTAATCAAAGAGCACCAACTCTATAACAATGGTGGAGCAACAACTCAACACCTTTTCTGAAGCACAGACTTCACAGGAGCGCCAACCCCTCAATTTACAAAGTCACTGTCTAAGTTTGTAGTCAATATTGATCTTACAACTGCATCAAATTTGCAGTCCTAAAATCACTAGTGAATACATAAAACATATATGATTTTCAATGTTGCCAATTACAGTATGTATTGTATATAACAATACCACAAAATCTCTCAAAACTGAATGAATGTTCTTTGTTGTAAGAACCAGAGATACTACAATAACCTTTTTTCCTCTTTTTAAAAATTTGTAGATATAACTCAATAAAACCTTCAACAAAATGCTTTGTCTCTTTTTCTCACATTCGAATATGAATAATGACTTGAAGCCACAAATATATAGAGCCAGAGAAATGAAACCCTTGAACTAAATAATGAACACCCGAATCAAAAGATCAAACCCTCAGGTTAGAGTTTCTAACCAGAAACTACCAAAATACAGTTGCAGAAAAGAATTAGCTTTCTTTTTCCTTTTTGAAAAATAAACGACAACTATAACTTCTCCTAAATCATTACCATTATTTCCATTTTTTAAAAAATGAACCTCACTGAAGAGTAAAACTTGTTCACTTTTACCGCCTGCAATTACATCCTTTTATCTTCGAAAAAAAAAACACAGAGAAAATTTGCAAATATTACCTTTCAAGGTGATTTGAAGCAACTGACAAATTCCCATAAGATCTCTATTTGATTTACCTCCGCTTCCAGCTCAAGCGAAGTCCACAAACAAATTCTCCACAACACATAGTTCATCATACCTCAAGCTCGTGCCAAGATTCTGCTCAGAACTCACACAAAAACAATAACTGAGTTTGCAATGACGG
Organism: Sequoiadendron giganteum; assembly: GCA_007115665.2. NCBI lineage: Eukaryota > Viridiplantae > Streptophyta > Pinopsida > Cupressales > Cupressaceae > Sequoiadendron > Sequoiadendron giganteum. Next base: position 530,378,390 of record CM021102.1, read on the forward strand.
TTAGGGTTCAACTTTGCAATGAAAAACTTTGCCCTATTTTCTTTTACCATCAAGTACTTCGACAAAATGTATAAACATTTGGAATCCACAAGCCACATTCTAATCATTTTGAAATCTACAACCACCGACAACATGATGTTACAATCAATTGTCATATTTCTACCCACTCACAATCCACGTGAGTAATGAAAACACAATGATCTGAGCTATTTTTAAGTCATTCCAAGTCACATAATGTCGCTACCAAAGCCAAAATAGCATGTGCTAAATTGAAACCCGATAAGTATCAATGCTAAGCACTGTCAAAAGTTATGTAATAACTATGTCGACTTTAGTGAAAATGCTAAAGATGTCGATCACTTTATAAGAGATGCATACTCCTTAATTATTTTGCCTTAATGCTTAAAGTTAAACATTTTAAATAATATGTGTATAAGGCTCAAACACAATGTAAATTGTGTATCAAAAACAAACATTGAACTCATGTAAAATGTGAACCAAGTGTATGTCGAAATACACTTTGTATAAAATAATATGATAAGCCTTATAAAAATGACAAGCAACACTATTGTTTATTCCCCTTTGTAAATAGATGCAACATATGTATGTGACTGAATAGAATCAAGTAAGAACTAAAAGCCATCATGCCAAAATGAGTATAACCAGATATCACTGTCAAAGCAATGTAATGATCAAACATATAAAATGATATCACCTGATATACAAATGTGATCAATGCCTGCAAATGAGTAAAACCCTTGTCCAAGTGTTGCACACAAGTCTGAATGATCAGTACAATTATATAAATTGAATCAACTACACTGTCCAAAACAACTGAATGTCATAAAACTGAATATGTAGCAACCATGTGCAAACTAAACAATGAATACCAATAACCATGATGCCAATGACAATGGAGCAAATCAAAACTATGAGAACACAATATCAAATCTGTGAGAATCAAATGATGCCAACTGGAATGCCAATAACAATCAATGTAACCAATCAGTTTTGACATGTTTTGACATCAAGGACAAATGCCACAAAGAGAAAGTCAACAAAAGGGTGATATAGAGAGATCCTCTCTCTCTCTCTTATTCACCCCATCTCACCTACTCTATATTTCAATCTCTATTTCTCTCTATGTATCTCCCTCTCACTTCTTTCTCTATCTCTTTCTATCCATATCTTTCTCTATCTCTCCCTATCTCTCTATCTCTTTCCCTATCCCTCTATATCTCTCTATATCACCCTTTATCTATATCTCTCCCTCTCCCCCCTCTTCTCTCTCCCTCTCTACCTACCTCACTCCCTCTCTCTCCTCCCTCTCTCTCTCCACACACACACATATATCCTCTCCCTCTTCCTCTATATCTCTCTACCTCTTCCTTTGTATCTCCCTATCTCTCTCTGTCATTATCTCTCCCTCTACCTCTATCTCTTTATCTATTTGTCTCCCACTTCCTCTCTCGCTCTATCTTCATCTTTACCTCTATTTTTCTCTCCCCCCCCTTCTCTCTCTCTCTCAAACATAACATGAGCCTTTCGGTAACGGGGCTTGATTATCTCCCTGATTCAAAGGTTTTGTTTGTCTTTTTTGGATCCCTATAAGTGGGATTTGAAACTATCAGTTCTCCATTGAGATCTTTGTTGCACAAGCAACATAATTTAATAACCGGCCTACCAATTGACCTCATGTACCGCACAAATGTATGCAAAAAATAGACCAAAAATTTCTCTAATTGACCTTCCACACCTCTTTGATATACCCTGTGCACATCAAGATGCGATTGCTAGTAATATATGCTCTCATTATGCCAATAAATGTATCTTGAATGCCCTTGTTGAATGATTTTTAAATGTATAATGAACTAAAATTAATACTTAAATACAACTCCAAATGATATAAATGAAATGTTTCAAGTGAACACATAATAACTATTTTTAAAAAAATAGTTGTTCAAAATATGTATTTGAATTTTAGAAGTATGAAATGATTTCCAAAAATTACACAATTCACATAAATCAATAACCTAACTCTAAATAAAAATATCCAACTAAAAACATACATAATTCAAATTATATATTAACTTAAGAAATCAAACCACATATACGTTTATCATTGGATGAAAAAATCAATTCAAAAATACAATTTTCATCTTTACACGTAACCAATTTTGACAAGAACTCAAAAGAAACATTTTATTTAATTTCAAAAGTGAAAACACCCATGAAAGTATGACAACGCACTGTCTGACAAATAAATTTAAAGAAAAAGTATGATTCCCCTTGAAAAAGTTCACCATGGTTGGTACCCTGACATCCAAATTCAACGTAGAATATTCTTTAATATCCATTAGACGCAAACAGATAACTTTGGAAGGATCCAGTTTAGGAAAGCGTAGAGGGTTATTCAGGAGATGTGATTGGATTTATAAAGATCACAATAGATGTGGATTGCAGAGAAGAATTTGAAGTCTGTAAAGCCATCAGACACTGTGAATGGTGATTATACGATCTTTTCAAACTTCAATCACATACCAAGATAATGCAGTTCAAATGCCTAGTGATTTTTTGAATATTGTTCAGAAAAATTTGATTTGTAATCTTATCTGATCAATTAGAGGTTGTTTTTCATAAGCTGAAGAATCGGTCCTTGCCAGGTATTATTGTTCCATCAAGTTTTGCTCGAATTCTAAATTTTGACATCAAATATTTGCTGGTCATTGTTGTTTGAATTACGGATTCAAAAAAGGCCTCGGTGCGTATCATTGTTCCAGTCTTTTGAGACAACGTCATGTAAGTTGAAGGCACAAGAAACCAACTGGGAATTGCAAATTCATTGTCTAGAGGATCAAATTTCTTGCTTAATTGACAGTATTAAACACTGCATCTTCAACTGACCTTTAGTCTAATGATGAAGTTGCTTGGTTCACCAAAAATTTACAGAGATCAGGTCTTCTTGAATTTATTGACTTGACACCATAAAATATGATACCAGGATCATGGAATTTAGCCCCTTCAGTCCTTAATATGCTTAGTCAAATAAATACTAGTAATCGTGTCCAAGTTGTTTCCTGACTCCCAGCAAACACTTTGCATCATTCCTATGTGTATTATGTAGAAAGTCAAAATCCATTGCATAAAAGGTTGTGGAAGAATGGCACCAGTATGGCTAATACTGCCCTACTTTTGCTGGAGCAACATGGAAGTGGTGGCGTGCAGTGTATGGGCAGGGTCATGTGGAAGGTGGCTTTATAATAGACTGAAACGCCATGGCTCTCTAGACAGTGAAACCTGGCCATTGGCCAATGCAGATAATGCCAGAGACATCTTTCACTATTGCAAACTTATCCAAGGTGTCTACGAAAAAACTCCTTTAGACTTGGTGAAATCCACAGGCTATGGAGAACAGGATTGGATAGTCAAGTTAGTCTCCACAACTTCAAGGCACTGCCCTCCTCATTATATCATGAGAGACCCGGTTAGAAAAGAAATTGTTGTTTGCATTCGAGGGCTTAATCTGGCAGAGCCCGTGAATTACTTGGTATTAGCAGATACAAGGAAGGGGAGCCAACCTTTTGATGGAGGCTATGTTCACAGGGGGCTTCTCAATGCTGCAGAGTGGTTGAGGGACAGCCAGAGTGACACTCTCAAGGAAGAATTTGAGAAACATCCAGACTATAGGCTAACCATAGTTGGGCACTCTCTTGGCGCAGGGGTTGCTTCTCTGTTGACTGTGCTGCTTGTCAATCACAGGAACTTGGTGGGAAATATCAAGAGAGAACAAATTCAGTGTTATTGCATAGCACCTGCGCGTTCTATGTCTCTCAATCTAGCTATCAGATATTCTGATGTCATCAATGGTGTTGTTCTTCAGGCAAGCTTTCATCTACGATTCTTTCTTTTGTCATTGTTTTGTTTGTTTGTACTTTGTCCTGTATGGTTTTCCAAGGGTAATATTTGCTGCATGAATTGGACTGTTTGGGGAAGTGAACAAGAAATAAAATAAATAAATAATGTTTATTTCCACAAATAACTAAAGCACGATAACGAGCCTAAAAAATGCAGTAAGTTACAGGTAATCACGAAGGCTAAAAGGATTCCAACAACCAACAGTAAAATTTCTTAACTAAATTAGTAAATAGAGATCTAATCCGACATGAGCGGACAAATCCAATAGGAGAAAGATTTGTATGGGATCTCAAGGGGTTTTCCAAGGTTAACCTAATAAGGGGGGATAAATCCTGTGAGAAAGAGGTTTGTATGGGGTCTCAAGGGGTTTCCCAGGGTTATACTTATCCTGAGAGATTAGCATTATTGCTAGTTTATTCTCTTTGGATGTTAACTTTTTTCGTGCAGGAGAGTTTGTCAATGCAAACAAATTCCATTAGCATGACTATCCAGGGGAAAGTTCGGCCTTAATGTGTGGGTGAATGTGGATGGATGGAATGGTGGAGGACGGAAAAATTTATGCCCTACATTCACACCGATGGAGATGTATACGGACAGATTCGGCACATTTAGTGTAGTTTAGTCCCATTAATAGCCATTGCCAATTGCATTCATCTGGTTATTCTAGCAAGTTTGTGAATGCAAATTCAAACATTGTACTCACAGGGTTATTATCTTTATATGTTTCACCCATACCTATTTTGCATGCTCTAGGAAATAGATCCATAACATGCACATGGTTAATAATAAAATCTTGCTGTCCAAGGGGTCCTAGTATAATGTTAATGGTGCATTCATAAGGAGAGTGACTCAAGTTCAAATCCTCATATCGTAATAAAGCGACCCACAACTCGGCATGTACAGGATTAGGGGCTGTTCATCTCTACAACCGGTCTGGGCCCAGTGATGTTCCCAGTTACCCTTAACAATAAAAATCCCCGCCATATCCAATTATAAGTATATATTATATTCTATTCTAATTGACGTTTAACTATCAGAATGCCAATTTATGTGCATGTGATGATTGATACTAAATCTGTTATTTCACCCATTGACTAATATATTAGGGATGTATCTGCATGTTTCTAGGAAACACAACATTTGATAATCACTATATTAAGCTTTGAATGTTTTCTTTTAATTGGAAAAATAGAAGAGTTAATATTAATACTGACAAAAAAAATTAATATGCAGAAACTAAATCTGCCACCAGAAGGAAGTGTCTAAGAGCAATGATTATAACAGAATGACAAAATAAAGACACATGACCTTCTCAGACATCCTTCTTCAGCTTATTTTGACTTCATTACACTTGGCAGCTAAATTAGAGAAGCACATAAATCTATAGTGACAAACGAAGCAAATATTTACACCTATTCGGTTTGCAGATGTCCTGTACCATTTGGTCAATAGATCAGCCAGTAGGCCATTGCAACCATCTCAAACTGTAAGAAATTTTTAAGGTTAGTTCTAATGGTTTAGACTATAAGTATCATTAAATGTATAAGATTTTGTTTTTAATTATATATATATATATTAATATTATATATCTTTGTATTGGCATATAATTATTTTATTATATTAGATATACACATTTCATTGTCTTTTTATCTTTTATATACACCGATATCACATATCTACATAGTTGAATATTTGATATATTCAGTATCTCACTATATGGACTTTCCAATATATCCATTTAATTATAACTTTATGATTGTATTTAGATATATCGATATTTTAATTACATATTTTCTGATTTATATTAATGTTTACATTTATACATTTCATTTTATCGTATCTATATTTATACATTAATAGATTCTTTTATAAAAAAATTATTTTTTTATAATATCATTTGTACTTACCTTTTTTTTAACCTTTTCTCCTTTCCTGTCCCTCAGTTTTTGATCTTCTTGTCACCTCCTTTCCTTTTTAAGGTTTTGTCTATAATCCATATTATTACACTCTTCCTGATAACAGATCATTGAGAGTGATTCGAGATGTTGATACAAAATTACACATAATTAAATCCAAAAACACTCTACACTAAATTAATGGACTGCGAACAACTCATACCTACTATTAAAGGATACTTGTCTAGCTTCCTACCATCATAAACTGATAAAAGAAATCTTATTATTAATTGAATGACTCAAATCTCATAATCTTATTGGTAATTCTCTCAAATTGAACTTATTTCTGTAACTTTTAACATGCGCTACAGCTGTATGGGAAAATTAAAACCCTTCAAAATGATTGACCTTCCTACAAAATAATCTTGTAAATGACAACCTCTTTTGCCTCGTGTCATTACTGATATTGTTAATAATTGACATGGATTACCCTTTCATGAAAAAGTTATCTAACACCTAAAAAGTGTCTAATCTCCGGTTCATTTATTAAGGCCTGAACCTCTGCAACATTATTTGTGGTATAGTCCAATCATTAAGCATACGTGATGATAATATTATGGCTTACCTTGTTAGTCTCCAATGATGTTTTCCCAATAGTATTTCTGAGGCTTTCTTTGAAGCATCATCAAAATTTAGAGCTCACTATCCTTGCTTGTCTCATTCTGGAAGAGGAGCTCTGATCACTGATCTATTATGCATTATCTTTCAACAGCAGCATAACTGGGAGTTGTTTCAAAGCAATTACTAGTTTATTTTGGGATTTAGTTTGTTGTTACAGTATATTTTGGGGTGGTTTGGATCAAATTTTATTTATTTATTTTTAATGTTCTCTAATTTTCTTGTCAGAAGGAAATTTGAAATTCTAAAGTTCTGGACATTCTGTTCATGGAAATTATGAAACATTTCTTCTATGTTTTATGTAATGGAACTGAGAAGTTAGATTTACATATCTTTAGATGGCGAAGTATGTTATTGTCCACAAATGGATGGTTGGAAAAAATATTTTCATTCATGTAATTGGGTATATATACATTGGAAATTGTAAAGAATATATAGTTTGCTGAAATTATAATGGCCAACAAGCTTTGCTGGCAAATTATTGGCTTCCCATGATATATATTTTTATTAGTCAAAAGCCAATTTATTAGCGAAGGAGTCCAACATCATTAATTTCTTGCATCTTTCTTTTAGACAAAGATGTGCATCAGATTCATTTATAATTGGCATCACCTAATAGTTTTTGACGTTTGGCATCTCCCTTTGTTTGCTTGAATCAGGATGATTTTTTGGCAAGGACTTCGACACCCATAGTGAAGATTTTTCTCCTCACATCTCTAGTCTTGTAAGTAGTTATTTTGAAAGAAGATCATTGTAGGACCCAGAGTGAAAGACCATCACTGGGACGAATAATTTCAAACCAATACTTGTGGTTCCGAAACATGATTATTATGAACATTTACGTAATAAAAACTTGACTACACAATTTTTATGAATACAAACCCCTTAGATGAACAAATATCATCCATGGTAATAATTCTGCTTTATTATACTTTATATGATTCATAGAAATAATGATTTTCCAGGTACAGTGCTATGTTGGACTTTGTGAAGTGACATTGTCAATTTGTTTTCTTAACAAAAACATCAGTGCTATAGAAATGAGACTATTCTACAAACCACCACCATGAAGATTCTGAAGATTTCCTTATGCAGTTTGACAGTCTTGACTGGAGTACAGAATATCTGTGTGGGATGTTGATTGCAGCTGTCAACACGTACCCTGAACCCCATTACTTGTCTCTTATTCAGAGACATATCTCTGTCCCAGAGATGCATATGGAGTTGTCTCCAGACATCCATGACTTCAATTGACTTCTCAATATGTCCTGGAAACATTCTCATTAAAACTACATTAATAGCTTGTGCTGATAATCCATAAAGTTGTATGATTTGCATTTGCAGTTTTCTTGTAACTAACGAAAATACATGAAATGGGGATACTCTATAGTCATTGTCTTCTGCAAAAATATCTTTATAATTATTCGTCCATGGCTAACAATGTAGTATAAGCTAGACCATAAATCTTGGTATTTCCTTGAACCCTTGTATCCTATTTTTTGAAAATTGTTGAACTCGTCCCCATCCCATTTTTCTTGGTAACTATGGTATTTGGAGAGTAGTTGTAATGTCCCATCTCAAGTTATAATTGAACTTCTATTATTTTAATAACACTAATGTTATAAGTTAAATTTAATATTTAGCTTAGTTTTAATTAAAATAATATTAAAAGGGGAGACATAAGGTGTTTTTCCAAAAAGGAGTAATTTAATGTTTTTAAATGTTTTGGAATTAAAAGTAACATCAAATTTAAAAATAAAAGAAGAAGAAAAAAGAGAATTTCAAGAAAGGAGGTGAGAATTATAGATGGGAAAAAGAAAAAGAAATTGAGAGCACATTTTTTACTATACATAAAATTTTGGGAGAAGAGAATGTTATGCTGCTGGAAATTCCAGAACTTCGTAGAGACACAAACCTTCATGAGGAATATCATCTCTGAAGTTGAAAGATACTTCCTAGGTGATTGTCGACAATCTCACTTAGGGACTGTGCTGGTATTTCAAAGTGTTTATTTTTTCAGAAATTTAATAGTAATTATCAATGTTAACCCGAGTTTCCAGGACGGGGACGGCAGGGGACGATGGGATGGGTCCCAAAGTCCCTGATTTTTCAAGCCAATTTTGGGGACGGCTATATAAAATATAGGGAAATTTTAAATATTCATATGAAAACATGGATAAAGCATGCATATATACATTATAGACCTTAACATATAACATTTGTGTTCAAAATCCATTGTCAATACTCAATATGCATTCAAAATTCAAAATTCATTGTCAATATGCATGTGATATTAAAAGATAACATACAAGTTATAAACTACACTGCTGCCATATAGTTTTACATTATGATATGAAAATCAAAATACAAAAAAACAAAGTGCACTGCTGCCCCTAATTTGCATCTCCCAACACTGCATCAAAATCAAAGTCCTCTGAGTCACTACCATTGTGATGGTCCATCTCAGCCAACGGAATCCCAATCAATCCTTCTGGTGTCTCCTCCTCATCAACCTAGGCCACGTCTTTGAGATCAATATCCCACTATAAAGCTAGAGTCTGTCGATACTCTAGAGTTTGACGATCCTAAAGTCAAAGAGCACTATGCACAGCCATTAGCTTCTCCGCTCGTTTAGAGGTAAGTCTATTCCTCTTGATGGAGTGGATAAAGGCTAAAGCTATATGTGGACCAATTCCTCTCTACAATAGAGGAACTAGCAACCTATGCAAGGAGGTGAGTGGCAAGCATCTTCAATTGTAGTGTATCCCTCCCATGCCATGCCCACCATCCAATAGGGTTAGTTGGAGCTAATATAGCTCTATCCAACCTCGTATGTGGTTTACTCAATGTTGGACCACAAAGATTTGCAAAGTCAAGGAATTGTGTGCGAAGTATTGAAGCCTACTCCTCTGAATACATCTTATCAATTGCCCATACGAATCCATCTAAAACCTTTGGGTCATCACATGGAGGCACCCTTCCATCTCTTGGTGCATACCATTTGGGATTTACAGCAAAGGCAACCATATGAAGCGGGGTGGTCATTGTGTTCCACCTCTACGTCACAATGGGCCTAATATGTTGCTCATATAAACTCAAAGTAGGATCCTTAGCCAAAATTGTTTGCTTTATCTTCCCAAACATACTGTCAAATGTCTCATAGATATCTCCAAGACTAGGAGAGTCTATATCGGCATATCTAATGACATCTACAATAGGTGAGATGAAAGATCAAATATATCTACAAAATGCAAACAAAAAGTTCAAAAAAATTAATTGACATGTTAGAAACTTCGAAAGTTGGAACATTGGACAATAAAATTAAAATATTAAAATCAGAAATTTAAAATGAAAATCAGCAATCTAATATTTATTCTTTTAATAAAATCAACAATGTCTTACCTCACATTGGACCACCAATCATCATCAAGGATCTTTTGTTTGATGGATTTTCCTTGAGTAGAACTTTAATTAGGCCATCTAGTTCACTCTGAATTCACCATCATCAATTGTAGAGGCTCATGCACTTCAAGCATCCTCTCCAACAAGATGAAGTAAGTGGCATACCTATATTCATTAAAAGGCAAAAGCAATATAAGGCTCAATGTATTTGGAATACAAATGTTTGAAGTTTCAAAATTTGAAAGTGAAACAAAATGAAGTGGCATACCTTGTCACAACAAGTTTGAGGAACTCCTTTGAAAATGTCCTAAAGAGAGTAAGTGAGGTGTGGTGGCTGCAAATGAACATTTGAGTTTCTCTAGCTTCTACCAGCACTTGCTTCACCCAATCTAGCTTCTCTATGGCTTTCAATGCATTGTTCAATGCATGAACACAACACGGGGTCCAAAAGATGCTCCACCATCAAACCAGCTGATTTGCACACACATGTTGAATCGGTGATCACCTATATAACATTAGTAGGCCCAACCTCCTCTATGGCATCTCTCAAAATGGTAAACTGGAAGTCTGCATCCTTAGGCTTCCTTGAACAATCGACAACTCTAAGAAAATAAGAACCAGCAGGGCATGTGACTATGATATTGATGAGTGGTGGATGTCTAACATCAATCCACCCATCCATCACAATAGAGCAACTTGTCCTCATCCAAGTTTGCCTCATATCCTCCATTAGCACATTAACATTGGAATACTCTTTGTTTAGGAGGGTAGTACATAGCTTATGATCTTTAGGGGGTATGAATGAGGGACCAATAGCGGCTACATCTCTAATCATTTGTTTGAAGTAAGAGGAATGAGCCACATGAAATGGGATGGCATGAGAAAAAAAGAATTTGGCAATGGAAGACTTTGTAGCTTCTCATGCTTGCACATTAAACATAGCTTCAATTGAACCTCCCTTGTCACTATCACTCATCTTCCTCTTTCCTCTTGCGGCAACTTCACTACTACCAACTGTGGATGGCATAGGCATAGATGATTGTGCACTTGCAAAAGAAGGTGTCGGCATTGTCACACCTTGAGCCCCCATGTCCACCTCCATTTGCAATCTATGGTACTCTATCTTCTTATGTTCTTTTAAACTAGACACATTTTAACTCCATGGCCCGCAACACCCAAAAAATGAGACCGTACCCTTATGTAGCTGCCTCTAAAATCTTTCTTGCAAACATGACAATTCCACACCCTACTCCCCCCTAATTTTTTTTGCTTTTGATCCACAGATGTAACATATTGGAGAAAAGGTTTTTTCTTGTTCAAAGGGCCCTTTGCATATGTTTCCATGATTTTTGAAGGGCACTTAAATGGGTTTGGTTGTTGTCCACTACCACCCTCACCACTTCCTCTTGTATTTCTACCAACTAATTCCATTTCATTCTTAAACTGAAAAAGTGCAACAACAAAAAAAGGACATTTCATGCTTCAAACTTTGAATAAAAATTGGAAAAAAAAATGAAAGGAAAAGACTTACCTCTTTGAAGGATTTGCAGTTCCACTTGCCCTAGATTGAATCCCTTTTCCTTCTACCCCCTGTTGTTGCTCCTCTTTCAATGGCTAGCTTCAAACCCTACTGCTGCTCCTCTTTTTTCTTCTTACACAAATGTTGAAATGACTCAAATGGTGAGCCTATTCCCCTTTAGGGCAAGTTGGGAGGTAGCTGCCCACAACACAACAAAAAAATGTTTCTTTTCAAGTTAAAAATGTTTTTTGTGGTTGACACAGGGGACAATCGACTGTCCCCTAGATGGTCAAGGGATGTCCCAGAAGTCCCTTGTCGTCCCCGGGACAGTCAACGGTCCCCTATGTCAGCCACTGAAGTTCTCAGGTTTTCGAGACATTTCTGCCTTTTTTTGGAAATTTGAGGATACCTAGGGGACGTCTCCTAGTTGTCCCCGCATCCCTAGGACAGGGACCATATGCAGGGGACAATCGACTGTTCCCTAGATGGTCAAGGGATGTCCCAGAAGTCCCTTGTCATCCTCAGGATGGTCAGCCGTCCCCTATGTCAACCACTGAAGTCCTCAGGTTTTTGAAACATTTCCGTCTGTTTTTGGAAATTTGGGGATACCTAGGGGACGTCTCCTAGCCATCACCGCATCCCTAGGACAAGGACCAAGGTTTTAGGACCAAGGACGCATCCCTAGGTAATGCTAGTAATTATATTTCAAGAGTTTCAAAGGCTTTATTGAGTTTGGTATTGTATCTTAGCAAATCAGAGCATATCCTCACAAGCAGAGGAGTATTGGGTTGAATGACAAAATAATTTATTTAATGATTTTTCTAAGATGTACTAGCTATAATTCTATTTTATTAGAAATCATGCCTTTCCAAATTTTAGTTGAAATTCAAAGGAGTTGTACTTTCCCATACAGGTTTGAGCAAAGTAAGGTTATTGATTGGTATTTAATTATGCAATGAAGAAATGTCGTACATATTCCTTATGCCCTCATAAAGGAGTCGCACATATTTCATATGGTCGTCGTATATTAAAAAAAAAATTAGGGAATGTTGTCGACTTCTGGAAAGTCAAATTTGAGGAGGCTTTTGAAGTTCCTAACTTTCCAGCTTCGTAAAAAATTAGACGCGGCAACAAGTAGTCACTCTATTGTACAAGTCAATACACTCTTTAAGATAACGAAGATACTATACGGTTTATGACCTTTGTGTTGGGTGGGCTAATGTGTGGTAAGAAATTCACAAGGGGACGCTACCTTTACTTGGAGTATTTCTTCACAAGCTATTGCACCCCTCTCCTTGCCTGCTGTATAGCTTGGGTAGGAGTAAATTCAGATTTGAATCTTAGTTGGCTGCTAGAGTTTACCAGGTTTTAAAATTCCAGAGGGTGCCGTCCTAGTGCTGATAGCTGCAACCATTAACTGGAACATATTGTACCAAGTGTAAGAAGAACAGATTGGTCTGCAATGCCTCTACAGATCAGAAAATGAGTTTTAAATTGTATGCAAAATTGTTATTCTTCTGATGTAAAAGAAAATCTATTAAATATGATACTTGTGAATGTTATACTTGTTGCTAAGAAGTATGTTTTGAAAACTGGAAGATTAGAAGTTATTTTTAAGGTGTTTGATGCAAACATTTTTATTTAGTAATCTGGAAACCACAAAACACAAAGCACTCAATCTCTGAAATTTGTAACTGTTGAACGAAATGTCTGAGATGCAATACTTCTAAAACTGAAAAAAGTTGTATCAAGAGATTGGAGTGGAAAAATCAGAGTAGGGGTGCTTACTACAGCGGTCTTGAATGTGCCTCAAGTCTTTGAAGAAAATAACAATTTTCACCAGTTTTTGAAATTGTTGTACTCATCCCAATCGCATTTTCTTGCAAAACTATGGTACTTGGAGAGCACTCTTGAGCGTGTCTCAAGTCTTTGAAGAAAATAACAACCAAATATTTCACTTGAAGGCATGAAATTTCCAGACCATAATGTTAGCTTGCAGATTTCTGGATTAGACTCTGTGATCATTTTTCTTCATCAATGTATCGGATCACACTCCATGATCCATCATTAGGATGAGTAAGCAAGAGAAGAGAATTGAGAGATGAGTAGCAGACCAGATAGCTAAATAGATGAGGGGAAGGGGTGACTCAAGAACCAAGACAATTAATTGGGAAGGTCAACCAGATTTTAAGAATAAAAAAAAATCTATTGGCCTTCCCAATTAATTGTCTTGGCTCTCGAGTCACCCCTTCCACTTATCTATTTAGCTATCTGGTCAGCTACTCATCTCTCAATTCTATTCTCTTGCTGGATCATGTAGTGTGATCCAAAATATCAATGAAGAAAAATGATCACATAGTCTAATCCAGAAACCTGCAAGCTAAAATACTTCACTTCAAAATATTGGAAAGTTGGAAAGCTTAACAAAAACTAGTGATCGTTTCATGTGCAAAGGTTAGAAAGTGATTATTGGACTTATGAAAACAAAATAAGAGAAAATACCATGAATACTTGTGATATTAGGCTAATTCTCCTATATAGAAATACCAAGTGAGCCTCACAAACCCATTTCTTTTTGAACAAGTTCCTCCAGCCTTTGAACTTTCAAGAATTCAGATATGAGATTAGAATATATCCTTTGCCTACAAATTTTTCTCGAACACTCTCTCTTATGTAGAAAATCTACCCTTTTAAAGATATAAAATTGTGACCACTTTTTAAGATATTGGCCATTCTCCATGCACCCTTGTAGCAACAATAGACCAAAACATAGGGAGTTTTGTTAGTGTTTTAATGATCAGATAAACAACTGAAAGCACTCAGAAAATTGCAACACATAGACAATAAACACAGCAAGATACCCTGGGAAAACCCTCCTCTTGAGGGAGAAAAACCCAGCAAATATGTCTCTTATAAGTTATATAATGAAGGAATAAGAGCAGAAATCTGCTTACAACTCAGGCCCAGCACAAGGCCAAATTTGATACAATGAATACTAGCACCTCTCCTAGATGCAAAGATACAATGAATATGTTTCTCCTTGAAATCGGCCTGCTGCTGCAAGATGATTCACTGCTGCTCAAGTGCGAACTTCTACTTGGAATGCAAATTATGCTTGATGAACTTGATGTACAAATGAACAACCGTGACCTTGTATTTATACAAAATGTGGTGACTCTTCAAGTAGGTCGGCCACCTTTAATAAATAAAGAATTACAAAATAGCAAGGTAGGTCAGCCTCACTTGGAATAATAAATTACAAAATAATCTCAATGAGGGTCAGCCTCATACATTAAATCAAACATGTATAAATTAAATAGCCGTAGGTTATCATTTAATTTAATATAACTTGATGTCATTGCTGGAAGAAGCAGCCCGATGCTGCTAATAACATCAACACTCCCTCTCAACTAGGGATGATACTTCCAGCTGCACAAAACATATCACCTCATCGTGATAAAGGAACTTATCACCTTCATCGGGAAAGCATATAAGATATCACCTCATTGTGATATCAACCATCATGGCTACCTCCATAGATGGTATGTACAAGTGCTCATCACTCAATGTGATGTTGTCACCTCACCGTGACTTTCACCATGGCTCTCCCAGAGGGTGAAACACAAGTACAAGAAAATCATCATGGACTCCCTCACGTGATGCTGTATTGGGTGCTCTCTGTTGAAATACATATATCTTTTGCATGTTATTTTTGTTTGACATATGGATACTAGATATTAAAGCTAACACACAGGGATATGGTTGTGTTACGTATAATGTGGCAGGTGCCCAACAGTTATAAGGGAATCTTTGGGAGGGAATAGAGGCTTGTAACCCCTTCTCCAACAGCACTATAGGACCAGCCAGGTACGGGACATTACAAGCTTCTCTGTCTCTACCATAATTCTAATATAGTATTGTGGCGATTAACAGGTCCAATCCATTGGCCTTCCCAATTAATTGTCTTGGCTCTCGAGTCACCCCTTCCACTTATCTATTTAGCTATCTGGTCAACTACTCATCTCTCAATTCTATTCTCTTGTTGGATCATGGAGTGTGATCCAAAATATCAATGAAGAAAAATGATCACATAGTCTAATCCAGAAACCTGCAAGCTAAAATACTTCACTTCAAAATATTGGAAAGTTGGAAAGCTTAACAAAAACTAGTGATCGTTTCATGTGCAAAGATTAGAAAGTGATTATTGGACTTATGAAAACAAAATAAGAGAAAATACCATGAATACTTGTGATATTAGGCTAATTCTCCTATATAGAAATAAATCTTGTACCAAGTGAGCCTCACAAACCCATTTCTTTTTTAACAAGTTCCTCCAGCCTTTGAACTTTCAAGAATTCAGATATGAGATTAGAATATATCCTTCGCCTACAAATTTTTCTCGAACCCTCTCTCTTATGTAGAAAATCTACCCTTTTAAAGATATAAAATTGTGATCACTTTTTAAGATATTGGCCATTCTCCATGCACCCTTGTAGCAACAATAGACCAAAACATAGGGAGTTTAAGTCCATATGCTCTTATACTATGTGAGATTTAGAAACACAGAACTCCATAAACATAAGAACACTAAAATGTGGCAATGTCAAGAGACACAAAAGAGGAATCTCGTTATTTAATAAAATGATGCCAAAATAAAACAAGTGAAGTGATTGAAAAGGGGGAGGCATTGTCTTTATTTATACTCTTCTCAACAAGTTACAATAGGGCAGGCCGATCCATTAAGGCACAACCTGAAGTCAATTATAAGTGCAATTTATAGATGCTAGGCATATTTACATATGCTAGTTACACCTAAAGCTACACAAAACCTAATGGTAAACCAAAAGTATTGGTTAGTCAAAGGGAACCAGCAAGATAGGCTTTCCACACTCCTAACAAACTATATTGTTATAGGTTATTTTATCTTTGTTGGCTTCATATTTATTGGATTTTGTTTGGATCCTGACTCTATCTGCTTGTTGTTGGGGTATTTTGTGTGTCTGATTACTTGATAACTTTTGAGGGCTTTATCATTCATTTTAAGATGCTTCTTCCTTCAAAGTGTTAATGCCTCTTTCTCATTAAAAACTTAAATAGTAGTAAAGTTTCCTTTTTGTGTAACTTCTTCCATATTCAAGCTCTCAAACAATGATGGATGTATATGTGATACATGCAAGTTTCAGTGACATTAAGTGTATGACCTATGACATGTTGCACTATGAGCTAAAGTGAGACATAAAAGAAACTTTATACAAAGAGAAGTGTTTCACTAAGAGACTCTGTGATTTTATTTGCATACACATGCAAAAAATGATACTTTCTTTTATAATATGAAAGGCTCTTTGGTACCTGGGTTGTAAGCAACAATTTTACCTCTCTTCATTAGCATCAAGATCACATTAGTGCCCTTTGACAATAACTCTTCTAGATGTACATTTGTAATACTAATGTGAAGATTCAAGATGATGTAAGCCTCTTTGATTATCAGGACAAACTTGTCACCACCACATCATCCATTGTGGTTTGGGCTGCATTGTGGGATAACAATTGTTCTGTGTTAGTTGTTTAGGCTCATAGGTGTCCCATGGATATTCTGATAACTGAGGTGAGGAAGGTATGTCATAAAGTCACAGCAGATCAGAATTCTTCATCTCTGGAGAGTCACTCTAGTTTGGTGAATATTGAACATTCATGACCATATTTCTCCCACCAATCAATTATTGTGAAGCTCATATTGCATCTCTCTATCTTGCTTTGTGACTTTCAAAGGATATCCTTGTGGGTAAGCTTTTTGTTTTTGAACACTTATGTAGTCTAGAAAAATCTGGATTTGCCACTAAGATTTGAAAGCATACAATAAATAGCTAAGCAAGAAAACAAGTTTAATGTTCTAGTTAGTTGGTATTATCTGCTGCAAATTGGTTAGCTGTCAACAAATAAGGAACTTAAGTTGAAATTTCAAACTTAGTTATCCTCTACACGTAGCAGTTAATTTATGCAGATTTCTACTTATTTATTTCATTACTTAACTTGTTCCATATAATTATCTTATTCTCACCTGTTTTGTTCTTTCATTTTGTACCTTGAAGAACCTTAATGATTCTTATCTTAAATGTTTGATAGGTCAAACACTTGCATATTTTCAACTATTAATAATTAAAACAGCATATATCAATAATATAATCCATGGTTGGCCTGTGCAAAAATAGTCTTGTGATGCAATTTAGATATGTTAAATAAACCATAACAGAGGTGTTCTTTTTTCCAGCACTGTTGTTGTCATTTGGTGGAGATGTGTTGTGGACACATGTATTTCAGAGAGGACTATGCTCAGTGATGATAAAAGGCTTTACCCTCCAGGACGTTTGTACCACATAACTTACAAAGAACCGTGTTGCTGGTTTGCCTTCTGGTCCCATATCCCAAACCACATAAATAGATTGTTTATCTATTATTATTGTATGGAGTTACATATTGGTTGTAAATGTCATTCTGTGGAAGCAATATGGTTTTGAAGTCTGGAATGTCCTTTAAGCAAACAGAGAAGCTATAGTTAAATGTAGTAAAACTGGGAGTGTATATGGTCTCATATGTGATTGGTTCTCAAGTTGATAAAATCATAGTGAGGCTATGCAAGACATATTATCCTGTGAACAGCATTAGGATTCTGTATTGGATTTAGCATATTCAAAACATACCATGTTGGGCTCTTTGCTTGCAGATTAAAATGACAATCTAATGCCTTTTTTATTTGATATCTTATTGGTCTAACTAACTATATTCTGAAAATCTTAAGTTGGCCTTTTTTCCCCATTAAAGAGATTTACTTGATTTTTCATAACCAAACCAAAACAATTTCAATTATAAATACAACATGAACAATTTGTAGAATATGGTTTACAAAGATGTCATATTAAGTTTATCTTAAACTTTATTATAGAGCTATAAGATAAGACAGTTATCTAAACCCATTTAACTAATGTAAGTACAAAGCATTAGTTTGTTAACTGACATATGCAAACATGAAAGATGACTAAGTTTGCTTGTGCATCAGCACAAACAATGACCAATGGCAACATGAGAAGAACCTATCAGCCTGAAGACAACTAAATTTATCAATGCCCTCACTGATGCATGATCATAAGAGACTTAAGTTAAGCCACAAGCTTGTGAATGATTTGTGTTCATGAGCTATGTGCTTCTCTGTTTTTGCTCCTTGCTTCTTATAGTGATGGGTAGGAGCAACATAAATATTACCAGTGTTGTTTAGAAGTTAACCATCAGATTGGGGAAGAACACAAGAGAGGAATGTTGCTTGTTATCCCCTCAAAATTGTTGTTCTTCAGATGAATACTTGAAATTGTTCATTGCAATAATGTTGGGTGGTCCTCCTTTACAAGTTATAACTAATCAGAACTTTGAACTTTCACATCCATATAAGTGATCTGTCAGTCTCAACATTGCCATACCATTCTTCCATAAGCTAGTGACATGACTTAGAACTTTGAGTCTTCCGGTGTAAGTAGTCAGCCAAAATCCCCTCACTGGGCTCTAAGAGTCTTATATTCCGGTTAGGCTGCTACAGATCTGTATCTGGCCCATATTCTCTAATAAATGCTCTGATGATTTTTATCAATTATTAAATTGAGGATTATATTGGTGCCCTCACTTGTCAATTAAAACAAATTTAATTACAGTTGTCCAAAGTCTGGGCCTTGTCAGTCCTACAACTGACTATAAAACTATAAAGAGAAACTACAATTTCCTGCAGATCAAGAAGGCTAAGACTACCCTAACCAAAAAATCAGTAAAACCATTTTATATCTGCTACCCACATCTAGCAACACTTGAAGGAAAAACAAGAAACACCAACAAAACTGAAACCACTTGCATTCCCTAGGAGACCCAGTTCAATCAGTTGAAATTTACCGTGCCTGCAGCTGCAAGAAGAAAGCTCAATCCATCCACACACTCAACAGAAAACATCCCACTGCCTTCCTCTCCATGGTCATCCTTTTCTTCTTGCTCATTGTAGCCTTTGATTTTCACTCTAGGCTCCATGAAGGGGCATTTTTTGGAGCACACAAGACCTTCCCAAGATAAGGATGCAAGCATGAAAATGCTTGAGACTTTCAGTTTATCCTCCAGATGAATGGCCCAGAGACTGTCCACATATGGTGCAAGTTTTTTACATTAAGCTGCCAGTTCTTCCTTTTGCTCAAAGATGGTGTGGATTTTGTTTCTAAGGGTCAAAGTTTCTTTTGTCAAGCTTCACACCGGTCCTTACCTGAATCACCCCTGTCCAACACAGCTCTATCACAAAGGGAATCTCTTCCCTTTGCTCTCATTGGCAACTTCAATTTTCCTCTTCCCTCTAGCCTGCACTCACAAGACTAGTACTTAGAATACAAAAGGCAACTGAAATAATACCAACAGGTAAAATTCTCAGCTGCAACTGAAATTCTCCTGCATTCACTACATAAGGTGGAGAAGTAGACACTAACAAATTTTGTTTGGACTATGAAAACAATTATGTAACACATCTAAGCTAAAATTCTATAAGGAAGGAGTAGATTAGAAAAATGATTACAAAATCCCTACATGTGTGGATTGTGAACATTCTCTGTGATGTTTGTGCCATAGTATACAACTTTAATTAAAAGAGGCTTTAAAAAAAAACTAAAACTCAATTTGGAAAGCCATACTCCAAAAGGATTGGAGGAAGATCTTCACTCTATGTGGTAAGCTGGAGGATATGTTCTATGTTCATTATTTTAGGGAAGGAAATAGGAGTGCAGACTACCTTGTCAAGGCAGGCATTGACCGTTTGCACCTTCCAACGATTCCTCCAATTCTTCCTCATTGTTTGTTTTAGTTCCCAAAAAATATGAATCGCCGTAAATAAATTGGTCAACATCATCCCTTAGAAGGAAGCTAGCGACAACGGGGCCTAGATTGCCCCTAGAAGAACCATCAAAATTCAGCCTCACAATTCCATCCAGGGATTTCTTTTAGGAGATTAAAGGCCATTATTTATTTTTCTTGATTACCCCATTCATGGGGGTTAATGTTAGGGTATGTTTGGGACAAAGCTCATAGAGAAGGTTCCTTAATATGGTTACACTTGACTGTATTTCAAAGTGCCCCATGGCAAAACATAGGGGACGGCATTTGATGCAGTCCACATAGGGGGGTCAACTGAACAAACACCTTGTCCTAGCAGCCTGAAAACTCACCAACAAATTCATATGCTAGATGGAAGCATAGACAATGTTTTATTGCATTAAATTATGAAAATCTGCCTTGAAAAAGGCTTACAAAACATGCTGAAAGAAGCCAAAGCTTATTACAGAACACTAGAATCTAGCAAAGGGACTGTTCATCTCTGAGGATGGATGAAACCTAGTTCTCTCACTCTCCACACAATCTTCACAGCATTTGGGGACAACCCATATCCTTGGATTATGTCATTTCATCTCCAATCACACTAATCCCCTTTTTGTCTCAAAATGGCCTGTCTTCCTGTCCTCACACTTGTCCCTACTGTTTTTCTACCTTCTTGATCCAATATTTCTGATTTTTCATGTTTTAGGGCATGATTTTTGCCCAAAAACGGCCTGCTCACATTTCTGAGCATGTCCCATCTCTTGCAGGGGATTCCCTTGTTTCTTTAGCCCTAGATGCCCTCATGGACGATTGGATAAGTGATCCAAATCATCAAATGCTGATCAATCACCTTCCAAAATGGTTTTAGCTTCTTGATGGGCTGTTTTAAGCAAAGATTTGCTTGAGTTTGAAATTCCCAATCAAGTGCTTGAAACAATGTCTATAGGAATAAGCACAACCAAAGGAATATGATTCTAACTTCTCCTCAAAACATGCAACTCATATTGACAGGCTAGAGGCATTCAATAAGTTGATTTGGTCAAAAGATATGCCAAGTTTCCTTTAGGGTCAACATCAACACGAGTCATCTTTGCCAGCTACCATTCTCACTTTGCTGCCAAAGTGACATAGTTCTTCCAAAGATGCAACTGTGTTTTCTATTGTTGCTGAAGTCAGCTGGAATGATCCTTTGACTTACTCATCTCTTAATCCCACTTCTTCAAAAACCTACTCTGAAGACCCAAAAAATTTCTGAGCTATATTTTATTTATACATTTTTTAGGGTGATGCAAGATTGCTTGCGGACTTGGATGCTCTTGCATCAGCATTGGTTCATTGATTCCCATAAGTGCAACCCCTACCACAAGGTATGTTAATGGCTACTACAAGGTGTCATGCTTGTGGGACATGAACACAAGACTATGGCATGAAACTCGTCATTCCCCACCACTGGACTTGAACCCGTTGGGAAATAAGTGCACTGATGTTATGAGCAAATAATGATGATTGAATTTGAGGAATAAGCTTTATAATTTGTCTGTAGGGACTAGGGAGCTATGTTGGCATTGATTCCTATTCACCTGCTCTTTTCTCTAAAATTTTGTGTAATATCATCCCTTGATCATGACAGGTGGCTTTAGGCCCACTCTTGTAGTTTCCCTATCTTGTGGCTTTATAATTGAGAAACATGAGTTCTAATTTGATACCTGATCACCATTTCAAAGCTGTAATCTATTTTCCCCATGGGAAAACTCTTTGTCCCCATCATGAGCAAAAGAATAGATGCTTGATTGGATTCTACCAATGGTTTATTAAATTAAGTGTGTTACACCTCGACAAAACTTGTCTCTTTAGAGATTTTCTTCTGTCTTGTTGAAATCGTCTATCAAGGTGTTAGATATGAAAGCTAGATGTCATGTTTTTGCCCTTATTACCTTTGTTACTTGTTCCATCCTAAGCAAGATTAGTCATCATAAATTCCTTTTGCTTGTTTGTCTAGTTTTGATTGAAAGCAAGGAACTACAAATTCTTTTCAATGTCAAAAATGGTAACAACAAGGGTGAAGTGCTACAATGCAGAGATAGCCATATGTAAGTAGTTGAGTAAGCCGAGAAGTGTGCTTGGATCTATTTTGCCAAGACTGAAGTGGCAGATGTAAGTGAAAAGTGCACCTAGGAGATAAAAGATAGGATTTAAGTGGCAACTTTAGTCCTAGAGAGCACCTATGTAATTTTTGCTACGTTTTAAGTGGCTAAAGTGGTGTGGAAGTGTGCCAAGGCTTAAAGTGACAACCTATAACTAGCATAACCAAAGTAGTGCATTTTGGCTAATAATGACAAAGTGAAGTGGCAGCAACCTATCAACAGCACACCTCATTTACTTTTGACATGCTTGAGTGGTTAAAGCTATGGAGGAGTGCGCCTATGTGTTATTAACCACATGTTAAGTTGCAACTAGAGTCTAGGAGCATGCCATATTTGAAGTGACAAATGCATTTGGAAAGCACACCGACTTGGTGTAAGGCTAAGCATAGAGAAAAACACACAAAAGCAGGAATAAAACACTTAAAGTTGAGTGCCTTTCCTTTATATATTGCTTGGGAATGATCATTTTTTCCCATCTCTTTGAAGAGCAACTTTGAGGGGCAGATTATCAGCTTTAGGGTTTGCAGTTTTTGTAGGTTTCAGCAAGTTTCAAGGGCGCCATTTAGGTTTCAGCTATTTTCTCCATTGTTGGAGGATGCCATACCCGATTTTCATCTTTAGGCATCTATGCAAAGTTTTTCATTGGCGCCTTCAAGGGTTCAAAACTGCTTTTCTGATTTCAGATAATCATGAGCAGATTCGAGGAGTTTCAAGCATTTGTTTGCAGCTTTTGTGAAGGGTTGTCAGCAGATTTCTAGTGCTAGTTTCAAACATACTTTTCCAGCTGCCTAGGGTTTATATTCTACATGCAGTTTTGGGCATAAAATCTACGGTTTCTTCACTATTTTCAAAATCTTTTCCAGCTGTCTGAGGGAGGATTAAACAGCAGATTCTGAGATTTCCAATCATATTTGCCGCTGATTTTGGTAGCAATTGCCTTGTGTTGTAGCTAGTTTCATCAAAGTTCAGCTCTAGGGTTTTGTCAAAATGGTTTTTTAAGGGTTTTACTTATAACGTTATAAAGACTCCCCCCACGCCCCCCCCCCCGGCCTAGTTGAGCAATGTTGTTTTAAAAAAGGGGACAATGTATTTCAAGTGAACGCCTAGAAAAGAGGTTTATTTATCATTTTTTAAGGCTAATGCCTCATAAGGTGGGATGCCTAGTTTAAGCTGAATGTCAATTTCAAATAAAAAATCAAGTGGAATTTTGTAGGCAAAAAGTTGGATGCCCCTCTTGGGGCAATTTCATGTCATTTCATAAAGTGAAATGAGAGGGAAAATATATTCAAATTCAAATGCAAGTTGCCCTAATTCTTCCCTCACTTTATAAATATGAGTTTGAGCTCTCATTTGCATATGGAGGATTTGACAACTTAAGGAGACTTTGTTGGATTGTTTCCAGAACTTATACATTGCTAGTTGAGGATAAAAAACCTCTGCTTCAGTTGTTGGTTTCGGTGGTGAAAGACTCCCTAGCTGGTTGGAGTGATTCTACCTCAAGAATCACCATTGTTTTCAGAAGATTGATCATTCTAGGGTTTTTTATATGAAGATTTTCTTAGTGTTTTGATGTGGGTTCGAAGATTTTGGTGTGCTTATGGATTTGCTTCATTTGGGTAATGAGTAGAGGTGTCAAAGATGCATTAACAGAGGTCTGATATTCATTTCTAGAATTCTGAAAATCTATTTTACACGGTGGCTGGAAACAATGATTTCTTTGTAGCTCAATTGGTGTTCGAAGTTTGGTTGTGGGTAGTTTTCCAAAAGATTCCTCATAGCTGGGCACCACATTTCAAGTGTTCATTTGCATTTTTTAAAGGAGTATTGATTTTAGAGAGAAAATCGCCCCTCCTAGGGAGCGGTGCCAATCTAGGGTTGAGCAACATTCTGGCCTGCTGTTACAGGGGTCTGAAATCTGCACTTTTGGGGTTTGAAATAGCTGCCATTCGAAGGGAAGGTGCTGCAGATGGTTCGTGTATGAACATACCTGCTATGTGGCGAAAGTTTGCAAATGTAATGACGGTTTTATATGGCTGTTAAAGCTCGGTTCAGAACTGTTATCAGGTCTGAATGTACTTACTTAAGTCTGATTTTTGTTGTAGTTCATTGCTAAATGATATGTTAAGAATTCCATGTGATGTTGGTGCAAATGCTATCTTGATTTCCTTTCTTTGCAATATTTTCTATGGTTCTCACGATGTATTGAAAGCACTTGAAACAAGAACAAGCCTGCAAACTATCATACACAGCAACAAACACAAAAAAAATCAGGGGGTGGTCATTACAAGTTATTTCTAGGATGAGACAACATTTTCAAGTCTGGGGAAACACCAGTAGGTTCTTCATTGGAGATTTAAAGAGCATATTGGATATTGCAAGGGCCCTAAAGATGTCGCAACACATTATGGGCTTACTACAAGTTAGAATTGGGGAATAGGAGCTCTAGAGTTGTGTGGCATTGTATAGTACTTCATTGCAAGATCTAATACTGGAAATTAAAAGAGACATGACTAAAAATTTTGTCCTATCATATTGTATTGTATCTCAATGGAATTTATAAAGAGACAAAAGAACTTTGTTGTTGTAAGTATGATTAGTGTGTGTGTATGCGTGTGTATAAAGAGAGTTAGATCAGGGAAATATCAATGCACTTGTGTATAAGAATGCATGTATCCCCCTTCTATATAAAGTCTTTGTTGGAAAATTATTGTCATTGATGTCAAAGGTCAAACCAAGGCGATGCCCCTGAGTTAATAAATGGAGTTAATGCAAAAATCAGATCAGATTTGGCACATAGATTGGAAGTATTAATTTACATTTAATTTGAATAAATAAATTCTCATTTATTCCCACATGGACCAACCCATGTCTAGCACCCTAGATGAAGGATTGTTGGTGTTAATAAAAGAAAGATTTTAAATTTTTCAAAGGGGCCAACCCCTCTTGATATCAGCACCCACATGTGGAAGGGTTTCTTAAATAAAATAAAATTTATTTTAAGCATGTATGGCCAACCCCCTTTGGAGTGTCACCCCTCTTGGATGAAAAGGCTCTTTGGCAAGGTATAAATACAGGTTCGTTTGAAAGTTAGGAAGCAAGCAATTTTTGAATATCATTTCATATGAAGAGCAGAAATAAAAAGATATTTGACTAGATTTACAAGAGATATATGAGCAGATTTATTAGAGATTTTTTAGCATCAATTTTGTGAAAAGAGAGAGAAATAAAAAGATCATTGCAGATTTATGAGCAGAAATTGTTGAAGATCATAAGCAATTTTGAGGTGTATTAGAGCCAATCCAAGAAGAATTCGAAATAATTATCGTATTGTTATTTTGAAGGTTGGTGCCTTCTATGTAAGAAGATCGAGAGATTGGTGCCTCTCATTGAAAGAGATTGCTGTCTCTTGCTAGGTTGGTGCCTAGTTGTAGGGGATTGGTGTCTCCTGTGGGTTGGTGCCTACAAAGCTTTGTAAAGAAGATTTCATTTTGCTGAGGCTGGATTTGGACAGTAAATCCAAGCAGCTATTCGCCATGGTTTTCTCCCGAAAGGGTTTCCACCTAAAATTTTGTGTCTCTTATTCGTGTGAATGTTTTGATTGCCTCATTGTGATTACTAAAGTTTCAAGAAGTAAAAGATTGTCTTATATTGATTCATCTCCCCTCTCAATATAAGAGTGTGTTTCATCAGTCTTATAATCTTAATTAAGCAATATAATTGGTTTAGTTCTTTTTGCATACCATTAGCTCTAACTGGGGTAAGACCCTGTAAATTGGTATAAAGGATAACCAACTTATTTCAACACTTTGATCTTCAAGTTTTTGGATATGAAACTTGGATCCACATTCCCAATGAAACTTATGATTTGTTAGAAACCAAGAGTCACAAATGTATTCTAGTTGGATACAGTGAAGAATTCAAAGCATATTAGCTACATGATTTGGTATCAACATCCTCTCATTGATAGAGATGTCATTTTCAACAAAGGTATCTCACATGTGCCCACTAGGCCACCTCTCGAGTTTCTTGCTTGTGAGGATTCATTCATACTAATCTCTCTTTGAGCTACACCATTTGAAGAAGACACTTGCATGGTGCAGTATCCACCTCCAAAAGTTGTTTGTTCCAATGAAGAAGTCCTCCTTGATCAGTCAAAAAAGACTATTGCCCCTAATGTACAAGAATTAAGGAGCTTCTGTTAGTTTTAGACCAGAAATGTAAATGGGCAGAAATACAAAATACTAAACAAAGAACACAGCAAATTACCCTAGGAAAACCCTCCTTCTCAAGAGAGAAAAACCCAGCAAAATATATCTCTTATATATAGTACGAATAAGAGCAGAAATCTGCTTTACAAATCAGACCCTTCTCAAGGGCGAACTTGACACAATAAATGATGATAATCTCTTCTTGATGCAACTGAATATAAATCTCCTTGAAATCTGATCTGCTTCTAAAGATGGCGATCTGCTGCAAAAATGCAAACTTCTCCTTGAAGGTGCGAATTGGAATAAGAATGAATTGATGATCTAAATGAATGAACATCACCTTGTATATATACAAAACTAGGCGACTTGTCATCTAGGTCGGCCTCTTTTGAGAAATATAAAATATAAAATATCATTTGTAATCAAGGTCAACCTGCCTTGTTAATTATTTATTATTTTAAATTGAGAGAAAAATATATCCCGCTGCTATAAACATCAACACTCCCTCTTAGCTAGGGAGGTATTTTACTAGTAATCCTCGTCATGGAGTCTCTCGACATGACATCCACAATGGCTACACAGTACACCCAATTGTGGATAATCGCATCTCAATCTCAGAGATGTACAAGAGTTCATCACGAAGTCTCTCAACATGATATCCACCATGGCTACTCCCATGTGTGGAAAGAAACATGTGCACAAGTGTCCATCACGGAGTCTCCCAACATGATGTCGTCATGGAGTCTCTCAACATGACCTCCACCATGGCTACTCCCATGTGTGGAAAAACAAAAGTACAAAAGGTTCATCACGGAGTCTCTCAATGTGATGTCGTCATGGAGTCTCTCAACATGACGTCCACCATGGCTACTCCCATGTGTGGAAAGAACCACATCTCCATCTCAGAGACGTACGAGGGCTTTCACCTCATATTTCTCCGTCTCAGAGAAATATGCATTATAGCAAGGCTCACTGATGCTGAGTCTCCCTCTCAGCAAGGGCGGCATTCTCCACTACTCCAAGCTTGTCCCAAAATTGTGCAAACTTCACTCTGGAGAGAGGCTTGGTGAGAATATCAATCGTTTGATCATCAGTGCAAATGTACTTGAGTTGAATTGCTTTCCTCAGCACCATGTCTCTAATGTAATGATACTTGATCTCCACATGCTTTGTCCTATCATGAAACATTGGATTTACTGAGAGCTTCACACAACTTTGATTGTCACAATGAATCACAGTCGGCTCCAATGTTTGCCCAAACAATCCTGCAAGGAGCTTTCGAAGCCACACTGCTTCTCGAGCTGCTACACATGCTACAATATATTCAGCCTCTGCAGTGCTTAGTGCCACAGAAGTCTACTTCCTGCTACACCAAGAAATCATGGCAAACCCCAAACTGAAGCAACATCCAGAGGTGCTCTTCCTATCATTACACTCTCGGCCCAATCAGAATTAGTATAGCCTTGTAGCTTCAGATCTTCACAAGAAGTATATCTCAAGCCATATCCCACAATGCCATGCAAGTATCTCAAAATATGCTTTGTCGCGACTAGATGTATTTGTCTTGGCTCACACATGAATTGAATGAGAGCGCTCACCGCATAACAAATGTCCGGTCTAGTATTGACTAGATACATCAATGATCCAATCAACTGTCTATACATGGTGGGATCTACCAAATCCGAACCAACTGCAGAATCACTCAACTTCTTCAAATTTGTCTCCATAGGTGTAGACATGGACTTGCAATCCATCATCCCAAATCTCTTATCTATAGTGTATTTCCCTTGACTTAGAGTAATCTCATTAGGTCTTTGCCACACTTCCAGTCCCAGGAAGTAATGCATAAGACCAAGATCCTTCATCTCAAACTCGAAGGCTAACTCTTTCTTGCATTTGACAATGAGATACTCTGCTCCAATGAGAAATAAAACATCAACATAAAGAACCAATATTAAAGCCTCACCCTCAACTACCTTGAAGTATAGATTGGAATCTGCATCATTCTTGGAGAATCCCAAGCTCATCAAATATCGATCAATCCGTTCATACCATGCACAAGGTGCTTGCTTGAGGCCGTACAATGCCTTCTTCAATCTGCATACGTGAGACTCCTTCCCATGAATCACAAAACCATCTAGTTGCTCAATGTACACTTCTTCTTCAATCACACCATTAAGAAATGTAGTCTTTACGTCCATTTGATGTAACTTCCAGCCTTTAGCGGATGCAATAGCAACAATTGTCCTGATAGAAGTGTATCGAGCAATAGGAGCAAATGTCTCCTCATAATCTATTCCCTCCTTCTGAGAGAATCCTCTTGCCACAAATCTTGCCTTGTGCTTCTCAATGTTGCCATCAGCTGCATGCTTGATTTTGTAGAGCCACTTGGAAGACACAACTAATTTCCCTTCAGATCTCGAAACAACATCCCATACATCATTCTTGATGATAGACTACTATTATTTTGTCATTGCATCTCTCCATACTTGCTGGTTGGATGCTTCCTCAAAAATGGTAGGCTCAGAATCAATGATGTGACTCATCAATGCCACATAGCCTAGAAACTTTTGTGGTCTCTTGCTTTCCCTAAAGGTGCCTCGAGGAGCTGCATACTTTTTTGCCTCTTGCATAGTTTGTCGAGCCCATAGAGGCTCCTTTTGCAACCTACAGCAATGTCTCTCGGCCCATTAGTTGGTTCTATGGGATCAACTTGATCAATGGTCTCGACTGGTTCATTGAACTCCCTCTGAATGTCAGGAGTATAATCAAGAGATATGTCCATATCCTGAGAAGCCTCTTGCTCTTCACTGTCTATCTCCATGTAAGACCCTTTAGATCTTTTGAAGGCTACTTCCTCTTCGTAGGAGACATCCCTGCTGATCTCAATCTGTTTCTGCCCTGGAATATAGACTGTAAGCCTTTGATGACTCACTGTATCCCACAAATATTCCTTTCTTGCCTGAAGGCTCTAGCTTAGATCTTTTATCCTTAGGCACATGAATATAAACAGGACAACCAAAAATTCTTAAATGACTAACCTTAGGTTTCACACCTGTGAAGGCCTCTTCAGGATTCATGTTTTCCAATATTCGATGAGGGCTACGGTTCTAAACATACACGGCAGTTCTGGAAGCTTCTACCCAAAGGAAAGTCTGTAAATCTCGATCATGAATCATAGCCTTGGCTGCCTCAACTATGGATCTATTCTTTCTTTCAACAACTCCATTTTGCTAAGGGTTGTACGGAACACATAACTCCCTCTTGATCCCTATCCCAATGCAGAAATTACGGAAACCTCCAAAAGTGTATTCTCCTCCATTGTCTGATCTTAGAACGTTAATCCTTTTCCCGAACATGTTTTCAACTTGAGCCTTGAATTCTTTGAATCTATCGAGCACTTCTTCAAACTCCTTGGATTTCAAGAAGTAAATCCAAGTCTTTCGAGAATAATCATCAATGAAAATCACATAATATCAAAATCCACTCAAGGATGCCATAGACATTGGTCCACATAAATCAGAATGAACAAGATCTAAAATTCCTTTTAATCTACTATCACTACTATGGAAGGGTTTCTTGATATTCTTACCAAGTGCACATCCTCTGCAAATGCCATCGTGCTCTAGACTAAGCTTTGGTAGACCAATAACCATCTTCTCCATAGATGGAAGAGCTCTGAAGTGTAAGTGAGCAAGTCTCTTGTGCCATAGCTCACTCGAACTAATACATTCATGCAATAATGCTTGAACTGGATGAATTGAAAGTCTGTATAGCCTCTCTTGACGAAAACCAATCACATGAGCTGAATTGATACTAGAGTTCTTAGGCCAAGCAAGAACTTTACCTTCAGAAAAAGCAACCTAGTACCCTTTGTCCTCCAATGCTGAAATGGAGACAAGATTTCTTTTGATCCCTGGTACAAACAAGACATCACTCAAATAAAGAGGGATGCCAGAATCTAGCTGAAGAGAAGTGGCCCCAGCTCCTTTTATGGAATAACAAGCATCATCTCTGATTATCACTTGCAAGTTGGTTTCTCTTTCTACCACATCCGTAAGATGCTCTCAATATCTTGTAATGTGTCGTGAAGCACCACTATCTATCAACCAAGTGTCGCTATCAGTTGGAACATTGCTTAAAAGAGCGGAGATGAATAGAAATCCCCCTGAGTAGTCTCTAGATTCCTTTTGAGGTGATACATCATCAACATCTGCAGTAGAAGCATGTTGCTTTGGTTTTGATATGCAATCTCGAGCATAGTGACCATACTTGTCACACCTGAAACATTGACTGTGGGAGAGATCCTTCTTCTTCTTTGGTTCTAGAACAAAATCTGATTTTTTGTCTCTATTCCTCTTGAAATTTCCTTTTCTCCCTTCTCTGCCTTTCCTTCTAGAAGCTTGAGCAGCAAGGACATAATTTTCTTCATTATGAAAGCTTCGCCCATTTCCTCTTGCTGCCAATCTGGATTCTTCTTGAATGCAATCAGCTTGAAGTCGATCAAACTTGGGCAACTTAGATCTCCCACTAATGCTTTGGATAAAGGGCTCCCAAGATTGAGGAAAACCATTCAGTGCCAACATAACCAGGTCTCTATCTTCAACTATATCTCCAATGGCACATAGCTGATCTCTCAACCCAGCAATCTTCATGAAGAAGGAGATGACTGAATCTCCTTTAGCCATTTTTATGTGATGGAGCTATTGTCTCAAAGCAAGGGCTCTGCTGGTATTATTGATCTCATACAATCCTTGTAGAGCCTCGAACATATCTTTGGTTGTCTTCATCTTGGAGATAATCGGCACTAGATGATCCTTCACGGAGTCTATCAAGATCTTCCTAGCCTTCGTGCCATTCTTCTTCCATTGAATTTTTTCAGCATCATCGGATGGCTCGGGCACATCATTTTCCACAAAATCTAGAAGATCATTTTCTTCTAGGGCAATAAGAACTTTGAATTTCCAAGAAGTGAAATTTGATGCACCATCAAGCCTATCTTCAACCTTGACTCCGTTCACCATCTTCGATACTTAGATAGACTACCCTAGAAAAGGAGATGACTTGACTGCTTAAACAAATCTGATCCGATCTTGCTTAAACCCGCTCTGATACCATGTTAGTTTTAGACCAGAAATGTAAATAGGCAGAAATACAAAATATTGAACAAAGAACACAGCAAATTACCTTGGGAAAACCCTCCTTCTCGAGGGAGAAAAACCCAACAAAATATATCTCTTATATATAGTACGAATAAGAACAGAAATCTGCTTTACAAATCAGACCCTTCTCAAGGGCGAACTTGACACACTAAATGATGATAATCTCTTCTTGATGCAACTGAATATAAATCTCCTTGAAATCCGATCTGCTTCTAAAGATGGCGATCTGCTGCAAAAATGTGAACTTCTCCTTGAAGGTGCGAATTGGAATAAGAATGAATTGATGATTTGAATGAATGAACATCACCTTGTATATATACAAAACTAGGCGACTCGTCATCTAGGTCGGCCTTTTTTGAGAAATAAAAAAAACATAAAATATCATTTGTAATCAAGGCCGACTTGCCTTGTTAATTATTTATTAATTTAAATTGAGAGAAAAATATCTCGCGCTGCGATAAACATCAATAGCTTCTACTTGTAGATGCTCAAGGCTCTGAAATAGTGTGTTGCTACATTGAAGGATGTTGCTCCCATGTTTTAGGAACTTGGAGTTATCAATGGAAAGATTCAATCTAGAGTGCATCGCGCTCTCAAGGCTCAAAATAGATTCCATTACTTGCAAACAAGCTCATGGTCACGCTCACTTGAAAGAAGCCATGCAAGCAAAGTGTGACACTTTGACGAGAAATAATACTCGAAAGCTTGTCCTTCACCTCAAGCATGCAAATATTTTAGGATGCAAATGGGTGTACAAGACCAAATATGGAGTAGATGATATAGTCAATAAATTATGAAGACAAGGCATGTGTAATCAAGGCTGACTTGCCTTGTTAATTATTTATTAATTTAAATTGAGAGAAAAATATCTTGCGCCGCTATAAACATCAATAGCTTCTACTTGTAGATGCTCAAAGCTCCGAAATAGTGTGTTGCTACATTGAAGGATGTTGCTCCCATGTTGTAGGAACTTGGAGTTATCAATGGAAAGATTCAATCTAGAGTGCATCGCGCTCTCAAGGCTCAAAATAGATTCCATTACTTGCAAACAAGCTCATGGTCACGCTCACTTGAAAGAAGCCATACAAGCAAAGTGTGACGCTTTGACGAGAAATAATACTCGAAAGCTTGTCCTTCACCTCAAGCATGCAAATATTTTAGGATGCAAATGGGTGTACAAGACCAAATATGGAGTAGATGATATAGTCAATAAATTATGAAGACAAGGCATGTCTTGTTGCCAAGGTATCCTCACATAAGGAAAAAGTTGAACAGCCACATATTTTTTTACCTAGCTGTTTTGTTCCAATGGGAGGTACATCAAATAGATGTGAAGAAAGTCTTTATTTATGGTGATCTCCATGAATAAACTATATGGAACAGCCTCCTATTTTTAGTATGAAAGTGGTATTCCCCTTATCTACTAATTGAAGAAGTCATTGTATAGGTTCACACAAGCCACTTGTGCTTGGTATAAGTAGATTCATCATTTCTTCATCTCTTCTAGTTTTGTTTTGCTCTGAGGGTGATTATGATCTCTATGTGTGTCACCAAGATGGTTACACCTTTATCATTGTACAATATGTGATGATATGATCACCATTGGAGACTTGACTCCTCTCATTCATGACATGATAACCAAGCTTCAAGACTTCTTTGAGATTTTGGACATGGACCTCTTTCATTATGTTTTATGAAATAAAATCAAATATATTTCAATAGGCATTTCTCTTTCACAATCTTAATATGCCCTTGACTTCAGAAGAGTGGTCTACAAGATTGTAATCGGTCCCTCACCCATCTTCCAATGGGTACTCAACTTTAGGCTAATCCAAACCCTAAATCCACCTTAGTTGTTTCTACTCTCTGTATGTCTTTGTTAAGCAGTCTCATTTACCTATCTCATACATAAACAGAAATCTTCCTTGCGGTTAGCATAGCCTCCAGGTTCATATAGGCTCCATAGGCTTGTCACTTACAACCTGCTAAGAAAATTCTTCACCATGTTAAGAGTACACTTTATCTTGGTTTTCAATAGACAGTAGGTAGTATGCCTGTTTTGACAGGTTATTGTGATGTTTGTATAGCACATATGGGTATATTTTCTCTCTAGGTTTGGGATCCATTTGTTGGAAGACTAAGAAACAAATTTCAGTCTCTTTATCCAGAGCAGAAGCGGAGTAGTACAGTGCCAAAGAAGCAACATGCCAGGTCATATGTTGTGGACTCAACTGTCTCAAGTTAAGTTTCCTCAAAATGACCCAAACACCATTCAAAGTGATAGTATGAGTGCTATTCAGAAGATTCACAATTCTATGCACCATCAGTGCATGAAGGATATTGAAATTCACATGCACTATGTCAAACATTTGTTTCAAGAATGCAAGGTTGGTTTTAGATCTGCATGTCCCATCTGAGTGTTAGCTGACAGGCATTTTTACCAAAGCACTTCCGAAGGGTACATTTCTTAGTTTGCATGAGCACATTGGACTTCAGAAGCCTCCTTCAAGGTGGATGAGCAGCAGAATCGTGAAAAATCTGGCAATCAACTTTTAAGGATGGATGCTGGAATTTGTGTAATCTTCACTTTCACTTTTCGTAGCGCATTTTAAATCAAGTCAGCCTCAAGACCACTTATGATAATATTGAATATTATTTTGGGTCAAATCAGTCCATCACGACTTATAATAATATGTAATATTTTTTTGGGTTGAGTCTGTCTCATCACATTTCAATGACTTTGATGTGTATACACACAAACCAACCTCATTGGTTATCGTCTTATTCATTCTTTTCAGATATATAAAGTGTTTTCCTAATGGCTTCTCTTAAATTCTCTCATGTTTACAATGATTTGAAGCTTATGTCACTTCCTAAGGCATTTTCTACATCTAGCATGTTGATCCAGCCTAAATTTAATTTAGCAGTCAGAATTCATAGCTGCATCTAGCAGGGATTGAACTCAACTTTTGGCCTGACTGAGTAGCTAGTCCTTCAAGTCAAAGTCTGAATATAGTTTACTCAGTGACTCATTGAGTTAAACCCTCGAGTGCTAGTGGCTTGTCAGGTCATTCTCTAATGGATAGTGTATCCACATCATCTCTGATTAGTTCAAACAGGTTTTAACAACGAAATCACCTTGGCACATTGACCATGCACTTTTCAGAATTTGACTACTGAGGCTACTGATTGATCACTCTATTTCAGTATTTCCAATTTTGGCACGTATATCTGGATCACAATGGGGTAGCAGATGTGACAGGAATTTACACTTTCGCTAATATGGTGGGATTTCAATATTTTCATATTTTTGGTTTATAATAGTGTATACAATATTATAATATAAGTTTATGTAATTAGGCCATCAAGAATCATTGAATATTCTCAATGTTGTATTTTTGGATATGATAGCATTCAGCAAGCTGAAGCTCATAGGGGTCACGAAAAAGCCTGATTTTGATTTGTACATATCATCTTGAATTTTAATAATACATTGCTTTCCTTTTCTTTTTAAGAACAAATAAGTTTTCATGAAAAGCCATTGCTATTAATTTAGTATATTGAAAAATTTTAGCCTATTAATTAATGATTTTAGAGCATCAGATGAATATTTAATGTTTTTACTTGAAATTTAATTTCATCGAGGATTTTGTTAAATTATATCTCTTAATGATCAACTCCTTTTTCTCTCGAAGTGTAGCCGGGAGATTAGTAGTGGAAAAACTGAGTTCTTGCTCTTTTAAATAGATTTCATCAACAAATTTAAAGTTACATGCTTATATTTACAGCTTGTTTAGGTGCTATCTTTGCATCTATGCTACATGTCTGGAAATTATACAAGTGCTGAGTGCAATTTGATTAATATAAAATTTCTTCACCTTAAAGCAGACATAACAGGACACCTACTTTTCTTAGACATTCTTCATGTAAAGTTATTTAGGGACCATAATGGGAATCGATATACTATCATGTGCCTTGTAAATTGCTGCATATAATTTATTCAAATTTGTCATATTCATCAAGGTAGTTGATGATATATGCTTCATTTATTCAATTTTATCTTTTCAGATAACATCAAATTAGAGTTACCTGTACCTGATCTATAAAGCAGAATTTTTGGGTCAATCTTCCATATGCT
This sequence comes from Sequoiadendron giganteum, assembly GCA_007115665.2. NCBI lineage: Eukaryota > Viridiplantae > Streptophyta > Pinopsida > Cupressales > Cupressaceae > Sequoiadendron > Sequoiadendron giganteum. The sequence goes on from CM021102.1 coordinate 530,414,337, forward strand.
TTGTGCTCGTGCAGTTTTGGTTTGTGACTGCCTTTTGGTAGTTAATGATTTGTCGACCCACGTTGTCATTTAAGGCAGAATTATTCCACATGATTGTTTTCAATTTTCTTCTCTTTGCTCATTGTATGGAATTATTGTAGCCAGCTCCTGATATTTTGGTAGGATGACCATGCTTTTGCAGTTGGTGTAGTCTTCTAAGGCCATGTCACATTAAAACTGCAATACCTGTGGAGGGTCGATTTGAAAGGCTCGTTCTATCATCAACAGTGACTCGAGACCACCATATTCTTAATTATATAGAATTTTCAAACAAGGCTATAAAGGTATGTTTTTGTCATGGAAATGTTTGAAAAATGTTATATAACCAACATGATAAGAGCCTACTCTAAGTTGGGCATGAAATTCCCGTGGAAAGTTTTACTTATCATCGTAAAAAGTCTAAATAATCATCAACTTATATACCCTTGTTCCTACTCAAATAAAGCTTTTATAGATTTCCATGTTTTTATCTCAACAGTAATTTGGAAAGATTTTTTGGGGAACGCAACACCCAAATTTTTATTTATATCAAATTTAGACTTTAATATAATTCAATTCTTCACTAATGCCTCTGGCTGAGCTGAGAAAGTTGCTGTTTCTGAGGTCGTGATTGTCATTTGCCCATGAGTCGATGCAGGAACTTGAAGAAATTCAACTGGAAGCTCCAAAACCTCAGAGAATGAAGCGCTTGAACTCCTTGCATATTGTTTCTGACTTAGAGCGTGAGGATCCCAACAAAACGTATGCGACTGTAGTACTTAAACGCACTTCAGAAGGAAGCTGAGGGGTTTAACTTGGATCAAAGCAAACAATCCTCAAGTCTAAACTTGATCACCCTAGAAAGAAAAATGGTTCAGTGTGTGCTACTAACCAGTCTTATCGGTCGGTCTGAAAGCAATGGATATGAGCTGAGAGTCCATCTGAATTGGTGTTCGTGAGTTGAAGAATATATGCTTGCTGTTCTATTACATATTTATTCCAAATATCAGATAGAACTAAGGTCGAAGGGAAACTTGATGCTTTTCCATTGTATTTTAATTCGTATAATGAAGAAAAAGTTACATTTATTATACATGGTCAATAACCCAAGGTAATCAATCATGAATAACTAAATTTTTTATTGGTAAAATGAGTTATATCAGGTTCCTTCTCCATGAAATAAACAAGGCTGTATGCCCAAACTCTGAAAACAAAACAAGCAATGGAAATTTCTTAACGAATAAAACCGTTTCCATAAATATTTCCAACGGTCTGATCAAACTAAAGCAAACCTGATATGATAGAAATCGAACGAGAGAATTAATGAAATTGAAGCACACGACCAATTATCTGGGCCATGCACTTGATATTGCTTTCATTTCATTCCAATGGCCACCACCGTTCTCCCTGAGAAATAATGATTAAGAAGTTTTAAATGAATGAAATTTGAATCTGGATGATAATTGTGCCCTCCAAATCCAAAACGAGCCCCATTTCTGTAATGATCACCCTACCTTTTTTTTTTTTGAAAACTTCCTTTCCAATATTCAGTGAATAGACATTTCATCCAAAAATTTGCATGCTTGACAGAATAAATATTTCATTGCATTTTTTCTGAGTTGATTGGTGTAAAGAGTTATATCCTCAAGTTTACAAATAATTAACCATGCTCAAACTTAACAATTATTGCAAGTAATATTCAAATGCAGACTGTAACATCAGAAGCAATGAAACTTTATGTATTGAAGTTGCTAATATGACAGCAGATTATAGACATTAAATTATGCAAGATTTCTAGCCTTTTTACAGAGATAGTCAATGGAGTTTGGCAACCATGTGAGCTTCCAGCATTCGCCGGTATTGGTGACTGTTTGTTATCAGCTCTTCCAACCTTTCATCCTCCTTATACTCACGCCATGGGTCGGTTATACTCACAGGCAGTTACAGTGGCTGTTGTAGACCTGCGCCAACTTGCAAATGGAGTTTCCAGCCTTCATACGGCTTACACACCAGAAACAACCTTTAATATTTAACGCCCAGCTACCAGCGACAGGTACGCATTTCCTTAACACATTTCTAACAAACCAAAACATGCGACCTACCTTATACGGTCATCCGCCCACTTGCCTACCTCTGACGGCTATCCTACATGGCGCGAACCAGCAGATAATCAAGCGCCTAGCTCAAGGGAGTATCATTTCTTGGTAAACTTGCAATATGTCTCTGCAGTTCCACGCCTAGTTGCTGGCAAATAATGACAATGGACGGCAGCAATTAACTCAAGCGTCTCCCCGAAAACCCTGCTAAAAACCTCGACCTGCACTCGCAAATTGCTACGCCCAGCTATGGTGAACATTGGCGGTCAGTAACTTCATATTTAAACACCCCAAACCAATGACTCACTCGCCCCAACCGCATGAAGGTCCTATACAAATAATAATAGGTTCTTGCAAGTCAAGAAATAATGTAGTGTAGTTAGGGGAGAGGGGGCCCATAGTGGCGCATCCTATTTTTTTTTTTGGAGATTCACGTGGATCCAAAAATCATAAAAAATTGTCTATCACGTAATTCCGCGAGCACTTGTCAAAAAAAAAATTCTAATTTCCGCTATCCCACCACGTCACGCACCAATTGGTCCATGGTATTCTTGACGGGCCCATTTTGAGGATTGCTCGACAGTGGAGCGGGTCCACCTTCAAAAGCAGCATGAAGTAAATCAAGCATCAGGTCGGACGAATGTGTGGCACGGGAACATTTTGCCACCTCGAATGTCCAGTTGAGAGCATTAATCCCCCACTGCCCCTTTCGTTACCCCCACTCGACAACTTGCCTTACGCGTCCCTCCACAGTTACTCAACCTAACAAGTGCATGATTTAGAGATCAAGGTTCATTCAGTGCTCCAAATTTTCGCATATCCCGCTCATTGCCATTCCTTTTGTTTGTGTTTTTTCTGGAGTTTTCGTTTGGTTAGGCACCCATAGATGTTTGACTTTTCACAATTCATTGTTTAGCTCTACACGATTCATTGTTTGGCTTTGCACTCTCGAAAGCTCCCTTTCTCTTTCAGGTGAGGTTTTTTACCTCACTAGACTTGTACCATTATCTTTCATTTTGATGGCATTTTGTCATGCACTTTTATTATTCTGCTCTTGATTGCACAAACTTTCACTGTGCAATTTGCTCTTTATATTTGATTGCTACTACGAAATATGAGAAGGGTTTCACTAGTTTTCATTTCGACAATTCTCCTTCATGCACTTGTACTCTTCTATTCTTTGTTGCACAAAGTATTACTCTGCAGTTTGCTTTTAATATTTGTTTGCTACTACAAAATATGAAAAGGGCCCGTTGGTTATCATATCGACGATATTCTAGCATGCACTTGTATTATTTTTTTTATCATTGCACAAAGTTTAACTCTGCATTTTGTTTTTTATATATGTTTTGTATTGCAATATATTATAAGTGTTTCACTAGTTTTCATGTCCACAATTTTATGCCATGCACTTCTATTATTTTGGTCTTCAACACATAAACGTTCACTCTATATTTTACTTATAATATTTGTTTGTTAGTATCAAATATGAAAAGGGTCTCACTAGTTTTTGTGTCAACGGTTTTGTGCCATGCACTTTTACTATTTTGTTCTTTATTGCACAAACATTCACTCGGCAATTTGCTTTGAATATTTGTTTGTTGGTACCAAATATGAAAAAGGTTTAAATGATTTTCATTTCGAAGGTTTTGTGTCATGCACTTCTACTATTATGTTCTTCATTGCACAAACATTAACTTTGCAAATTGCGTTTTATAGTTGTTTGTTATTATGAAATATGAAAAGGGTTTTAGTGCTTTTCATTTCAAGGGTTTTGTGCCTTGCACTTATGTTATTTTGATATTCATTGCACAAAAATTAACTCTGCAATTTGTTTTTTATAGTTGTCTATTATTACGAAATATGAAAAGGATTTTAGTGCTTTTCATTTCTAGGGTTTTGTGCCTTACACTTATACTATTTTATTATTCATTGCACAATAATTCACTCTCTGCAATTTGCTATTTATATTTGATTGTTACTACGAAATATGGAAAGGGTTTCACTGGATCTCATTTGGAGAGTTTTTTGCAATGCACTTATATTCTTCTGTTTTTCATTGCACAAACATTAACTCTACAATTTGATTTTTATATTTTTTTGTTATTTTGAAAAATGAAAATGGTTTCACTGGTTTGCATTTCGAAGATATTTTGTCATGCAATTGTATTATTTTATTATTCATTGCACAATAATTCACTCTGCAAATTTTTTTTGTATTTGATTGTTACTACGAAATATAGAAAAGGTTTGACTAGTTCTCATTTGGAGGGTTTTCTTCCATTCACTTATATTCTTGTGCTCTTCATTGCTGTAAAGAGCGGAAAATTCCATAAAAACATAACGACAATACTTAAAATAAATTCCATTATATTCCAAATAAGTCATCATCACATTCATTCATTCATTCATAAGAACAAGTCGAATACATAAAACGACATAAAAGTCAAAAGATAACATCATATTATTCAGTCTAAATCTTACAAGTGTCGAAATACACATTTCCAATAGCATTTACAATGGAGGATACATATCCAGTTTACAAATTCGAGACTTAGGCAGTTAGTCGCCATAAGCTCGTCAATACATATACATCATGAATAATAAAGCATTTTAAAAGAAGAATCAGTTAGTCAATCTTCTATCCATAAGCAAATCTTCAAAAGAAGACGAGAACAAGGATCAGGCGCTTTTCCGCCCAACCTCGAAGCTTACACTTCCCCGGAATTTCTTAGTCAATCAAGAAATACCCGACCCTACACGAATTGCTTGGCAAAAAGCAGTCTACGAGCAAGATGGAATCTGGTGCAAGCCTAGTACTACTAGTAATCCACAAGCATTTTCTAATTCAGTTAAGAAAAAAAACAAGTCCGGTACTAGGATATGGTAGAGAGCTCAAATAACCCATCTATTTCAATGGTACAAAATAATTACTTGGCCAAGTAAGACGTCATGCACGACAATAAAAAGTAGTTTTGGAAAAAGCAAAACTACACTCTCTATTCACCCATATTCGGCACCCGTCTCGGAAGGTAACTTTCCCAAAAATCAACACATGCAGAATTATCTATCATTCATGCATGGTTCAAAACAATCAATCACAATCTTTCGCAATCTTTCAACATTTAACTGAAAACAGTATTTAAAAACACCACTTTTCATTGTTCCAATTCACAAAAAGACATAAATTCAGCATTTTAATTCAATCATTTAAATAATCAAATAAATTTCAAAAACGAAGGTGTATCTCCAGTATGTCAAAAATACATATAAAACGTAAATTAAAAGAGCACACATTCAGTTGTTTCAAACTCTTCTTTAATTTAAGTTGTTTTAAAGTTCGTTCAAATTGTTTTCAGAAATTGACTAAATCTCAAGTTTATACATTTCGAATCGAATTCATCCTATTTTCAGTATTTAATTGTCCATCATTATCAAATTTAAAGCTAACTACCTTAATATTCTAAGTTTTGACAGTTTTTCCAAAAATAAAATTTCCAAGTTAAAATTCTGTTTTTTTGTCTTTCTTTTGGTGTTTCTGTCAATAATCTCATAATTTATGTCAAAATAATTTAACTAGTTTGCATCAACATTTTTTTGTTTTCTCTCAATACGATCTGTTTGTTTTCAAGTTCATTCTGGTTTTCTAATTTCAGTTCATCATTCTGTGAATGATTTAACTCAAAATTTAACTAATTCTCAGCATAATTAAATTAAATTTTTGTTTCAATTCTTTTCTGAATTCTGGAAATATATTTCACAGTTTGATTTTCCTAAACATGAAGAATTGAATTAATTTGTTTTCCATTTAATCTACATCTAAATTTCCGTCTATAATTTTGGAAATAAAAACCATTTTGTTGATTGTTTTCTGTTTTGGTAAAATGCAAAAATTATTGCAGACAGTCATTGTTTTCGTTTTGATTCTCTATTTTCTTAATTTCTTTAACAATCAAAATTTTCTTCAATTTCTAACATTTATTTCTAGAATTTGTTGAACTTCAAATTGAGGGATCTAATTTATTATTTCCATAATCACAAGTTCCTACCTGGAGAATTCGTTTCCTATTTCTCTGTGCCTTTTCTCCTCCGCTCTTTATTCTCTCTTTCCTGTTGCTGCTATTTATTCTCTCTGTTCCTTTTTCTTTCTGTTCCTGTTGTAAAGATTCCCTTTGGATTCAGTATGAAGGTGCTAGGAAAATGGTGGATGGAGAGTCTACCTTACCGCTGTGCGCATGGAGGAAATGGCACAGTATCTAATGCCTGCGCAAGGGATGATGGGTCCCTTTACTGGTTGCTGACTGCACAAGGAAGTGGTGCAGTGGTTGAAGCCTGTGCTTGGTGCGTGGGAAAGAGTGTGGAGTGTGGAAACTATGAGGTGTTCTCAGCACCTCTCTTCAGGGCACGTGGGAGAGTATTCTCCAATCTCTCTCTGCAACGCCTTCCCCACTGGCTGAGCGTGCCTCCTTATCCTTGTTGCCTATCACTCCTCCTGCATGGTCTCCAGTGGCTGCGTATGAAAAGAAGTTTGTGGCTGCATGGGTGTTAAGAACAAAGTAGGATTCTTGCCTTTCTTCCTTTTCCCAAATCGAATTGTATTCAATGTCAATATTTTTCTTCAAATTCCCTGTTTCTTAATTTTGTCTCCATTAATTACTGTCAAGAAATGTCTTTGTGCTTTCCCTAATTCTCAGTAATTTCAAATTTCCTGTCTCTCTCTAAATTCAAATTTTCTGTATATGCAAATTCTCTGTGTCTCCCCAATTTCGGATTTTCTCTCAGATATATTTGTTTTCCTCATGCATTCATGCATAATCTAGATCCACTAATCTCTCAATTTGATCTTTAGATCAAATTCATAACTCACAGTTCAAGATATTTAAAGATATTTTTAATTCTATTACTTTTGCTGAGTTCAGTTTTGAGTGCAAATTTCAATTTCGAAATTACCGAACAAAATCAATTTCCATTTCACTATTTTAATTAATTTACAAAATGAATCTATTTCTAAATATAAAATTCATTTATTATCACAATTTCATATTTAAATATCATTTAAAATTTAAAATAACTCTATTAAACTAAATTTAATCAAAGTTAAGTTTAAAACAATATTACCTTTAATTTTGAAAATTCAACTTCGTATTTCCAGTATAAGAATAAAATACTCAACAAACAAATCTATTTAATTTAATTTACATTGATTTTCTTAAATTTAACAAAATCATCTATGAAAACACATTTTTACAATTTTCTAAGAAATCACACCAAAACTGAATTTTTTGATTTGCAAGCATAATATACGCACGAGACATTTAAAATATCAATCTACGTGAGTGTGTGAGATCCCATCTATTTGCACACGTCAATCGGCTAAACAACTCTACCTGATCGTTGTTCTTGCCTTCGACCTCGTTCACCCGTTTCCTGTGTTCACTTGCACTCAATTCATCATCAGTAATGACAAACCCCAAAATAAACGTAAATACAATAATTTGCATTTCAATTTCAATTCAATTTCATCTTCATTTCATTTCGAATTTCAATGAAATCATTTTTAAAATAATCATTAAATAATCTAATTCGTCATATAAAGTAAAGTCTGCATTTAAATAGATAAGCGTAAATTTCATACGTGACATCCTTCCCCTCTTGGAAGGGACATCGTCTCGATGTCTTATTAGTCAATCAATAAGCATAACATCATCATCATTAAAAACATACAATCATAATCAATAAAGCATAGTATCTCAGTAAGTAAAGCATAGTGTCTCAATCAAGCATAATGAAATAGTAACTAGCATCATAGTTCTCCATCATAAACATAAGCAAATAGTAGTATCCACGCTATCAAGTTCACAACAAGTGAATCAAAACCAGAGTATCAAGTATCTCCGCACAAAACAAATGCTAATCTATGAAAGCAAATGAGGAAAATGGCGGTCTATCGTCTCAGAATCCTCCCATGTAGCATTGTCCTCAGTATATTGGTCCCACTGGACCTTATATTGGGTACTATCTCTGTTACATAGCTTAATGCTACGCCTGTCTAGGATTCGGATGGGCTCCACTAGCACCACCCCTGGATCCTGTACCTGTAATGAACGCCAATCAAGAATATGAGTCATATCACGATGATAAGGTTTCAACAAAGAAACATGGAAAACATTATGGATTCGAGCAAGAGCAGGTGGTAACGCTAGTCTATAAGCAACTGGGTTTATAACTTCCAGTACATCAAATGGGCCCACATATCTTGGTGCCAACTTTGATGATTTCCCAAACGAGATAGAGCTCTTATGAGGCTTAACCCTTAAGAATACTTTATCTCCTGCAACAAACTATCTGTAAGTCCTATTCCTATCAACATAGCTCTTCTGTCTATCGGCTGCTTCCTTCAACCTACCCTTGATCAACTTCATCTGCTCATCCATTTCCTTAAGCATGTCTAGTCCAATAATTACCCTGTCTTTGATCCTGTCCCAACTGATGGGTGTACAACATTTTCGTCCATAGAGTGCTTCAAAAGGTGTCATACCCAATGAAGAATGGTATGAGTTGTTGTAGGTAAACTCAACCAATGGTAAATATTCTTCCCACTTGTACTGCTGATCCATGCAGTACATTCTCAACAAGTCCTCCACAACCTGATTGACCCTTTCAGTTTGGCCATCGGTTTGTGGGTGATATGCAAAACTGAAATTCAATTTAGTTCCCAATGCTGCATTCAATGTAGTCCAGAACCTAGATGCCATTCTACTATCTCTATCGGAGATAATGGTCTCTGGTACACCATGCAACCTGAATATCTCTTGCACAAATTTCCTTGCAAGAGTCAATGATCCATCCTTCAAATTCCCAAGTATGAAATGTGAAACCTTCATCAGCTTATCAACAACTACTAGGATGGTATCATGTCTATTTCTGCTCAATGGTAATCCCTGGATGAAATCCATACTGATTACTTGCCACTTATACTCAGGTATATCATGGGGATACAAAAGTCCTGCTGGATGCACATGCTCAGCCTTGACCCGCTGGCATTCCAAACATCTAGCCACGTACTCCATGACATCTTTCTTCAGTTTAGGCCAAAAATACAAAGCCTTCAACTCTGTTGCCATCTTTGTGACTCCTAGATGTCCTGAATAAGGTGCATCATGAATTTCCTCAAGTATCAACTTCCTCAAATCTCCACCTTCAGGGATATACATCCTTCCCTGATATTTGACAATGCCATCATTCTCCATAACATAACCATCAAACCTATGATCTAAAGGATCCGCCACTAAGGCTTGTCTAACCCTGTCATAATGCTCATCACCTCGAAGATACTGCAACACTTGTTGTCTCAAGTTTGACCTTGTGGTCACCATAGCAGATAGATGCCTTCTTCTGCTAAGAGCATCAACAACTCTGTTCTCCTTACCTTTGATATAATCGATACCAAAATCGTACTCACTCAGGAACTCAAGTCACCTCCTTTGTCTCGCATTGAGGTTTGGCTATGTGAAGATGTATTTAAGTCCCAAATGATCAGTCTTAAGCTCAAAAGGCTTCCCTAGGAGATAATGTCTCCACATCTGCAATGCATGCACAATCACTGTAAGGTCAAGATCGTGTGGCGCATAATTTAGCTCATATTGCTTCAGTTTCCTAGACTCATATGCCACCACTTTGCCTTCCTGCACTAGCACAACTCCTACACCTTCACCTGATGCATCTGTAATCACAATGAAGTGACCATTAGGATTCGGTATAGTCAACACTGGTGCTGATGTCAACTTCTGTTTAAGAATCTGAAATGCTTCTTCACACTTCTCTGTCCACTCATATCTCTTTCCCTTCTTCTGAAGAGAAGTAATAGGTGCTGCAATTCTAGAAAACCCTTCAACATACTTCCTATAGTAACCTGCAAGTCCCATGAAACTATGAACTTCTGTGACACTTCTCGGTGTTGGCCAATCTACAATTGCCTCTATCTTCGCAAGATCAACTGAGATTCCCTCAGCAGATATCACATGCCCCAAATAGTGAACCTTCTTCTAAAAGAAGTACACTTCAAAAACTTGCCAAAAAGCTTCCGATCTCTCAAACGTTGCAAAACAATTCTCAAGTGCTCCTCGTGTTCCTCGTCTGTCTTAGAGTAGATCAGAATGTCATCAATGAATATGAGCATGAAATCATCCAAACAGTCTCTAAAGATACTGTTCATAAGGTTCATGAATGTCGCTGGAGCATTTGTTAGGCCAAAAGGTACCACGGTGAACTCGTAGTGTCCATACCGAGTTCTGAAAGTTGTCTTTGGAATTTCCTCATCCTTAATCCTCAACTGGTGGTAACCTGATCTAAGATCAATCTTAGAAAACACAGTGGCCCCTTTCATCTGATCAAACAGCTCATCTATCCTAGGTAGAGGATACCTGTTCTTGATGGTAACCTTATTAAGCATCCTGTAATCAATACACAATCGCAAGGTTCCATCCTTCTTCTTAACGAAGATTACCGGTGCACCCCATGGTGATACACTCGGCCTTATGAATCCTTGTTTCAGCATCTCCTGCAACTGAGCTTTCAATTCATACAACTCGGTAGTAGTCATTCTGTAAGGAGCTTTGGATTGTGGCTCTGTTCTAGGTAACAATTCAATTGAGAAGTCAAATTCTCTCTTCGGCGGTAATTTTGTAAGTTCTTCTGGAAAGATATCCAAGAACTCTCTAAGAACTGGATAGTCCTCTGGACTCTGTTGGGCATTCTCTAAATCACTCACCAAAATAGCATAAATGGAACATCCTTTTCGATGTGCCTTCTTAAGTTGCATAGCTAAGATGTGTCTCAACTCTAAAGGCTCTCGAGATCCTAGAATCTCTATTGGATGTCCATAGTCATCCAAACAACTTACCACCTTGTCCTCACAATTCACAATGGCCTTATGCTCAGTGAACCAATTGATCCCTAAGATCACATCGTAAGAACCCAATGGTGCTACGTAAAGGTTAACTTGAGTTTGGAAGTTAGGTAATTCTAAATCGTTGCATGATAAACATGTATCTACCCTCTTCTCTGCTCGATTTCCATACTGAACCATCCATGATTGTGACATAAATCTAGGTCTAACAGGTAATCTATCAACTACTTTAGGGTCTATAAAACATTCAGAAGCTCCAGTATCTATCAAAATAGAAACAGATTGACCAAAAAGCTTACCCGACATCTGGATAGGTGTGGACTGAAAGTCGGCTTGACGATTGTCAACCGCTGCATGTATCTGGTGCTGTGGTGCTCGCCTATCATTACCACCTCGCTGATTCCCTGTACGTTGAGTGCAATTGGAGGCATAATGATCTCCTCCACAAGTATAGCATCCACCTCGTGGCCCTTGCTGACCACCTGTCCTGTTTCTGATATTGGAGAAGTTGGTGTTATTGTTGTTCACCTTTTTGTTCCCGCCAAAATTACCTTCTCCTTTATCCTGGGTATTATTCCCTCTCTTCAGATTCCTGATCTACTGATTACTGTTATTGCCCCTCTGGTTATTGTTTTGAAACTTCCTGTTTCCAAAACCAGATTTTGCATTCACACTTTTCCTATAATTCACTACCTGCTGCAGTTTCTGTTCCTGTTTCATGGCCTTCTCAAAGACCTCATGCATTGTCAATGGATTATGCATGTCTACATCAGTTCCAATTTGTGGCCTTAACCCAAGAATGAATTTATGGATGCAAAATCGTTCATCCATCTGGTACTATGGTACGTACTTAAGGAGATTGGTGAACCTCTCCCGGTACTGGGTAACTATAAGACCACCCTGTGCCAAATTCTGGAACTCGATCATCTTCCTGTCAAAGAAAAGTTGTGGAAGCCACCTCTTCCTGAATAGGTTCAAAAACGCTTCCCAAGTAGTTCCACCTGGTAATAATTTTTTCTCTATCTTCTCGTTATCCCACCAGGTAGCAGCTTCTCCAATAAGTTGGTATGCAGCCCATACTACCTTGGTTTCATTGGACATGTTCCTGAGTTCGAAGTATTTTTCCATCTCTATGACCCAAGCTTCTGCACCATCACCTATTGTTTTACCATCGAACTTGGGCGGTGCTACCCTTTTCAGATCTTTTGCTAATTCCCCTTCAATCCTTGCTTGAGGATTAGGAACTTCAACCCTTACATCATCATTGTTAGGTTGTTCCTAATTTTGGGGAATTTCAACTCGAGGGTTTCGCCCTTCTCTGATACCTCAAACTTCCTGTTCCATATTGTCCATTCTAGAACCCTGCTGATTTAAGAGCCCGAGAATCTGATCCAACTTATCAGTCTCATTGCTTGCAGTAGCTCCTTTACCTCTTGTACCCATTATGTCTCACAATTCCTGCATCAAGGAATGTTCATTTAGCGTAATGGACAAAGGACCCTAGTGTTTAAACCTAGGGCTCTGATACCAAATGTAAAGAGCGGAAAATTCCATAAAAACATAATGACAATACTTAAAATAAATTCCATTATATTCCAAATAAGTCGTCATCACATTCATTCATTCATTCATAAGAACAAGTCGAATACATAAAACGACATAAAAGTCAAAAGATAACATCATATTATTCAGTCTAAATCTTACAAGTGTCGAAATACACATTTCCAATAACATTTACAATGGAGGATACATATCCAGTTTACAAATTCGAGACTTAGGCAGTCAGTCGCCATAAGCTCGTCAATACATATACATCATGAATAATAAAGCATTTTAAAAGAAGAATCAGTTAGTCGATCTTCTATCCATAATCAAATCTTTAAAAGAAGACGAGAATAAGGATTAGACGCTTTTTCGCCCAACCTCGAAGTTTACGCTTCCCCGGAATTTCTTAGTCAATCAAGAAATACCCGACCCTGCACAAATTGCTTAGAAAAAAGCACTCTACGAGCAAGATGGAATCTGGTGCAAGCCTAGTACTACTAGTAATCCACAAGCATTTTCTAATTCAGTTAAGAAAAAAAGCAAGTTCGGTACTAGGATATGGTAGAGAGCTCAAATAACCCATCTATTTCAATGGTACAAAATAATTACTTAGCCAAGTAAGATGTCATGCACGACAATAAAAAGTAGTTTTGGAAAAAGCAAAACTACACTCTCTATTCACCCATATTCGGCACCCATCCCGGAAGGTAACTTTCCCAAAAATCAACACATGCAGAATTATCTATCATTCATGCATGGTTCAAAACAATCAATCACAATCTTTCGCAATCTTTCAACATTAAACTGAAAACAGTATTTAAAAACACCACTTTTCATTGTTCCAATTCACAAAAAGACATAAATTCAGCATTTTAATTCAGTCATTTAAATAATCAAATAAATTTAAAAAACGAAGGTGTATCTCTAGTATGTCAAAAATACATATAAAATGTAAATTAAAAGAGCACACATTCAGTTGTTTCAAACTCTTCTTAAATTTAAGTTGTTTTAAAGTTCGTTCAAATTGTTTTTAGAAATTGACTAAATCTCAAGTTTATACGTTTCGAATCGAATTCATCCTATTTTCAGTATTTAATTGTCCATCATTATCAAATTTAAAGCTAACTAGTTTAATATTTTGAGTTTTGACAGTTTTTCCAAAAATAAAATTTCCAAGTTAAAAAATTCTGTTTTTTTGTCTTTCTTGTGGTGTTTATGTCAATAATCTCATAATTTACGTCAAAATAATTTAACTAGTTTGCATCAACATTTTTCTGTTTTCTCTCAATACGATCTGTTTGTTTCCAAGTTCATTCTGGTTTTCTAATTTCAGTTCATCGTTCTGTGAATGATTTAACTCAAAATTTAACTAATTCTCGGAATAATTAAATTAAATTTTTGTATCAATTCTTTTCTGAATTCTAGAAATATATTTCATAGTTTGATTTTCCTAAACATGAAGAATTGAATTAATTTGTTTTCCATTTAATCTACATCTAAATTTCCGTCTATAATTTTGGAAATAAAAACCATTTTGTTGATTGTTTTCTGTTTTGGTAAAATGCAAAAATTATTGCAGACAGTCATTGTTTTCGTTTTGATTCTCTATTTTCTTAATTTCTTTAACAATCAAAATTTTCTTCAATTTCTAACATTTATTTCTAGAATTTGTTGAACTTCAAATTGAGGGATCTAATTTATTATTTCCATAATCACAAGTTCCTACCTGGAGAATTCGTTTCCTATTTCTCTGTGCCTTTTCTCCTCTGCTCTTTATTCTCTCTTTCCTGTTGCTGCTAATTATTCTCTCTGTTCCTTTCTCTTTCTGTTCCTGTTGTGAAGATTCCCTTTGGATTCAGTATGAAGGTGCTAGGAAAATGGTGGATGGAGAGTCTACCTTACCACTGTGCGCATGCAGGAAATGGCATAGTATCTAATGCCTGCACAAGGGATGATGGGTCCCTTTACTGGTTGCTGACTGTGCAAGGAAGTGGTGCAGTGGTTGAAGCTTGTGCTTGGTGCGTGGGAAAGAGTGTGGAGTGTGGAAACCGTGAGGTGTTCTCAGCACCTCTCTTCAGGGCGCGTGGCAGAGTATTCTCCAATCTCTCTCTGCAACGCCTTCCCCACTGGCTGAGCACGCCTCCTTATCCTTGTTGCCTATCACTCCTCCTGCATGGTCTCCAGTGGCTGCGTATGAAAAGAAGTTTGTGGCTGCATGGATGTTAAGAACAAAGTAGGATTCTTGCCTTTCTTCCTTTTCCCAAATCGAATTGTATTCAATGTCAATATTTTTCTTCAAATTCCCTGTTTCTTAATTTTGTCTCCATTAATTACTGTCAAGAAATGTCTTTGTGCTTTCCCTAATTCTCAGTAATTTCGAATTTCTTGTCTCTCTCTAAATTCAAATTTTCTGTATATGCAAATTCTCTGTGTCTCCCCAATTTCGGATTTTCTCTCAGATATATTTGTTTTCCTCATGCATTCATGCATAATCTAGATCCACTAATCTCTCAATTTGATCTTTAGATCAAATTCATAACTCACAGTTCAAGATATTTAAAGATATTTTTAATTCTATTACTTTTGCTGAGTTCAGTTTTGAGTGCAAATTTCAATTTCGAAATTACCGAACAAAATCAATTTCCATTTCACTATTTCAATTAATTTACAAAATGAATCTATTTATAAATATAAAATTCATTTATTATCACAATTTCATATTTAAATATCATTTAAATTTAAAAATAACTCTATTAAACTAAATTTAATCAAAGTTAAGTTTAAAACAATATTACCTTTAATTTTGAAAATTCAACTTCGTATTTCCAATATAAGAATAAAATACTCAACAAACAAATCTATTTAATTTAATTTACATTGATTTTCTTAAATTTAACAAAATTATCTATGAAAACACATTTTTACAATTTTCTAAGAAATCACACCAAAACTGAATTTTTTGATTTGCAAGCATAATATACGCACGAGACCTTTAAAATATCAATCTATGTGAGTGTGTGAGATCCCATCTATTCGCACACGTCAATCGGCTAAACAACTCTACCTGATCGTTGTTCTCGCCTTCGACCTCGTTCACCCGTTTCCTGCGTTCACTTGCACTCAATTCATCATCAGTAATGACAAACCCCGAAATAAACGTAAATACAATAATTTGCATTTCAATTTCAATTCAATTTCATCTTCATTTCATTTCGAATTTCAATTAAATCATTTTAAAAATAATCATTAAATAATCTAATTCGTCATATAAAGTAAAGTCTGCATTTAAATAGATAAGCATAAATTTCATACATGACAATTGCACAAACATTGACTCTGTAATTTGTTTGTTATTCCGAATATAGAAAATGGTTTCACTAGTTTGCATTTTGAAGATATTATGCCAGGCACTTCTATTAGTCTATTCTTCATTGGACAAACATTCACTCTATAATTTTCTTTTTATTTATGTTTGTTATTACAAAATAAGATAGAGTTTTGTTGGTATGACAGTTAACCACAATTTGTCTTCTCCCAGTGTTTAACAAATACACACACACACACACACACACACACACATATATATATACCGATATATTTATATGGTTGAAACGAACAACACATTAAAATTGACAGAGTAATATATGCATTCCTTCACCACCCCAAACATCCAGTTGGGAGCATTAATCACCTGATGTCACCTTCGTTACCCCCACTTAGCAACTTTCCTTACACGTCCCTTCATAATTACTCGACCTAACAAGCATGTAAGTCAGAGAGCAAGGTTCATTCAATGCTCCAAATTCTCGCATATCTCACTCATTGTCATTCTTTTCATTTGCATTTGCTCTGGAGTCTTCGTTTGGTTAGGCACCCATACATGTTCAACTCTGCACTCTCGAAAGCTCCCTTTGACTTTCAGGTGAGATTTTTTACCTCACTAGGATTGTACCATTGTCTTTCATTTCAATAATGTTTAACCAATGTTCGTTCATGTCTCACTATACTATTTCTACAATATATATGCACACACACACACACACACACACACACACACACACACATATATATAACATATATACTGATATATTTATATGGTTGAAATGAAGAACATATTAAAACCAATAGAGTTATGTATATATTCCTTCACCTACTATACCAACATGTGTATATGTCTTATACAAATTAACAAATTAAAACAAACATAATAGTTTGTATGTGATATATGAACTGAAGGGAAAATGGGGTGGATACTAAAAATGAAATCTGAAATGGGGGTATGCACCTATCTTCCCTATTTCACTAGGAAAAAGAGATCCCCTAGGAGAAGATTGACTTTCAACCCTTAGGTGAGTTAACCTTAATAAAGATCTTGTTGTTTTCCTTATGATTGAGGATGGGGTAAATCAGCCTGAAACACACTTTTGGGAGATAAATGAAAAATACTAAATAAATCTAATTATGCAATGTAAGACTTAAATCATCAATTTAAAGCATAACAAAAACAATCAATTTTTGACAAATCTAAGATGAGTAAGAATTTATGCACCTATCACCAAAAGCCTCTACTGAGTGTCCTCTTGGGATAGATTCACCCTAGGGTGAATGGGTCTTGCTACAGGGATCCAAAATCTACTTTGGCAATCCTCTACTCATGGATTTGCACTCCCAATTCCTGTAGATCTCACAGTCGAAAAGTTGGAAATAAATTCTACAAGTTAGTTTTTGTGGCTTGACAACTTTGATGACAACTTTGACAACTTTGCAAAGTTGCACTTTTGATCAATCTTCAATCCTTCTTCACCTGCAAACCCCGTTTTGGTAAATAAACCTTGAAATGAAATGAAACATGAATGGAAGGAATGATGAATGAACACTAGCTTGTTGCAACTCACCAAATTTTTGAATGAAAACCCTTAGAGGACTGAAGTCTAACACATCTCTCCAAAGTCTTGATCTTGCATGAAATGGCTTGATTGGATGTTGATCTTGATGCTTGAATCTCGACTTGAATGCTTGAAACCTACATCACAATGTTAGCTCTAAAAATGTGCATGAATGAAGATAACTTTGACATGATGCTTGAGATCTTGAATGCTGCAATAAATGATTGAGAATATGTTCTTGAACACCTTTGACAATAATATTTGCTTTTGTGAAGTCTCTCAAAAAGTTCTAGACATTAAATTGATAAAAAGACCTTGTATTTATAGATAATTTTATAATTTTCTGACAATTAAACATCAAAGGCCACTAAAAACATATTAAAAATTGGGGTCCTAAACTTAAGGGGGGCCCGTTCGCCCTTGGGTCCTAGGACCTAAATCTAGGACACTCCAATTCCAAGGCAATTTAATTAATGTTTGCAATTGTTTAATATAAGTTTTCCTTTCAAAAAAATAGGATTAATTAGGTTTTTAAATGCATGATTGGGCCAATTAGAAGCTTAATTAAGTCTAATTTATTAAGGGACCCAAACAAGTGTGAAAATGTAAAGGAGTATATTTTTTGACACTACATTTAGCCCCCACTTTAGTGAGAGGATGAGCCTTATGCTCAAACTCACAATAAAGTAAACAAATAAGCATCAAGAGAGGTTTAATTGTGCGACTGTTGGAAAGATAAGACAACAAAGGTCAAGGAGGATGATCAAGCCCCCAAGTTCTAAGATCTCATGGAAAACCAACAAAGGCACAAAGAGACACATGCCTATGTCAAATATGTTGTGGCAAGACAAGATACGCAAGCATATAATGCCAAAATTAATGAAAAGAAGAGGGGTGGATCAAGCCTCAACTGTTTGTCCAATAGATATGGATCAAGCCTTATGTGTTTATCCAAAAACAATGTTCACAAGTGGAAATCCATTATCCACTATGCAAACAAAATATACTCACACGAGCTAGTGAAATCTGTTGTCCACTAGGTGAGCCCCAGAAGGTGGTTGGTGGGAAATTCATGCCAGGTCTACAGGCTCCCATGTACCAACCATACCAAAGTTATACCTCCTAATAACTTTGATAAGGCGCCACAGAAATGGTCACAAGGCTAGAAAGTTGTGTTATGCTAGGCACTCATGAAAAATAAGGCTCCACTAGGAAGTAAGTTATGTTATGCTTGGTGGTCATTTGAATACAATAGGTTAGGATAGTCAAAGGGGTTTATCTTAGTTCATGAAAGGTCTCACCTTAGGGAACATTGTGTTTGACATCACCAAGAGAGGACTAGTCGAGGATAAAAGATTTGCAACATAGGGAATGCAAGCCATAGCATTACCACTAAGAGGAATGCCATATACCGAGAAAGCTCATGCTCTTGAGGAACATCAAACCCAATGTCACCACCAAGAAGACACATCACGTGAAGTAAGAAGACCACACTTTGAAGCGAACAATGAGCAGGGATGCATATGCCCCCACTTTAAAGAAATTGCTAAACACCATGTTGTAAGCAATTACTTTAAAGTAGAACATAATAAATGCCAATGCATGAGAGATTTATTTAGAAATCCCTATGTAAAGCATATGTTTCCAAGATAGAGCTACATCAAGGAAAGGAGGGTTACCCCCCATATGCAATCCTAAGATAACACATAAGGGATTCATGGATTTGGGGTCAACATATGTCTTTTCTACAGTGATATAATCGAGCTTGATGTCGTCATCATTCCCCAAGTGACTCATGAAACAATGAGCACAAAGGAATAATGACACATAGAGAGTGAAAACAAAGGAGAAGCTTTTAGGTCAACATGGAAGAGACCTAAATGTCTTGATTCCTTGATTCATCCCCAAAAGGAAAACACAAGACAAAAGATAAATGTGTATGGCATATAGAAGAATGAAGATATAAATGGAAGAATGTCACAACGAATTTGCTTCCATTGTATCCTTGCACCAACAGAGTGACAAGGGTCATCCAAAGTAGGCTCACAAACATATAAAGATACACCAAGCAACACTATATGTGGGATCACATTACTCACATGCAATCACAAAGAACATGAAAAGAAGACAAATACAATATTAGTATGTCAAATGTGAGTCATCCTATATTAGGTCATCCACATCCCAATCTTGTTCATCATATGTGGAAGGCGGGCAACGAGCCAAAGGGACAATGACAAGTGTTGTACTAGGAGCGTCACCAAGTTCAACATGTGGTGAGTCACTCTTGTTAGGATGATCATCATAGTTGTTATCATTTAAGCTCATGGAAGAGGAAAATAATAAATTCAACTCATTATGCACTTCCTCATCAATCTTAGTAATCTCACCATCATCATCCAAATTAATCATAACAAGAGGCCTAATGAAAATGTCCATGGATGTTTCATGTGTTTGTTGTTGTGGTGAAGGTTTTGAATCATCATGCTTTGTTTCAATTGGTGTTTGATCTTGATTTTCTATTTTATTCTCTTTTTTTAACCTACGAGCAATAGCACGACATCTACGCATACACTCTTTAGCATTTCTATTTCTTCTTGTGCGATTTTCAAGTTGTGACTGTGTAGGAGCAGGTTTATCAACCATTGGTTTCTTTCCTTCTCGTAAGGGAGGAATAGAAGGAACCATGGAAGGTTGTTTAACCACTTTCTCTTTAGCTTTATAAACTTGTTTGATCTTAGGAGGGACAATAGGACTTATATGGCTATCTCGCAGTCTTTTATAGGAAATAGGGGAAGGATTTGTCATGGGTTGGTCTCGGTTACTTGGAAGGGCTTTTGGTTCAATCATGGTTTCATCAATTATAGGAGGCTCAATCATGGGTTGAGGCATGTTTCTAAGGGATAATTTTTTTATGTGCTTTGCCTTTAACTTTTGATAAGATTTGAAAAAGAATTCCTCAAGAGGTTTAATAGGTTCCATAGGTTTGGTCCAAAAGAAATCCAATGAGAAATTATCGCGGGAAGACACAAGATTAAAGCCATTATGATACACAGTAAAGATGCCATTGCCAAATGGGAACTTTAAGAATTTATGTACCACCAACGGGATGACATCTATGGAGCATAGCCATGGGTAACCAAGCTTCACATAAAATTGGTATGATGATGGGATGATGGAGAATGAGACATTCAATTGTTTCGGTCCAACTTTTAAAGGAAGAGTGATCAAACCTATTGTAGGGCAAGCAAAACCATTATGTGTTTTGATCCATGCTTTTGGTTGTTCATAATAATCTTGATAAAGTTCATGCACAAATAAACATTCATCGGTGATCACATTCTATACACACACAAGATCAATTAATATCCCATTAGTAGGCTTGTCATTGATTCTTCCAACGATGTGAAGAGGACCATCGAGTGCAATCTAATTATTTCATTTTGTGAGAAAGCAATTTCAAGGGGCATTTTGATTAGAACCTTACAAGGTTAAACATCAATGAAGTTGACTGTAGTATTTATAGAATTATGCTCATTATTTTTCATGTGATGATTAATGATGTAAGCTAGGCTACACAAAATTTCTATTCCCTATTCATTATCAAGCATTTTCCTCATGTTATCTATGTCAAGAACCACAATACCATCAATGTATTTAGAACTCACAAAGTTTTGCAATTTTTCTAAGGCTTCATCCATTTGTTTTAGGTTTTCTTGAGGGACATTAGCAACCATTGTGTCAACATTAGTCACATTGGTTGTGGGTAGGGTGGTCATGAGAAATGTGGTATCAAAGATATGGTCCATAATGAGTTGACTAGTATCAACACTATGAGTGAAAGAGTTGAAAAACTGAAGATCCATGATGGATGTAGTAGCGCAAGTCTCAAACTGTGTCTCACAAAAGTATTGGTAATAGGACACTAGGTTGTGAAGCTCATATAAGTTTCACCAAACCTAAGTGCACCCAAAATGGAGAGTAGGCACTGAACAAATGCAATCAACATCCAAAAGTATGAAGTGCAATGCAAGTATGTAAAAAGAGAATAATTTTCAGATTTAAAATGAGATAATCTATTGATTATGCCATGCAAAAACCTGAAAATGATGTCTTTTAATGCCAATTTTGATTTTCAAACAATGCACTTGATTTGACCAATTGAAATTAATGCAAGCAATTACAATTTATTTTTTTTGAAACTGAAGCACAAAATTAATAGCAGATCAAATGAAGCAAGCAGAGACAAATTATTACCCAGAAATTTTAAAAAGCACCTGTACAGGGATTGATTTTCCCTAGGACGAATGGGTCCCAAGTCAAGGTTTTGAAAAATCAAAGTTTGAATTTCCAGTTTCAAGTTGCAAACTATGGTTTCAGTGATAGAGTTTTCCAAATTTAAGTGTCCCAATGCAAGTGAAATTAGGGACAAACGATGAACAAATTGACACTTTTTGAAATACAATTTTGACCAAATTTGTGAATGCGAATGATTGAAAATACACTAATATGCAATTACTATGCAAAATCAATGTAATATGCATGTAATTTTTTTGGTTTTTTAGATTTTAAATAATGCAAAATGTAAATTTAAAACCCTAAATGATATGAAGACTAATACAATGTTAACAACCCTAAATGAAATTTAAACTAATGCAATGCAATGCAAACTATTGCAAATCCTAGATCTAGGGTTTGAATGGATTCCAAATCAGAAAATTTATAGTGCAAGAAAGTTGAGTTCACCAAAATGAAATGAAGGGAAAATGGGGTGGATACTAAAAATGGAATGAAAAATGGGGGTATGCCCCTATCTTCCCTATTTCATTAGGAAAAAGAGATCCCCTAGGAGAAGATTGACTTTCAACCGTTACATGAGTCAACCTTAATGGAGATTTTGTTGTTTTCCTTATGATTGAGGATGAGGTAAATCAACTTGAAATGCACTTTTGGGAGATAAATGAAAAATATTAAATAAATCCAATTATGTAATGTAAGACTTGAATCATCAATTTAAAGCATAACAAAAACAAAAACAATCAACTTTCGGCATATCTGAGATGAGTAAGAATTTATGCACCTGTCACCAAAAGCCTCTATTGAGTGTCCTAGAACAGATTCACCCTAGGGCAAATGGGTCTTGCTACAGGGATCCAAAATTTTCTTTGGCAGTCCTCTACTCCTAGATCTGCACTCTCGATTCCTCTAGATCTCACAGTCAGAAAGTCGAAAATAAATTCTACAAGTGAGTTTTTGTGGTTTGACAACTTTGTAAAATTGCATTTTTGATCAATCTTCAATCCTTCTTCACCTACAAATTTGTAAACATAAAGAGAGGGAAATTTTTTTTTGTTTTTGGTGAATGGGGGTTTGCCTTGGTCAAACCCTGTTTTGGTAATTAAACCTTGAAATGAAATGAAACATGAATGGAAGGAATGATGAATGAACAATAGCTTATTGCAACTCACCAAACCCTAGAATGAAAACCTTTAGAGGATTGAAGTCTGACACATCTCTCCAAGGTCTTTATCTTGCATGAAATGGCTTGATTGGATGTTGATCTTGATGCTTGAATCTTGAATTGAATTCTTGAAACCTACATCATAATGTTAGCTCTAAAAACATGCATGAATGATTGACATGATGCTTGAGATCTTGAATGCTGCAACAAATGATTGAGAAATCTGCTCTTGAACACCTTTGGCAATAATATTTTCTTTTGTGAAGTCTCTCAAAAAGTTCTAGATATTGAATTGATAAAAAGACCTTGTATTTATAGGTAGTTTTTTAATTTCCTGATAATTAAGCATCAAAGGTCGACAATTACAAATTGAATTTGAATCATAAAAATGTTGCCAAAAACATATTAAAAATTGGGATCCTAAACTTAAGGGGGACCCAAGACACTCCAATTCCAAGGCAATTTAATTAATGTTTGCAATTGTTTAATACAAGTTTCCCTTTAAAAAAATGGGATTAATTAGGCTTTTAAATGCATAATTGGGCCAATTAGAGGCTTAATTAAGTCCAATTTATTAAGGGACCCAAACATAGTGTGAAAATATAAAGGAGTACTTTTTTCAAAACTACAATATATACATTCTTCCTTCAACAGCTCAACGATGGTGACTTGCACTTCAAAGGTATACACTTTATTTACTATACTTTGTCTCATAAGGCAAACACTACTACATGTCTTTGATTGATGCCTCATTTCATTTGTTCTTGTAGGATTGAGTTGGAGAAATTCACCATATAGGTCACTACAACCAGCCACATCATTGGCCATCTTTGTTTGATAGAGGTGAGGTTTATAACCTCAGTAAGGCTATACCCTTGTCTCTTGTTAGTTGTTGCTTCTTTCTTCATATTATTTATTTGATTTGTAATGGGTGTGTTTTTTAATGTAAGTTGAAGGTTATGTTTTGTTGTCAGTGATTTTAAACATAATATTTAAAATGTTTATGTGGTTTTCCATAGTTTGAAGGTTCTCTTGCTTTCTTGGTGCATCCACAATGTGCTCGATGAAGTATTGGCATCTAGGGTGTTTATGAACACTTCCAAATTTTGTGTTCATAAACATAGCCAATTTTTCCAAGGAAAAATATGGTTTTGTTCAAGAATAATTGTGACTTTAATGGGTTTAATATTTTTGTTTAATTTCTATCTATACATATATATCTATCTAACTTTCTATCTATCTATTTATCAATCTATGTATCTATATAACTATTTATCTGTATATATATGTATATACATATATGTACAAGGCAGATACATATATTTATATATACATATTTACATGTAGATATATTTATATATACATATATATGTACATACGTATGCACACATGGATATATATGTACATGTGTATTGACATAGACATATATGTACATACACATGCACATACATGCATACATACATATGTACATATATATACATATATGCACTACAAAATTATGAAATAGAGAATTACCAAATGAATGATTGTTCAATGAAGAATATAATATTAGAAGTGCATGGCGGAATACCATCGAAATGAAAACTAGTGAAACCCTTTTCATATTTCGTAATATCAAACAAAAATAAAAATAAAATTGCGTAGTTAATGTTTGTGCAATGAAGAACACAAAATAGGAGAGAGCACCCCATAGTGGAGCACTCTACCTTGGCAGGTCCACATGGACCAAAATTAAAAATAAAATTGTCTGCCACATTAGTCAATCCTTCCTAGATCCGCCAATTTTGTTTCTCATCACTTGGACTATCTAAGGCACATGTTACAGTCTAATTGGTCCAACATGTTCATTACATGAATGTTTCAATTTTTGACCATTTTCCATTAAATTGCCTATTTCATTGTGTAGGTAATATATACATAGTCCTCAGAGTACATACATATTTTGATAGATAGACTGAATTATAGATAGGTATACTGAAACATATTGACTATAGAATTGTCTATCTCCGCATGCATTACCTTCAAACTATACATTTCCTTTATTCTCATTATATTGTTTGACTCATCCATCCAAAAATACCTCACATTCATCTCTACCCTTCACTCCTTCAACTTTTGTTGACATGCCTCCCTTGTATGCCATCAAACTCTACTTTTCCTTTATTCCCATTAGATTGTTAGACTCATCCATCCAAGCATACCTCACATTCATCTCAATCTTTCTCTCATTCATCTCTAAAAGGGAAGACCCTCATAATCAACTATAATTGAGTGTTAACTACTACCAATTGAAATTTAACCAATATAATCCAATTAGTATTTCATAAATTGAATCATGTCATTTTTTGACATTATAAACATCTAGGATAAATTTAATGTACCTTTTGGTTTACAATTTTATTAAAATTTGGTTTATTCATAAAATGGTGACATTTAGCCTTTGAGAAAAGGAGAGTGAATTCTTATAATTGATAAAAACTCTACATAGTTCAAATTAAATGAAAATGGTTTATAGTTTATTAATACATATTTGTATGACACTTGTTAGGGTGTGTTTGTGTGTATGTATTATTATGTATTTGTAAAGCATAGAAAATCATGATACAAACATGCCTAAGTAGTAGATTTGAACCTTTGATGAGATAAAACCAAAATACCTTTAGAAAAACCCATTACCAAACTCGCTTGCAACCAAATGTCTTACCAAATTTTTTTACACCAAGCTCTTCCTAAATTTTTTATATTGGTTAGAGAATATTATGCATGGGTGGATGTGGAATACGAATGGATTGAATTAAAATAGTGAATTCACCTTTATGTATACTTTTCTCGACTCGTGGCATCCTTGGCAACATAAAATGCCAATATTTACTATACAAACAATATACAAATGAAATAATATTTTTTTAAAGATGTGAACCCAAACAAATTATCTTGAGATTAGACATGAAAACATGTTAAGTTTGACAAGGCTAGAGACAATCTTTTATTCTTTTTATAATATAATAGTTCAACCAAAATTAGATTTCAATGTAAACCTATTATACATGATTTTAAGTATGTCCTAACAATTTATAAGAATAAATCTTCATCCTTAAACTAAAATTGAAATTCAATTGATCTATTAATATAAAAAAGGAAAGATTATATCTAGTATTTCTTTATCAAGTGTTATGTGGGTGGTAATATTTTGTTGTTATATTGTTGTGTGAGATTTACTGTACTTTGTTATTACACTTTATCAATCCAATAGCCTTGTACATGTGTTTTCTAAAATACTGTATAAGATTGAGTTCCTTGGAATGTTATGTCTTATAATTAATTATCTTTGAATATAAGAAAAAATTATATATGTTGGAATTATCAATGTGGCAAGTTAGGTATTATAAACATCCTAATTGTTATAAACAACATTGATTCAAATTTCAATCCTTGTTGAATTTAGACTTATCTAATAGACTTGTTTGACTGACTATATGAATGTCTTCTTAGTTTAGTTTAGGAGTAGTTGGGTACTTACTATTATTTAAATTGTATTTGGTAAAGGAAGAGAGGATAGTCATGTTGTTTGTAACTTTAGATTATCAACTTAGAATGTATTTTGAGTATGTAGATTATATGACAATAAAAAATAGGTAATTACATAGTATGGGTCCAGTAATGGGGACATAAGTAGTCCTCAATGGGCCCCACAATGGATCCCCTTAATATGCAATTGTAAAACATTTTTTATCCACAAAGTAAAAAAAAAAAATCAATAATTGTACATATAAAAAATAAGATCCATTAAGTTAGGCACGTCATGAACAGGTTGGACTAATTGAACTGAAAGAATTGGTAGGCATTAAGAATTGAACTAAAAGCAACTGATCATATGCACCTATAGTAGGTTGGATG
Organism: Sequoiadendron giganteum; assembly: GCA_007115665.2. Lineage (NCBI taxonomy): Eukaryota > Viridiplantae > Streptophyta > Pinopsida > Cupressales > Cupressaceae > Sequoiadendron > Sequoiadendron giganteum. The sequence goes on from CM021102.1 coordinate 530,441,148, forward strand.
TAACAATCACATTGTATACAATAGATATGCATTGAAATTCATAAACACCATAAGTTGACTAACATTTACATTGCATACAATAGAAAGGAGTGGGTCACATAATAACATTGTATAGAATAGAAATTCATTGAATTTGATAAATAGTTTTAGTTCAAACCAAACAATTATAGGTCATTGTCATAGGCATTCCCAAATACAAACATGATCTTCCATTGCACAACCAAAAAAAAAAAATGGTGGACTTGTAGAGTTGGTCCCTCCCAACCTCAATCAAACATGCCAAGAAAATAATTTGGAGATGAGTTCTCGTCTCATGTTACTACATTTTGAATTGTCATTAAATTATTTGCATTTGTATTTGTGAATTGCATGCAACTGACATGTGATGGGGTTATTGTTGAGCAATTCATTCCAACTGAAAATTGAGTGTATCTTACTTGAGATGGGTTGGGACTCAAACACACATTACCTGTAGCAAATTGAGGGATGTTAATGTTCATTATTTCCTAAAACATGCCATGATTTTCCGGTAACATGTTTGTAGGATTGCTTAACCGTATTTCTCGCAGCAATGCCCTATGGGCAACCTCAATCTCTCTTTCCTTTCTATCTTATTCTTTTTGAACCCTCTCTTTCTCATTCTTCTTCTCTCTTTCCTTATGTTGGATTTCCTCATCAATTTTCCTTTGCTCCTTCAAATTTAAGGCCACAATACGTGTTGCCTTTTTCTCCTCATTTTGTTGCTTCTTTCTATATTTTATTTCTTCTATTTATTTTTTCCTTTTCTCCGTCTGCATTAGGAGAGTCATGCAATCATTAGTTTTCAACAACTAAGACTCTCAGCTCACCTGAATAACCCCATCAGTAGAATATCTCATTCTTTCATTGAAATTGTGAACAGGCAGCTTCAAGAATTTACTGATTCTAAAATAAAATTATGATTCAATTGTTTAAGTTAATTGGGAGTCAATGTACTCCTCTTGCTTGCCAAAACCTTAAGTTTCTCGGTAGATATTTGCATAGTAATGTATTATTTCATCAGGAATCGCGTCAAGTGGAGATGGGAATGAAAAAGTCCCCTACTCTTCTTCATAGTGTAAGTCAAGAATGAGATTGTCAGTAAATTTCTTAGGCTAGTTGTCCACCATGCCATGAGATTATTCATCTGCAATTAAATGTGTAGCATTATTGTGTCCACTATCTTCTACACCTTCTTGCACTTGACTTTCCATTGTGCTTTACAATGTTTGTGCAACTTCATTTTTTGAAACAACACCCAAAAAACTAAGGATGTTCTGCATTGCAGAAGTATCCTCAACTAAATTGAACTCATATGTCTCATTGGGATGCATGTCATCCACCAGAGCATTAGGATTGAGGATCCATATCCCCATCCTTTTGAAACTAGTTGTGATGTTCGCTACTATCAACACTCTTTACAATGACTTGTCTAGCTCTGCCAATTTTGCCCTTCTGATTTCAATGTTTGGGTATCGTGTCAGCCATGGAACTCGTTCAAATTTGAAATATGACTTGAAAGGTGATAGCACATTGACATCTAGTGGTTGTAGCTTGTGTGACATGTGTGCAGGTAGCATAATCAAGTCAATGCCTAACCTCCTTCCCTGTTGGATAGTTGTCACTACAACATGGCTACCATGGCCATAAAAAATGAGAATTTGCTTGTTAGTTGGTAACACACCCCCTAGAACTAAGTTAGAAAAATGTTGCAGCCACTTCAAAAAAAATATTTTGTCATCCATTCATGTGGTTGGGTTTCCATACAAGCAAATGGTTCTTATTTAACTATGTAATTATTTAGCCCCTTCTTCTCCTTGAACAAATAGAACCCTAGTATGCTCTAACCAGCTGCATTAACACATCACAAAAATTTTATCTATTCCCAACTCTTGGGAATTATTTACAAGACATCCCTATTGCATCATCATTCCAACACCCTCATTGATCCATTTTTGTCTACTTGAATCCCCATTTCATCGTAGTTTCATATTCTATGTGGACCATATGAATTATTATCATAGGTCGTTGATAGTGTTTTGTAAAATGCAATTACTATTATGGGTCAGAGGTTTACTGTCATGTCCTTGTCAAGACCTGTTGTGTGCAATGTCAGTTCTAGATGATGCCTCTTGAATCCAATCCACCATGATTTACCAGGTAGCCCATCCTTGAAAGAGTTGGGTCTAGTTTGGAAAATCTAGGCAACCTCTTCCTTGAGATTGATAATCTCAAGGCCATGGCCTACAACTACCATTTCTTTATACCAATCCATAATAAGACCCTCCTCCTCTTCCGTGATGGCAATTGGAGAACCCTTCTTTAAAGTTGTTGTAAGCCCCCTAACCAATTGGTGAGCGTTGTAGCTAGGATTTTCCATTTCTTGGCAATAACCCTTGTGGACATCCCATTGTCTTTCACATTCTCTAGAGATCTATTCATGTCCTTTTCCATCCATTCTCATTCTCGTGTTGTTGTCTCGGTTTGCTTGAAGGTGCAAAAATCTCCAGGAGTGTCTCAATAAGTTGAGGACTGTTGTTTGCTTCTACAATAGGCTCTTGAACAGGGGCATTGCAATTTAACTATTCTTTTGTGTGTTGGCAACTTTGTCATTTTGGTCTTCTTTATTGGCTTAGTCCTCATTTAAGCTTTATATTACACATGCAGATATTACAAAACTTGTTTTCAAGCAATGATAAAAATAATTAATGAACATCGTTAAAGTCACTGTGATGCATGAACAAATTATTTTTCTTTACTATGCATGTTGACAATTTGTAATGCAATTGTTGGTACCAGTTTGATTTTCATTTCATATTATTACTTTATTTATAGAGAAAAACTTGAGAACATACAACAAATTGGGATTCAAAGGCATATAAAATATAAATGAAACCACATTTTCTTGAGCACTTACTATGATTAGGGAAAATCAGAAATTAACGAAAATAAACATTTAACCAGTAATTCTAAAATCCTAATCAACTATGAAGCACAATGAAAAGCATGAACATTAAATAAAATGAAACACTAGCACCGAATTCATGTGTCCATTGGATGACCTCTGTAGTTCTTCTTAATTTTGTTGTAATATAAGTGTTGCCCTCAAATCGAGTATGCAAATACTAGCCTAAAGATTATGACAGCAAAATATCGAAGAAAGTCTTATCTCAATAGCATGGTAGCATATAAATTCTAGATATCCCAAAATGATAAATGACAATAGTATTTATAGAGAGGTGAATGCAAAATGGATATTCGATATTGATTGATTTTTAGTTCAATCAATGGCTAAAATTAATCAAGACGGGATAAGATCAGAAGTGAAAGAGCAAGAGGAAATTAACTGATTTCACAAAAAATCACTTCAGTTCGAGAATTTTGAAATAACGAAAACATTATGTCATTGCAAGAGGAAAAGCCAAATTAAATAGAAATTTAATTCAAAAAGTGAGAGGAAAGATAAGTTATTTAATTGAATACAATTTAATTAATTCGTGACAAAAGATACCAAAAGTGAGGTAAATGATAAATGATTAAATAAATTTAAATTTATTTAATTATAGAGGTCAAAGATATTAATGACGTAATTAAATAAATAAAAATTTATTTAATTAATCAAAAGAAGACATAGAAGGATAAAATGAATTAATTAAATAATTTAGATTATTAATTAATAGAAGACTTTGCGATGTTAGATAATAATTAAATAATTGTGTTAATTATTTAATTATCAAAGATGAAAAAGGGGATTTAATTAATTCACAAGCCTAATGATATTTTTTAGGTGTCTACATTTTCCCCTCTTTGATACAATACAATTTATCACTTTGTGTCAAAGAAAATTAATCAAAAATATGCCCTAGTGAAAGTAGGATGAGGGAGGATGAGGAGGAGGTAGTGGTATACCCCCTTGAGAGGATAGGTCGGTTCAAATAACATGAGTGTGCTCCCAAAATGGATGAGAGGAATAAAAGATGAAGAACCTAAGGATAGAGGAAAATAGATAAGAATGATGAAGATGCAAACTAGAAGAAATGTTAGAGCGGAAAAGATAAATTTTAGCATAGAAAAGATGGATGTTGAGATAGTGCTATTTGAGATAATTTGTAGATATATATTTTGCTATGCAGGCTTTGCATTAATCATCATTGGGTAGTAAACTATGACAAATGAAAAAACACCATGGTATAATATAGACCAAGGTGTGCAAGGTCATCCATCTATAAAACAAACAGTCAAAGACAAGGAATTTCCTAACTCATACTAAGGGAAAAGTTGCCCCAGTCTTTTTGTCAAGACAAACCACAGACAACAATCAAATAAAAGATGAGTCATGAGACATCATCACTCCTCTAAATCCTTCATGGGACATCCTCGAGGTGGCTAGTAACATGATTGAAGCAAATCCAAAATATAAGACAAAATAGACCAAAAAGGTCAACAACCATTCAGATTATTTGCCAATAAGTTATTGCTAGTGTTTTAAGTGACGGAGTGAGTAATGGGTGGACTGTTTTGACAAGGCCTGGTTTTAGGAGAAGAAACATGTCATATAAGATGTCAAGTCTAGTTTCGATCATGTAACTACCTATATAAGGAATTTTTTTGACAAATGATAATGTATGGTTTCAGTAAGGACACATCATGTATAAGACCATTGGTTTTGATCGATTTCACTAGTTTGATTGATTTGACAAATGACTAATTTGACTTGGAGACTTGTTGGCTTGCTTGTCTTGTCAATTCAAGATTTGTGTTTGAAGCTCAGATGATTATTTGGCGTCTAAGTTGACAGTGTCCCATTTATTTTGACTGACCTAGGGGGCCTCGGGGGCTCATCGACAGATGACCTTGCCTACGTAGCAATGTGCAGAGACCTCATAGTTCAACATGACCCTTGACTTTGTTGCAAAGACAAAGGACTGAATCATGATTTTATTGGACAACACCTAAGGGACCGACCTAATGCCTTGAGGGCACATTGATAGATGGCCTTGCCTACGTCCAATCGCAGAGGCAACATAGTTCGACAATGACAAAGATTGGCATGACTGACTTTGACTCTGTTTTTGAGGTTTTTTGAAAGTTATCTGAATGTTTTAGTGTTTTGACATGTTTTGATATTTTTGGATTTTTGAATGTTTTTTCCTCCAATGACAAGTGTAAAATCCAATGAAGACATGTGTCAAGGATATGCCCCTGGTCAGGTATAAGACTAAACAATAGGGATGGGATGGGATGAGCATTATTGCAGGTGGATATGGAAGGTGAAAAGATGCATAAAGTCAAGTGTTAGGATGGAAGACATGAAGATGATGGAGGATGGATTTGTTATGAATGAAGGGCGACTATAAGGATCATCACAAATGCATGTGAATGATGACTTCAAGCGAGCAAGCATGCACAAGAATCCAAGGACAACCATGATCTTGCTCTTAGTCAAGCTGAAAACCAACTGATAGGTGATGATGGTGATGACGATGTTGTTTGACATGGGAAGGACACAGCCTGAAATAACATGACGATGATAATAATGTGACTAAAGGACCAAGGTTTGCAACAAGCCTCAGAAGAAAGCTAAGGAATGTTTTGGATGATGCACTAGGATGCATAGCAAGATTGTATGGATTAGGCTTGTTACATTTGGAATGACTTATTTTCAGGATTGAATGGGATGATGGAAGGATGTTGGATAAGTAGATTAGAATCCTTAAACCAATGACAAGGGAAAACCAAGTCCAAAAATAGGTATGGAAGGATAATGGATGATTTTGGTAAAGGATGGGAGACATGAGGACTATTGGCTGGAAGAATTATCATATGGTCTCCAAGGACTATGTCGTATAAGGATAACTCATTTTCTCCAAGGTATGGGTTTGGATAATGCTATGAAGGCTATGCCATAATATTTCATGGGTAGTGTATGACCAAAGGATAGACATGTCAAGTTTTTTCCCAAAGCATGATTTATGTTTGTGCCCCATTTCCTATCAAGATCAAGGTAGGTGGGAAAATGAATGGAAATGATATGGATTAAATGGTTAGAAGGCATGGGAGATGAGACAACTTTCCCCCAAGTGTAATGGTCCACATAGATAGTTACTCTTACACATGACACATGTTTTCCAGGTTTTCATCATGGTACTTATCCAAAGCACCATAAAAATGGTTTTCACTATTGGATTAATTTTTTCTCTTTACTTTTTTTTATTGATTTTTTTGGTGTCACCAAGACTCCTGTTTGTTAGGTTTTCATCAAGGTGACATTTTTTTTCTTTGTTTTTTTGGTATTTTTGATATTTATGGATGACCTTGTTATTTTAGTTGATCAGTGAATGTTCTTAATCCATTGATGGTGTTGATGTAGAGACAGGGGCCATGATATGCCAATAATGACCTTTATGAAGTAGTTGCCTTGTTAGGATCATAGTGCTTGCATACAATTGATTGATGTCATAGTGATCCTTGTTGATACTAGAGTTGGCCTTATTAGAATATGCACATCACAATAGAGTTCCATGAGATTGCTTTCAATAAAGACTTGCTGCCAAGATATGATGGATTTGTGAGGTATGATTTTTGGAATGATGGATGATGGTAGATGTGGAAGGATTGTTTGGATGTTTGGATGAATTGCTTTTTATTTTCCAAACTTGGGTTGCTCGATGGTGGACTTTGGAATTTTGATTGGGATAGCGTTTGGAACCACTGCTTTTATATGCCTTGCTTGATGACCATTTTGAAGGAGGTGGACATTTATTATATGTGGGAGACCTCTTTTCTTGTGGCTCCATATTTTGATTGATTTTTTAATTTAGAATATGTTCTTTGCTTGATCCATTTTTCTTTGGGATCCTTTTTAACTTCAGTTGTCAACTCAGACTTTTGTTTGATTCAATGGCCTTTGACATTTGATTTTGAACTTTGGATTTTTAAGAATTTTCTTTTTGTTGATTCCAAATGGAAGGTTTATTCATGTTGAAATGATAGGTTATGGCATGGATGGAAAGAGTGTTGGCAGCAACCTTATGGTAAGAACTACTCATGGCCCCGATTTTGATGCTTGTATAAAATAAAGTTGCCCCCAATATCGAGGAGGTACCACTAACATCATTAGATTTTCTTATTGAAGAATAGCCAAGCCCTTGATGTCTAGGATTTCATAATATTGTATTGGTTCTTGAATTCCTTGCTAATGTATGCCTAGTCCTCTTCCTTGATACTGCATGCTTTGACAGATTCTATTTGGGATGGGGTATTTGTTGTTTTGAAAGCAAGATGCTAACCCATCATTAGTTAGTTGGAGATCATTACTCAGTATTTTATCATCTTTAAGAAAGCCTACTCTGATAAAGATAGATGATCCTAGTTGATAAGATGTCGTAGCTTCATTGACACGTTGGATATATTTCTAATTGATATCTTTGGTCTGATTTTGTGAAACATTGGATTCTGACTATTCTTCAAAAGATATCGGTACTTCCAAGTTGATGTAGAAACCTTCCTTATGGTCATTATCATAGATTCCAGTGAATTTAACTATAGCTTGATCATTTGCAAATATTTCTAGAGTAGGAGACTCTTGTTCTAGAGGAAGATCATCTATGTGTCCAAAGGAGGCAAGTGTCTCATTCTGGGAAATGGCAATGTTTGGAGTTTGGATAGGATCAACTTCAAATGTTTGATCCTGGATGGTATAAAGGTCAATGAGATGATCACTTTGGACTTCATGTTCAAGGGTAGGATCTTGGTAAAAAATAGGTGTGTTTTGGATGACATGATTATCTATAAGGACTTCTTGGATGGACTTAAGGATGGGGTCATGGGATGGAGTGGGATCACAAGAAGTAGTAATTTGATCTTGACATAAAGGTGAAGTTGTGATGTCATGCTTTGGACTTTCCTTTTGACATGTATCCCAAGGTGTAGGCAATGTAATGTGATCTTGTGTAATGGTAGGATTTTCATTAACGGACAATGATTTAGTTTTGATAGCAATCTCATTTTCAGATTTGGTAGAAAATGGAGGGAAAGATGGTGAATTTTTTTTGGATGTTGTAGGACTAGAGATATGATTGCATTGCCTAGATTTGTTTTCACGTTGGAGTCGAGCAAGTTCCTTTGCTAGTCGTCCTTGGAGATCATTAATGAATGTGATTTTATTGGATGGTATGGTGCATTGGGATGTAGTAGATGGCAATGGACTAATGGTTGATGGATTAGAATAAGGTGTGGTGGCTTGGAATGGATTGATGTATGATGGACTAGAATAGGATGTAGAGACTTGGGATGTAGTGATAGATGATGAACTAGGATAGAATGTGGGGGCTTGGAATGAATTAGTGGAAGGTTGGTTAGGATAGGATGTAGAGTCTTGGTATGGATTAATGAATGGTGGAATAGGATAGGATATTGTGGTGTCTTGGAATGGATTAGTTAATAATGGATTGTAATAGGATGTGGTGGCTTGGAAGGGATTAGTGGAAAGTTGGTTTCCCTTGTCAAGGTTAGGGTAAGGGTGATAAGTGGATGTTTGTTGTGGATTAATGGTATGGATTGTGCTAAGGGAATCTTGATAATGATGGTATATGGATGGAGGACTAGAGTTTATGAGTTGCTGGTAAGAGGGATAGATGGGTGGTTGACTATGGGTTGTGCTTGGTTGGTGTGGAGGATGAGTGAATTGTATTTTGAAGTCTATGGCTTGTTGGGCTTGACCATTGCAAATTAATTGGTATTCAACTTGACTAGCAATCATATCAAGGTGAATGGAAGACATGGTGGTGGATGGTATGAAGCCTAAGAGATGCCAATGCAAGGGTATGACCTAATCCTAAGGTATGCAAACTAAGCTATGTTTTTGTATTTTTTTTTAAGATATAGGGATGCCTAATAATGATACCATGATAAAGAGTCAAGGTGAGAATAGTCAAGGTGTGAATAAGGTAAGGTCGCAATGATCAAAATCAAAAGTATGTCTATGACTAGGGTATGCAAGATGTGAGACTAAGGGATGGAGTACTATGACCTAGGATGAAGAATAAAACCTCTGGTAAACCTAAATACGGTTACTAATCAAACTAAGATAGGTATAACAACTAATCTAATTATCAATGATCTTGGGTATAATAAATATTGATAAGATATGTTGACAAGGTGGTCTCAAACTAGATTGATGAATTGAGGAACCAACCTAAATGATGAAGGACTAGGATGATTGTTTTCTAAAAGATAAGGTCAAGAGAAGATAGATTTGAAGCTATAGTCTAATCTAGGTTTGATGGACTTTGTAATCAAGAGGTTTATGCAAGCTAAAAGGATGACCTAAAGTTTCAACCTATGTGGAATGTTTAATGCACAAGGATGAGGTGATGGATGAATGGATAATGGTAGAGATGAGGTAAGAAAGTCCTTGGTCTAAACAAATTTAAATGTCAAGCTTGTTTTGGATATGTAGGCCTAGTTTGTTTCGAAGTTGAAATGTTGTCGGTTTTGGTTGTGGTGTTTGTTTGCTTAGTTGCTTTGAATACACACACATAAAACACAATGTCTTGAGTTTGATCTTGATGTGAAATTACAAACACTTTGAAAAAACTTTGCACAACCTAGGATAGGAAGAGATACTACCTGCTAGATCCCCACTTGGATCTCTCTAGCAACTTAAACAAGGTGGACAACTAGAGACTTGGTGGTGTTGGCTCCCCCTTACATGGAAAACACTTCTCAGGCACACCAAGTATCATTCTCCAAAGATAAATTTATGTCTCTACACATGAATAGTGAAGATGTGGAGCAGCTTCAGAATGACCGTTCCTGCACTAGCAAGTAAAAAGGATTTTGGTCACTAAAATAAAGGTTCTTAGTTTGTGTTTTGGGGAAATACTGGTGGCTATACATGCGGCAAGATTAGCTCAATTGAGAGGCCTCCCAGCCCCTTCCTAAGAAATGATTTTTACATGTCACATAAACACTAGGGGTGGCACTTATTAGTATAACACATCTACACCAAGTGATTGAAGAATTTCCCAACAATCACAACAATCTATATAGCTAACCGAAACAGTTTCGCTTGGGTCATTCCCTCTTTCGAAGTAGGTGGCATGCCCTCCAAAGGTAACAAAAGAAAGGAAGTACGTTGTTTTTTATCTCCCAAATTGCACGAAGCACAAGGAGAGAGCATGCACAATTCCTTTTTATCTCACTCGCATGGGGTTCATTTTAATCCAAAGTCAAATGTGTGAGTGTTTGTATAAAATATCAAAGGAATGCTTTTAATTCTCAATATCACCAAGTTGCACGAGAGAAGAGCATACACATCCAAATACAAGATGTAAACCATAATACAATGCAAGCACTAGTTAATTTTAACCCCATTGATGATGTCAAAGCAAACACTCAAGTTCTTTTTAGACCAACTAATCTAAATGTGATCTAATCTACAAAAAAGAAGACATAATGTTTCATGATAGATTCTCTAACAATTGAACCTACAACACACTAATTAGTAGTTTGAGTCACTAGTCTTCGATAAACGAGAGTTTATGTTTTCATTTTCAATTCTTGTACATACGAACCAATACAGAATGAAGCCCTTTGCTCAATTTATGCCGATAAAGATTCTGCAAAAAATTTCATCAAACAAAAACATATCTTCACGTCGGTTTCACCAGATGTGATTAGGGAAAATTAGAAATTAATGAAAAATAGAAATTAATGAAAATAAACATTTAATCAGTAATTCTAAAATCCTAATCAACTACAAAGCACAATGAAAAGTATGAACATTAAATAAAATGAAATGCTATCACTGAATTCATGTTTCCATTGGATGACCTCTATAACTCTTCTCTATTTTGCTATAATATAAGTGTTGCGCTCAGATCGAGTATGCAAATACTAGCCTAAAGATTATGACAACAAAATATCGAAGAAATTCTTATCTCAACAACACAGTAGCATATAAATTTTTAGATGTCTCAAAATTATAAATGACAATGGTATCTATAGAGAGGTGAATGCAAAATGGATGGTTGAGATTGACTGATTTTAAGTTCAATCAATGGCTGAAATTAATCGAGACGAGACAGGATAAGATCAAAATTGAAAGAGCAAGAGGAAATTAACTAATTTCACAAAAAATCATTTCAATTCGAGAGGGAAATTGCATTTTGAAATAATGGAAACATTATCTCATTGCAAGAGGAAAAGGTGAGTTAAATTTTTGCTTAAATGGAAATTTAATTCAAAAAGTGAGAGGAAAGATAAGTTATTTAATTAAATAAAATTTAATTAATTCGTGACAGAAGGTGCCAAAAGTGAATAATTAAGTAATTATCATAATTATTTAATTATAGTAGAAAATGATAAATGATTAAATAAATATAAATTTATCTAATTATAGAGGTCAAAGATATTAATGACGCAATTAAATAAATAACAATTTATTTGATTAATCAAAAGAAGGCATAGAAGGATAAAATGAATTAATTAAATAATTTAGATTATTTAATTAATAGAAGACTTTGCGATGCTAGATAATATTTAAATAATTATGTTAATTATTTAATTATCAAATATGAAAAAATGGATTTAATTAATTAACATGCCTAATGATATTTTTTAGGTGTCTACACTTACAATAGACCGAGTGACACAATAACATCCTATAACACATATAGTCATTGGTAGGCATTAAGAATTGAAGTGAGATCACTTAAAGAAGATAAGGCATAACAATTACATTGTATGGAACATAAATGCATTGACATCCATAAACAATATATTAAGAATTGAAGTGTAATCGCTTATAATTGGCATGCATTAAGAATTGAAGTGAAATCACTTAGAGCAGATTAGGTGTAACAATCACATTGTATGGAATAGAAATACATTGAAATCCATGAACATTACATTAAGAATTGAATTGAAATCACTTAGACTTGACATGCATAAAGAAATGAACTAAAATCACTTAGTATATTAGGTGTAACGATCACATTGTATGGAACAAAAATGCATTGACATCCATAAATAGTATATAAAGAAATGAATTGAAATCACTTAGAATTAACATGCATAGAGAAATGAACTGAAATCACTTGGAGCAGATTAGGTGTAACAATCACTTTGTATGGAACAAAAATGCATTGACATTGTCATGTCTCAAATTTTGCTTGCATTTAATAATGTTAAGTTATTTGAATATTTTTGGAAAAAATGAAATTTATTAGTTTTGACTTGTGATGAATTTAAAATTTCAACGTCATTTGAAATTGTTATCCATGAAAACTTTATGATTGAATGATATTAAGTAGTAATGGAATCTTTTCATTTCGAGTATTGGTTAATGGTTACTGATGAAACTCTACAAGTGAAAGTGTGTGAATGCAGGAACAGGTTGAAGAATGAGAACATGGTTGAGGTAGGAGTATTTAGTCGAATGACAACTGGTAAGCTTGACGAAATTTGGAACACACACCACTAATGAATCATAGTAATTACATATGAAAAATGACTTGGATGTGAACGTTCTATACTTGTTTGGTTTCTCTTGTATATCTAATTCATATTTTATGCCTCTGAATTCAAAAGAAAAGATAAATACATATAAATATAGGGGTGTATGTAGATATATATGCACAAGTAATTACAAAATTATAAAATATATGATTTGAAATTGAAAGAACATGATGTTTCTTCCTCCACCTTATGAAGGATTTTTTTTTAAAAATATATATATACATATACATATGCATATATGTAAACATAGAGATATGAGCATGAGAAGAAAAAAATGAATGCTCTTAATTCAAATATCTTCTATAAAAATATGCTATGAGCCACGATAGGCTGAAAAAATAGATTTTCTTGTTTTAAAATTCGAAAATGGAAAGAAAATTGGATGGGGGCCACCCATGACCCATGTCCAATAAAGGTTTTTCAAGATAGCTAGTTAGGCAACTTATGAAGAGAAGAAGTGGGCAATTAACATAGTCTTAAAATGGAAAAAATGGAGGTTTTGAAAATGAAAAGGAAATCCCATGCACAAGTGTAGGGGTTGGGTGAAAAATCAAGGGGGAAAAGAAATTGGGCAAAAAGTAGGGGATGTGGTCAAGTTTTAGAATGGAAAAGGATAGAAAGTCGAATTCATCAAGGAAAAAGTATCGAATTCTTCTCTCTGCCAATTTGTCTGGTCGGTTAAATAGCAAAAGATTGAGGTATGAACTGTTGTTTTATTTTGAAACTTGCTAGAATTGTTTGAAGAATGTTATCTCTTCATTCTTGTCTGAAACCCTTAGCCTCGTTACTCTGTGTAAACCGCCTTTATTTCTTAATCAATGTATTGCATTGTACATCGACGAAGGTCGAAGCATGTCAAGAGTTAAAATGCATTCCCTTTTGGCTTGCCCATGTTGAAGGAAATCATCGTTTCTCTATCATTGTTTTGAGGAGAACCTTTTCTATTATTGTTCGCAACCACCATGTCGACTACATCTTCTCAATCGATAGTGGTTATCAATCTCATTACACCTCTGGCTGTGTAGAACCAGTAAATGTTTTGATCTGGTTGTGGGTTCAATGGATGTGAACCCTCTTTTTCTTTTTGTTTGCATGCATACAAAACCCAACTTGTTGTATTCAAGTAATTGTTTCAATATAATGTGAAACCAAATTATTGTTTTATGATATCGGTTCACTATGATTGTGAAACCGAATCAATGTGTTAATATGATATTGTCTCTCTGTCACTATGAAAATCTCATCATGTTCCTCATTTCACAGATAATGTATGTACCGAATACATGGTACTATGATACCATATCACTATTAATGTGACCAATTCATGGTGATAAGTTATCATATCACTATAAAAAGAAACTCCAAATCATTGTTTTATGTTAAAATGTCATTGTTAGCGTGAACCCAGATCATGATATTATGTTATTGGCTTATTTTTTTGTATAAACTTGATTCATGGTATTATGTTATCATTTCACTAATATTGTGAAACCTGATAACATAATGTTATGATATTGTTACACGGTTAACGTAAAAATCTGATATCATAATGTTATGTTATCGTTTGTCTAATGATATAAAACCAGATTTCATAGTGTTATGTTATTATTCACTGTTAATGTGAATTTAATCTCATAGTATATTTTACCATTTCTCTATGACTAAGAAATCTGATTTCATAATATAATGATATGGTTTCGCTGTCAATGTGAAACCCGATATCATTATGTTATGATATTGTTCACTGATATGTGAACCCAATTTCAATGGGATATGCAATCATTTCACTATCAACATGTAACAACATTCATTATAATAAGACATTGTTTCACTATCAATATGAGACCCAATCTCGTTATGAGTTGTTATCAGCCATTGTCAATGCAAACCTAATACTATGTCACATGTTATCACCTTGTTTTTGCTCTTGGAAGTCGAATCCATTGAAGGTGACACCAAATTTCATAGCTTATGAAGAGTCTAAACTTCAATACTATATGAAGCCTAAGTCTTTGTTAAGGGTGACCTATTTTCTTATCTTAAATGTGAAGTTGATCTTATGTCATTAAATGCTCATCCTTCAATGAACTAGAAACTATTGACAGTTCGATTGAATAAACATTACATTGACAATAAAGTTTTGAAACACAATAAATGCAGTATTATGCAGTCAAGATTGTTATTACAAGAACAAATTTATGAATTGAAAAATTTTATATCCTATCAATATTTTGGAATAGAATATTATTTGTGGAAAACATGAAACAATATGTTTGATTCGAATCCTTTGTTTGGAATTGGTTTTTGGTAGAAGATATTGCTTATTTTTTGTACTTTACAAGGAAGTGGAATTGTAATGATCTATCTACAAGGGAAATGGAATTTTATTCTTGATTTTAAAAGAATGTATATGGATACTTATTACTGTAATGAAGACCATATATATGTATATTCATAAACCAATTATGAATATACACATACATGTGATATACCTTCTTAAAATAGTTTATTATTTTCCTTAACTGAGCATTATAAGTTTATTGTTGTGTACGAAAAGGAAATAATTGTGAATTGTATGTTGATGCATGTGTGAGAAATGCACACAAAAGTATCTTTCAGTTGATAAATGTAGAACATGTTACAATGATTGGTTGTTGAATGTATTATGTACAAAAGAAGTAAATCTAGTTAGTTTACTTTGCAATAAACTATTGAATCCAGGATAGTCCAAGTGAACAAACATAGATTAAGTTCATAAAATGTTTTAATATCATAAGAAGGTTAGATAGAATAACTTGTTACAAAATAAAATGTATATTTGCAAACTTGATCATTAGAAGGGAAAGGATGTTTCCTTTGAATGTAGAAACTTACCTTTCGGGACGAGTACCAAAAATGGATTAATAGAGAGTATAGGTTTTTCAACTACAAAATCTATCATTTTGTAGTTGTATACAACTTACACTAGTAGAATTTGGCAAATAAATGACTATGTGACTAAAAATTTTAGTCACAACAACTAAAAATGACTAAATTCTACTAATTATTTGTAGCTCGGCTATAAATGAGTAAATAAATGACTAATTTGGTCATTGACTAAAAAATTATTTAGTCACACAAATACAAATGACTAAATAGTTAGTCATTTATTTAGTCACAATCCATTTGAATGGATCATTTAAAAAATAAAGAATCAATAGCCCGCTAAAATACTCTAAAACTTTAATAAACATACTCTAAAACTTTCATTGAAATCTTATTTTATGCCAAAATGGAGTTTTCATTTTAATAAACATACTCATAAACCTTCGTCAAAACCTTATTTTTAGGTGTAACTCGCCGAAATGGAGAAGTGTTTCAGTAAAGAATGGCAAAGAATGGTAAGGAGATGTGTGTGACAGGAGGCATAAGATTCATTACTATTTATCTCATTCCTACTTTGCTCAACAAGTGTTACATTGTTCATGCTAGTGTTTGTAATCTAGGTATTTAATTAATATATATTTGCAAAATTTCAAATTCTTTCAGATGCTTTTGAAGTATCAATGTATCCTATATAGGGTTTAAAATTATTTCTTTTAATTTAAAAAATAAATAAATGATGTATTTTTCTGTGATTAGATAAAGTGGAGAAGATAGAGCATCTATGGGATCTACTTGTGATTAGATAACTAATTTAAAATGTATTTTCCTTCTACGACAAATGGAATTTTCCTAGCAATCCCTCTTCTCTAATATGTACAAATTTAATTTTTTATTTACTTGTGGGAAGTTAAGTCTTTATTTTATTATGGCTTGCAATTGATGATTCAAAATAAGGGATTGGATTGTCATGATTTATTCCACATTCTCAATGAATAGTAAAATGTGTATTCATCACTTGATCAATGCCAAGTCGTTCTTCACTTGGCGGTGGTGCATTCACTGAGCTAGGCCCATTTTATCCACTTGGAGATGGCTAAGGACAGAGATGTAGGAATGTATTTACACTTGGTTTTGTGTTATTAGTGTCTTAGAACTCACTTTTTAGGATCAGTTGGAATATTTACTTTTTTGGCTTTAATTTTTTTTAATGAACCTTTTTGGAACCCATTGATCTCCCCAAGGGTTTGACTGGGCCTATATATTTTGTCTGGGTATGTCTGAGGGCCAAATCTGGACTGGACCCAGATCAGGGTTTGTGCCCTGCTCAATGGTCTGGGTTTGCCAAGGTTGGTAACAAATATGGCTACAAGATTATATGATAAAAGCAGTTATGGTATATTTGTTACCTAAAGTTATTGAATTCATCTTGACTCTATATAAATGTATCTATTTTTTATTTAAACACGAAAGAAAGAAAGCAACTAGTTTCTGAATATTGTGAGATATTTAGAGCATCAAACTAAAGAATGAAAAAATGAAGGTCAAGGCCTCTCTATTTTTCTCAGTTCACTTAAATTTGTTAGATGCTACCAAGCATCTAGCAAGCTATAACTATCATGTAGATTATATGATTTTTATTTTTTTATACTTTGGCACAATTTACAAGATGGCATTGTCTCCTCATGTAGAAGTAGAAGCTACCAAATTCCTTCAAAAGTTGATACATGATCAAAAGATGAACTTGTCAAATTGGCAACCAAAATTTTTGTGGTAAGAAGAGTTGATTTTTACATGAATGGCATGTTGTAATAGCTTTATTAAGTAATACAATTTTTTCAGTTATTTGAAAATTTGGTGATTTCTATGTAGATATGCCACCACATAAAACTGAGTGGAAAAGAGCACTCCTTACCTTATCAAGTAATATCCAAGTAAGATGTTATAAAAATTGACTTGTACTTTTAGTGAAGCTGGTCAACCTACTCATGCTTTTCCATGCTTAATTTTTTCCTTTTGGATTGAGCTACTTATTATAAATTGTTAACTTTCCTTGCAACCTATGTATTACCCTCTCAAGTTTTTAACTGGTTAAAAGCAATCTCTTATAAAGGATATAAAATTCCTTAGTGCTTTAGATTGTCCGTTATGTTAAGGGAGGTATCTGAATATTATTTTTATAATTCAAATTTATTAGAGAGTAAGCATATTTAATCTCTATGTAGCAGATTTAGACACTAAAAGAAAGTATTTGACCTTATTAGGAAAAATGAAACAAAAAACATAAAAGTATATCATAGGATCTTTTTTTTTCATGGTTTGCACTGTAAAGCATGCAACTTCTTTCAATTTTTTCTCATGGAATTCATATGACCTTCTTCTATGGACTATATAAACTCCTTTAGTGTAATTGTTGTCCTCTCCTTCCTATTATGCAAGATCATTCAAAACCTCTACTACTTTTTGGCAATATATCACTGTCATATCTCTATAGGTATTTAATAGACATAATGGGAGATCCTTTAGAAACATCATCATCTCTATTGAAATTGATTCCATTTCCTTTGTGATACCTACCCTCTAGCAACTTGATTGTCCTTTGTCTTTTAGCTTATGTATGAGTTTCTTCATTTGATTTCAATGGCCTTGCATAGAACTTGAAGAAATTGACTATGGTAACTCCTTGAGATATTTTCCATGCACTCCTTAATAAACTTGTAGGTTGTCCTCTTTTGAAACTTTGTGAGATGGAAATATTAATTATTTTACCATAATGCTTTGAAGACAATGAACCCTTAACAAAATTTATGATTTTTTAAAAGCCCTCTTGACTGCTCAGTTACTTGTCTTTATGTATATTTTAAAGTCTGTCATACTACCCTATCACCGTTATTATTAATTTAAATGCCCCCTTCATGGTTATGCCATGGACTATCATTGCTTATTTTAATAGTCATGACTGTGATCTCCTTTTGGAAATCTATAGGAAAGTTTAATACCTTACTTTGAAGTCCATTTCCTTAAATATTTGTTCTCTGCTTATTGCTCCTTACCTCTATAGTATCCCTATATTGCATATACATAATAATAACAATTATGGTGATAACCAGTGGACATGGGTATAACATCAAGCATCATACAGATGTAGTTTATATCTGCATATATAATACCCTAAGAGAATATTGTAGCACTAGCCAAAGAATCATCATCAAACTATATTTGTTGATCAAATATAATGCAAAATAAAATATATTAAAATATAAAACAATGATCTTTTCTATCTATTCCATTGTAAATAATAAAGACTGCAGAAATTTTCTTCCAATTTGTGTGTTGGAAGTCATCACAATAATCAACAATATAATATATCTATTAATATATAAATATTATAAATAAATTAGTGTGTATTTCAATCTGTTGAGTAAGGAAATTGGGAACAATATATTTATTCTCTTTATAATATGCAAACATAATAAAATCTGCAAATATAATAAAATCTTTTGAGAAATACCTTCAGTCTGCAATATTAAATTTGCACATTTATTTGAAAATAAATCAACCTACAATCACCAGCGACCAAACAATTAAAATAAAGATTTAAAAGATCATTAAATGAATATATACATATCAACTTATTAATCTCTTAGCCTACAAGCAAACATTGGATTTGTATTTCTTTTCCATGAAAGAGAAGAGCAAAAATTTAAAGAGAATAGAGTTAGTTGTGAGTTGATTGTTGCAATTAAGTGACTAATGTTTAGTAAAATTGATTCATGTCAAAACTAAACTTAATTAATGTTTGCAAATGTTGGAAATGTCATTTTAAATAAGAAATAAATTGTACATTACAATCTTAAACATTAGTCACTTAATAATGTGTTGGAAATGTCATTTTAAATAAGAAATAAATTGTACATTGCAATCATAAACATTAGTAATTGCCGTGTCATGCAAGGTTAACTTCACTATCCTTGTCCTCTCATTCACAATCATTTTTTGTAATCTTAATAGGATTATGCATAAAACTATAATATCTTCTTGATTTAGATTTCCCTAATAAAGGTTTGAAATGACTATCATCACAAGGTTTGCTTTGGCTTTGAGATTTTCTATAAAGAACTTCCATGAATCTTCTTATTGCAGCCTTCTATATTAGGGATCACTATCACAATTTTCTAATTACTATGATGCTTTACATCTTGAAAGTTAAGTGAGATATGAAAAAAGATCATTAAGACTATGAGAGGACTGCCACCTACTCTTATCATAAGTTGTCTTCATTTTTTTCATTTCTCTGGTTGTATTCTTAAGGAAATCATGACCATTGTTCACTGTATCTTAACACCTATAGGATTGACTGCATTCTTTGGTTAGATGGTATATATATTATCATGGGACAATGAATTTTAACTTCAAAATGTCTTAATACTGTTCACTGTCATCTTAGAAGATTGCCCCTTTGTTTATCGCAACTTTTTCATTGATGGTTGTCCTTTAAGTCATGATGATTTTCCTTCAAGTCATGTCCTCTTAATCATCTATGGGACTACCCTTTCATCTATTCACTGCCTTCTATCTCATGGAGGCCATTGTCATTTGCTTTGGTGATTAACTTTCCTTCTAATTTCTACCCCTCAGACTATATTACAGTCATAAGACTATCATTAAATTATTATATAAGGCTTCCCTTTCATGAATAAGGACTGTCCTTATGCTCTATGCCTTTATTTAGGATTATTATCTACATATGGACTATCATCTACAAGGTCAAGAAATTTCATTATCCATGAATATATGCATTTCACCATTTGTACATTGTTGAGGGTTCTCATAGTCAACTATCCATTTTGGTCATTGATTGTCATACATTTATGCTTCTTATGTTGCTCTATACTAGCTCCTTTAGTGATTCATTATGATTCATATGCCTTGATCACCTTTTCTTTGGTCTTGCCAATGTTTTGGTATGATTGTCCTACTTGCCCTATAATCTAACCTTGATTATCTTCTGTGTTCCCTTCATATGTCAAAATCAAAAGAGCACTATCATTGATTGCATAGTTCTTAGGTCATATGATTGTCCTAACTTTCACTCTCACTATCATTTGAGGTCTCTTCATTGTATTATGCTCCGACTTCCAATTGATATTTTTGAGACTATCATTTTTCCTACCTCAAGGTGACTATATTCATGTCTTATGTGTTCTTGCAGGCCCTTTGGAAGTGTGCATTTATAACCCTCCACCACTTGATCACTTAGCATGAATGAAACGGCTAGGTATGCTTTTCATGAGTCCTTGACTCTTTTGATACCTAGGCAAAACTTTCAATTTATCTACTCTTTCCCTTTAGACATGCCTTAGCCTGACCTCTGCCATCTCAGGCACACTCTTCATGGTATACTTTTATTGCCCTTCTTTATGGATTGTGTTATGACCATTATTATAAATTTGTTGTCCCTTCCATAATGACTGTCCATTGCATTATTTTTATGACTGTTGTTAAACTTTTGAGATCATTGCACAATGTAAAGTGGTCATTGTTTACTTATTGTGACAAGTAATTGCATCTTTGATGTTGCTACCTTCATGTCAGTTGTCCTCTTTTTCCCTAATGATGACTTCCTTTAATCAACCTTACCTACACTTTCACCATTTACAATGCATGTCATCTAAATATCTTATAATTATCTTTATTTATTCTTCAAGAACACAATCATCTATCTTTGTTAAGTCATTTCCCCCTTATCTTTCTTGATCACTTTCATAAAATTGCACACTCCCTAGGTGTTATTTGACTATTACAAGGTATACAATTCGAGATTTTATCACAGTTATACATTACATAGTCCTAGATTTTTCTATCAAGACATTGTTTTTCATAAATACATGGCATAGTCCTTAGGCATTAGTGACTATCCTCATTGGCTTTAGCTATGGTTTAGGCAAGGTTTTTCAACATTGATAACCTCTATCCTTTTACAATTGAAGATGAACCTCTATGGTGATTAGCAAGGTAACCTCTTCGTAGGTTTTCACTTTATGAATACCACACAAGGTCTCTTGAAACACAATAACACCAATGATTTGAAAATGAAGTGTTGTCCTTAAAAACAAGTTTGCTGAGAGTGTGGAAGTGAAAGTCTATACAAGATTGTTTGTATGTATTGTATTCAACATAAATATGTTAGGATCGGTCTCAACAATCATTTTAGCCTTTCAAAATGATAGCATCCTTATTCAACCATACACTATTTTTTGTCAGATGGATATACTCATTAAGGAAGAACCTTTCATTATTCCCTTAATGGATTGAAATTTCAAGGAGGAAAGAGGCATGCAATCAAGTTCCCTCATGTACAAATTTTATGGCTATAATGAAATCACTACTGCTTTGTGAAATATTTTGGATTTTATGCTTATTACCAGTTATCATTTGAACAATGTAATGCACTTGAATAATTTTGCACAAATTCATGCTTACTCAAATTTTTGGCTACTTCGTAAGTGTAACTATGTAATGTCTTTTAGATAATTAGCCCTTATATGGCACATAGTTTGTTATGAAATGATGTATTGAAATTTCTAAGAATATGGAATCGATTTCAAGAGAGACAATCAATCAACCACTGTTAATTGATTCTTTGTTAATAATAATAATGACGACGATGCCCCAAGCCTTCTTTATTGTCCTCCCAATCTTCCCTTCTCTCCTGCAAACACTTCTATCCATGCCCGCAGTGATGTGGGGCTTTCCCGCATCACCACAGACATGGCTGGAAGTGTTTATAGGAGAGCGGGGAAGTGTATATTCGCTTATTACAAGCATTGAATCATTCAAACACATAAATTTTCCTATATATTATGTCTATTTGAAGCTAATTTTCCTCAGTGGATACTCATTTATTACAGAGAATTAATCATTCAAACTAGCACACCACAGTTTCTTTTAGTTAGAGCACGTAAGATTCAAACTCACTTGTTTGTATATGCACCTTTTTAAAGAAATCCCTAACTCTGTGATGAAAGGCATGGTGTTCCATAAATCAAAGCTAAACTATTTGCACAAGTGTTGGGAATGACATCAACCCTAATTAATTAGATGACAATGAAGAAGAGGAAGAAAAAGTTGATGTCTTTAACAATTAAAGTTGGACTACATCTTTAGCCTATGGAACTCATCAACAATAGTGGCAATCATAAATATATAATAGAAAAAAACATTGTTGAAAGGCGTTGCAAGGAGGGGTTTATACCCCCCAAATCTTTATAGTAGATTGAAATTCGAGCAAAATCGGTTCAACTCGCCATGTATGTCTCTATGCTCCGTGCTTGCACGGATGAGAAATCTCTCTCAAAAATAAAATCAATCCACCTACATATGATTGAAATCTTAAAAGAAACCTGATATCATCTTACAAAGTTAATGCCTATGCCAAGTGCGGAAGCCTAGAGGATGTCCACATACTAGTGGATGCACTGCTCTCCCACAAACACTTCCATCCATGCCCTCAGTGATGCGAGAAAGCCACGCATTATCGCGGGAATGGTTGGAAATATTTGCAGGAGAGCGGGGAAGGCTATTTTTTAGATTTTTTCATTTAGCATCACCAATATTCTCCACAAGAACATTGTCCCTATTTAAAATGATGGAAATGATTCACATCTCTCAACAATTTCTCTTGCAACATTCTTGGAGATGAATTTAGATGCAATGTGAAAATCAGAACATATTCGAAGGTTCTTAACAACTCTAATAGTTGTACTAGGGGCCATGTTTAACAAACCAAATGTAATTGCTAAATTTTCACCATGGTGATAGATAAATGATTATTTTTTCTTCTATTCCACAACATTAAGTAAAAGTCTTGAATCTAGAAATACCCTGCTGCTTTCATTTGCCAAGCCGATTTCTCTAATTTTGCATAGATCTCTCATGTTTATGGATGTGATTTATCTCCTACACAAAAAAGCATGTACTATTTTACACCCTTCAATCCAAGTACATGCAGGTATCTTTTTAATTCCTTTATCTTTCATCAATATCTTTACTATTTGAACCTCACCACACCTACCTACTTTTGCACAGATGTTTTAGAGAAGAACATAAGTTGCAACATTTTAAGGATCCAACTAAAAAAGCAGTGTTGCTGGAATACTCAGCCTATATTCATATATAATTCACAATAACCAAAGGTTTAACTAGCATCTCAGTAATAATGTTTAGGGTGTCCTCAAGATAGCCATGGGCACGAAGGTCAACCATGCACATCTAATGATCAACTATATATGTAATGCAATAAGGGTTACTGACGTGTGAAGTATGTGCAACCCTCATCTACTAAACCTGCATGACTGCATGCATCTAGAACACAAGCAAAGCTTACATTGTCTGTGTTCCAAAGTGCTTCATTAATTCAAAGATTTTGAGAGCTTCCTTGTAAAATCCATTTCGTGCACATTTTTCAATCATATCATTTCATTCCATGAGATGACATCTCTTTGAGGCATTCTATCAAACAATTCATTTTGTACTACATTTTGGTGTCAAATATTTGGTAATTATGGTTAGTTTCATTACATTTAAATTATGAATTCTAGGAAAGTATATACAATAAATAGATTGATGTTTGTTTGGATAGTGAAATTAGCTCTCTTAGAAATTAACTGAAATATCTAAAAGGATTATTTTAGTTAAAGAGGATTTTGTGGTTATTTTTGTAACAATGATTAACAATGATTTTACAGTGTAGCTAGCTTGCTATTTTCATTCAAGATACAAGTCATCAAAGTCAAGCACATACCAAGAAGATGGTACTCTACTTCAAATCCTCAACCTCACTTAGTTTATTCTGCTTACATGGGGATGTTAAGGAAGTTGCTGAAAAATTAATATATATCATTTTTTGTTTGTGAAAGAGAATCTTGTGAGATTCAATATGGCAGTGGATCAATATCCAATATCTTAAGTAAAGATGATATCGCAGTTGGGAAACTTGTTGTGAAACAGCAGGTTAGTAATTTTTGGATGTTAAGGCTTCCCATTTGGATATCAAAGATTTTTTCTTATCAACTTAATTTGGAATTTATGTATAAATGGATTCTTCCATGGTGTAGGTCTCTACTCAGATAACACATGAACCGGGGTTGACATTTTTGTTGTCTAATTAAGTTTGATGGCATTCTTGGGCTTGGTTTCCAGGAAATTTATGTTGATAATGTTGTTCTAGTCTAGTTAGTGTTGATAGCCTTCATTCTATAATGTTAGCTTCATTCTATGATCTGAGCATATCACCTTTCTTAAACTTTGAACAAGGTTATGAAATCAAGGGTTCAATATGTATATTTCAGGTCTATGTTGAACACTCCGTTTAAGGCATTTGTTGAAAAGGCTAGAATTTTTTAATTGATTTATCTTTCTACTGTGTTTGGACTTTTGTAAACTTGCAATATACAATGCACTTTTATTCTTTTTGAATTAAGACTAATAGTAATTTTGTTGTTTGTATTGAGGCACAACTTCATTCATGGTGGAAAAGGCAACACCTTGTTGCTCATATCAGATGGCACATTACATATAAAGGAGGAAATATTCTAGCTGGGTTATTGCTGACTGGATTGAAGGAGAGAGCTTCATTTATGGGACACGATCAACACTCTCCTTGGATTCTACACATTACAACTTGCTCTAAGAATATTTCCCACATTGTAGAAGTTTTAAGAGATGAAAGGGGCATGTGCTCGCATTGAAGGGCTTCAAGCATGTGTTTCCATCATTGCAGAAGTCTTTTTAGAGAAGTTTCTTTCTTGCAGTCATTTCTCTGCAATATTGTAACTCAGATTTTCAATCTTGTGATTGAAAATAACAATTGTACTCTATTTGTAAGCTGCAACTAGAACACCTTTCTTTTATTAATAAAGTTCATTTATTTTGCCTTCTCAATGGTTGTCTTATTGTGTACAATTGATGATTGATGTGTATTTCTATGTTTTATGCTTAAATCCTCAAATATCAGTCAATTAAATTGACTAAATATACTACCAATTGATAGAAATTAGTTAATAGTGAATAAATATGACTGGATATATAACCAGTGAAATCAATCAATAAAAATGACTAAATATACTACCAAATTGATCAAAACGATGATTAAAAGTAATGACTAAATACACTACCAATGCACAAAAATCAGTGAATAAAAATGACTAAATAAGTGACCAGTTAACAACAATCAATGACTAAATATATTAGTGAAAAAAAAGACTAAATAAGTGACCATTTAACAACAATCAATGACTAAATATATTAGTGAGTAAAAAAATGACTAAATAAGTGACCAGATTACAACAATCAATGACTAAATCAAAAACTACATAAGTGACTAGTTAAATATATCAGTGAATAAAAAATGACTAAATCAACGACTAAATATATCAGTGGAAAAAAGTGACTAGATCACATCAATGAATGATTAAATCAATGACTAAATATACTACCAAATTGATCAATCAAAACAACCAATAAATGACTAAAAATGGTTTAGTCATCAATCTAGTCGCATTATATATGACTAGCAATAAACTACTAGTGGTCACCTGACCAACTGTAGTCATTTATAAGCAGTTTTTAGTAGTTTTTTCAGTAGTTTATTGTTGTTTATGTACTAGTGTTATGCTTGGCCAAGTGTTGGTAGGCCATAACATCGAATGGACTAATTTTTATGATGTAACTCTCTACCATTTCCTAGCATTGATCTTTCATGTTCTGATTTTGTTTAGAAATGCTTGGTTATGTTAGGCACACACTAGATTCCACCTTGCATATATTTTTCTCTTGCTAAGTATTATGTGCAGGGTCGGATATTCTTCGAGTAGGAAGAATTTTGGGGAAGCGTAGCTTCGTGGTTGGGTGGAAAAGCGCCTGAACCATGTTCTCGTCCACTAGATGTGGCACTCATTGAAGAGGAATAACATGGAATTCCATCTTTTGATTATTGTACTTGTACTATATGATGTAAAACTTGAGTTGACTATGTGGCAATGATAGCCAAGTCAAACTATGTAATTTGATAATTTGACATTTGGAAATAATATAAATTATTATTTTGGACATGATGTGCTATGGTGGAAAGTAGCTATTGGATTTATGTCTTTAAATTAATATTCATGATGTCATAATTGATTTATTGGTGTTATTTAAGTATGACACATTATAGACATCCATGAACAGTATATTAAGAATTGAATTGAAATCACTCAGAATTGACATGCATTAAGAATTGAACTAAAATCACTTAGAGCATATTGGGTGTAACAATCACATTGTATGGAACATAAATACATTGACATCCATAAAAAGTATAAGTTGAAACTCTGTTGATATAGTGCTACTTGGAATAACTACATAACTCTATTAGTTTTAATATGTTCTTCGTTTCAAGTATAGAGATATATATGTCTATATATGTGTGTGTACATATATATACATGTGTGAATATATATATATATATATATATATATATATATATATATATATATATATATATATACATGTGTGTGTGTGTGTGTGTGTATTTCTACATATATATTGCAAAAATAGTATAGTGAGACATGCACAAACATTGGTTAAACATTGTCGATATGAAAGACAATCATATAGGCTTAGTGAGGTAGAAAACTTTAGTTGAAAGATAAAGGGAGCTTTCAAGAGTGAAAAACTGAACAATGAATCATGTAGAGCCAAACATATATGGGTGCCTAACCAAATGAAGACTCTAGAACATTCTTTACTTGAGGCATATAAAATATAAATAAAATCACATTTACTTGAGCATTACATCAGAGTGGTTGAGACAATAACATCCTCTAGAACAAATGGGCATTGCTAGGCATTAAGAATTGACCTGAAATGACTTGGTCTTGTGAACTTAGAGAAAATTGGGTGTAACAATCACATTGTATGGAACAAAAATGCATTGACATCCATAAAAATTATATGTTGAAACCCAAGATATTGAGTTATAAGGTAGTGGGTGAAAAATATTTACACTACATACAACTGATTGGCATTGCCAAGCATATAGAATATAAAAAAACCTAGGAATTAAACTGAAATGACTTGATCTTATGCACTTAGAGAAGGTTGGGTGAAACAATCACATTATATACAAAAAATATGCATTGACATTTATTAATACTACAAGTTGGAATTCCAGATATTGAGTTACAAGTTATTGTGACAAACATTTACATCACATAGGGTTGGGCCCTAGCTCGGTTGGCTAAATATTTCCTGCTGCAAGAGGTTGGTCATGAGGTCTAGTCTCTCCCACCCCCGTGGTATCGGAGGGCGTGTCGCGCCAGCGCCATTGGTCACGTTAAAAAGTTTACCAGGCACACTATAGTTTATAGGGGGTCGTCCTACCCGATTCCTGCAATCTAATAAAAAAATAAAAATAAAAACATTTACAACACATACAACATATTAGCATTCCAAGGCATAAAGAATATAAATGAAAAACCCAATATAAACAGTATCAAGTTGAAACTCCAAATATTGAGTTACAGGCGTGTGAAAAACATTAAGAATTAATAGTAGTAGAATACCTGTAACTTTATAATGTGATGCTGCTTCTATTGCTGCTTTTTCTATGACTGCCTCTAGGATAATGAAGATATGAATATGAAAGTGAGACGTGCTAAATGAAAATTGGGAAAGATTGAGTAATTCATTTTTGAATTTGGAAATATCTTTACATGTTCAATGTTGGTTTGGTATGTAGTCATTAATTTATGTCCTTTTAAAAAAAAATTGAAAACTTTTTTCAATTGTAGAGTTTGTATGTATTTATGACGTGCAATCCTTGTTTGATTCTCAAGCAATTTTGGTGGCCTTAACACATTGTTTTTGGTGGTTCCAAGTGACAAAAGAGGAGAAGGCACTTGTAGTGCATTGGAATTTGACCGATGGGACACATATGAATGATTGATTTTCCTTGAGTATTGTGTTGTTGGGAAAGTGGGATATGGGAGTGGTTTCGATTGGATTTGGTGATGGGACATTGTTGGTTGATAGTTGTTCTCGTGGCATCAAATTTTTGAATATATTGTTGGTGATGTAATGCATCATGTGATATTTAAGGGGAGTGTGGGTTAACACATAATTTATATTTTGACTGCATGTTAGATGGGATTTGAATATTCTCTAACATGTAAGACTATGAATAATTATTTGTGTTTGGGACAAATGTAAACCAATTATAAAACACTTTTTATTTGTACACTGATTTGACATGCTTTGTTTACTTTATGGATAAAAATGTTTTATAATTGGATATTAAGGCACTCCACTGTGGGGCCCACTGAGGACTACTTTTGTCCCCACTACTGGACGCTGTGTCACTATGGGCCCCTCTCCCCTAATACATGTATTTTGTGCAACTGATAGATGAGTAATGACAACAATATAAATGTTGGCTACATTATAGTTTGAGATCAAAAAATTATTGCAAGTTGAATGTATCATGATTTTACTAAGTTTAAGAATATTATAATTGTTGGGTTGACTTTGATCTTGAGTTTGATTTATACTATGACTAACATAGTTGAAGCTGAGTTTGTTTATTAGAATAAATATTATAGAATATTGATGAGTAATTTTTTTTTCAAAAACCTTTGGAAGCTGATTGATTGATTATAAAAAATCAAAACATAAATGTTCAATATGTTGACTCATAATGATCACAAGATATAAATATAAATCTAAAATTTAAAAAATTTAAGACTAAAAAATAAATATAATATATTTGTTTATTTTTTAATTTATGTATTAATAATATTATTATAAATATATATTATATTAATTTTATAATTATATATTTTAAATATGTAAAATAATATTATGTAAATATATTATAAAATATTTTTTTAATTTTATTAATTATCATTAAAAATAATTTTCATATAAATTTTTTAAGTTTTCAATTAAGAATACAAATTTTGTTTGTATTGATAATATTCTTAAAAATATAAATAGTTCCTAAAGGTATATTTTTATAATGTAAAAAATAATATTAATAATATATTAAGAAATCAAAATATAAATAAAAAATTAAACATATTAAATGTTAATATATGGATTTTATAATTGTACATTGCATTGAGAATATTTCTCAAATATATATATTTTAATATAAAAAAATTTAATTTTCAATTAAGAATATAAATTTTGGTCATATTAAATTTGATTATATTAAATTAATAAAAATAATTATTCTAGACATGACTTCTTTTTAGTAAATAAAAACAATATAAAATACAACACTTATAATACTACATGTCTATATTGTAGGATATTGCACACTTATATTTATAATCATTTAGTGTATTATAAAAAATTAAAATATAAACATGCAATATGTTACCTCACAATAATAACAAGATATAAATTTAAATTTTAAATTTTAAAAATTCAAGATTAAATAAATATAATAACATATTTGTTTTATTTTTTTATCTTTTGTATTAATAATATTATTATAAATATAATTAATTACTAAATAAAAATATAATAATTGTATTTATAATATTTTATTAAAATAATTAGTTAATAAATAGTATCTAAATACATTATACTTCATTTAATAAAAGATTTTTTTAAGCAAATTTATTAATTATCATTAAAATAATATTAATATAAAATTATAAATTTTTAAGAATATAAATTATTTTTAATTTTTGTATTAGTAATATTATTAAAAATATATAAATAGTTTCTAAAAATATATTTTTTAAAGTAAAAATAATATTCATAAAATATTAAAAAATCAAAATACAATTTTTTATTTTTTTTTTGCATATAAGATACGACACATTAATATCAATTATAAAATTATGTAAATATTAAATATTAATTTTAATATAAAAATATTAATTTTTAATTAATAATATAAATTTTGTTCATATGCGTTCTCAAAATCCAACTCTTGTGTTTATTTAAATTAAATTAATAAAACCTTTCCTAACAAATGGAAAAATAATAGTTCACCTTTATTATTTAGTTTACCTATTTATAGCTTAACTTATAAAAGATAATGCATATTAAAGTAAGGTAAAAACCATTCCTAAAAAATGACAAAATAATAGTTCATCTTCATTCTTCCTAAAAATCTCTCCATAACACCCCAAAAATTTTAGCCAATCATGTTCACGAGAAATAATTTCTAAAATTTATAAAGTTAAATATTTTGCATGTTCACATTAAAAAGATTAAATTCTTATTTCAAGAGGATAAATTTTTGGGTTTCTAATTGGTTCAAACACAACTTATTAATAAATAATTAAATAAGAAAAAACAAAACTCATTGCAATAGTATTGTTGACGGTAAGTACTAATAGTAATCATACCTCCGATAACTTCACTTCCTATGTCAAAAAAAACTTCAACAACATCTAGAATAATAATCATACTTGCAATGGGATGGGGTCCCCAACTCGGTTGGCTAAATCTTTCTTGTTGTAGGAGGTTGGTCACAAGGTCTAGTCTCCCCCACTCCTGTAGTACTAAAAATCATACCTGCAATAACTTCGCTTCCTTGCATCAAAATAAAAACTCCAATAAATTTTTTTAATCTAGAAATACTTCAAAAAAATTTAAATAATCTTACCATTTTAAATCAAAAATTTCAACAATGAAGCATGTGTGTAGTTCCTGGATGAAACCACCTATCCGGGCCTTCGGGACTGCTTAGCTTATACGATTATGACTGAGTTCAAAGCAAGGAGAGACTAGCTAAAGCAAGGGGATACTCTCTACTATAGTATATATAGTATAGTCAAACAACTATCTATAGTCGGGGAGGCCCGCCCTATATGCTCTATTCTATCTTGATGAGGTGGATGAATGAATGTGAGGTGGTGAGTGGATCCACACTGCCATTGATTAGATATAGAATATAGGTTGCCCTAACACCCGAGCTATGAAACCTAACCAAATAGATAGGGGAGGGCCTGCTTCCCTCGTATTCACCTCCACTTTCACCAATCAGGGCTTGACCCCTCTCTATGAATGTGACTCTAAGTATCTTAGAGAATACAACTTCTTCTCTTTTATCTATAAATTTCTATTCATTTCCGATCAAGCAAGATCAAGATAAGCATTTCCGATCAAGCAAGATCAATATAAGCTATTGGCCATTCTCCCATCGGCTATGATATGAGGCAAGCATATCATGACGAGAGGGGGTTAAGGGCTACTACGGGTAGATAGAAATAGGTCGATGGGGAGGCCGAGGATATAGGATAGGGGTCAGGCTCCTCGACTAGATCCTCCTAAATGCATATAGATGTGATGTCATGCAATTGGCCCTACAAGTAAAGTATCATATCATAACTACAAGAATAATAGACCTGGCCTAACATACTGAGTAATTAATGATGTGCTTAATGTGGTGTGGGTCATCCGCTATAGGTGGGCCCCTACTATTCAGCTAGTAGTTGCCCCTATTATTCTAAGGGCAAGTACATTCCATTCTAGAGGTTGAGATTAGGGAAGATAGCATCCATTTGATCGGGCTGAGAGCATGAATTTTTTAATACCAACTTGGTGAGCACCAGCTATCTTTCCCTTGAAATATATTCTTCGTCAAGAAAATGGTGTTGGAAAATGTGCCTCAACTTACCGAATTGGACCTCTATTAAAGGCTTGACGAATTTATGCCTGTATCGCCTTACCGCGGTGTTCTCATTTGGTCAGCTTGACTCGTTGGTCGCTGAGACTCTGTCTGATTAGCGAGGCTCTAAAGCTTGTCACAACGATGGGCCGACAAGTGTAGATTTGGTGGTTTATTTGAAGGTTTCGGCTTTATCGGCGGAGCAGTCTTCTATCAGCAGAAGGAATGCTTTGTCTCATCGATATGCCAATGCCTTTCATCAATGGCTGCTATCGGCTTCATCCGACGGTGTTGGTTGTTTTTCGTGGCATCCGAAGGCAAGTACCGTTGTTTACCTTTTATCGAGCAGAATCGCCTATGCACTTGACGTGTGGTGGCTTGTCAAAATGGTGAGCACAACGAACAGGTGGTGGGCCCCAAAGTTGCTTTATGCAAGGGGTTGTCCGGCTGTGGACACTTGTCAGCATCTCAGGAGTTCCCTAGGGAATCTAGCAGATGTCGTTAGGGATTCACCGAAGGAGCTTCAATGACTTCCACGTAGGCCAAGCGGAGTGCGCGAGCGGTGGACGCATGGCATGTGGGACCCAATAGCATTGGCGGTCGGTGTTTTGGCAATAGCAGTTTATTGCCAGCTCAGAGTGTGATGCAAGTGTTAGTGATGGTGAAGGGCTTTTTCAGAGCTCGATGACAGTTGACTGGATCAGTGCTCGGTCAAGCAGCAGAGCGAATGGCAGTGCGACACATGGCATTTTCTCATCAGTTGTTTCTGCATCGTTGTTGCAAAATAACATTTATTGCCGGAAGCTGGATTGGTGAAAAGCGATATCTTATGCAGTTATTTTTTAGATCGAATTTTGGCTATTGGCAGAGCCCGAATTATATTTTCTTAGCAACAAATTAATTACGGGAGTGGCTCGATGTAGGATTGTAGGTGGATTTGATCCAAGATTGATTTGGCATGTCAATGAAGAACTGAAATTAATTCACCCTAATTGGTGGTTGGATGCAAACTTGATGTTGTCAGTCTTGTCTATGGGTTGATGTAATCTATGAGAGATTTAGAACAAGTAGAGGACTGTGAAAGGATCGAGAGTCTTGTTTTTTTTTGTATGTCGAAATAGCATTGTAACAGTGAGTGTTGCTATGAGCTAACTATCAGAGAGTGAGGGCTGTAACTTTGTATGTAATCTTTTTCTTGCTGTAATACAAAGTGTCTTTCTCTTGGTGTGGTGGGTTTTTTACTCGAAAGAGTTTTTCCATGTAAATCTGGTGTTATCTCTGAAATATTTTTTGTTTTTGTTACTCTTGTTACCCTGCATGTGTTCATCTTATGTGTTTTAATGTTTTAAAACTAGTCTTTGCACGTCTCCTCTATGGTTTTAGCGTTAGGAAAGCAATTCCGCACCGTTTTCTTTTCCTTACAAGTGGTATCAGAGCCTGGCCAGTTGTGTTATCCTTGTTAGCAAGGCTGGTTTTTGTGCTAATATTGTTCCAGTGGAAATCTTGAAAAGTTAGAACTTAGTTCTGTCTAAGATGGCGAGTACATCAAGAAGAGTTGATATCAAGAAGTTCAATAGCAGCAACTTTGAGTTGTGGAAACTCAAAGTGGAAGACCTGTTAGTGGATAGAGACCTCTGGGTAGCAGTGTCTGGAACTATGCCACAAGGTATGAAGCAAGAAGAATGGGCCCTCGCAGATAGAAAAGTGAGAGGTCTGATAAGACTCTATCTGGCCAATTCTGTACTCATAAATGTCCATGAGGAGAAGTCAGCAGCTTCGTTATGGAAGAAGCTTGGCAATATTTATCAGGGAAAGTATCTAGTAAATAAGTTATTCTTGAGGAAGAAGTTGTACTCCTTGAAGATGGAAGAAGGTGCATCTGTTGCAGACCATCTGAACTCGTTTAATATGAGTGTTGCTCAGTTGGCGTATGTGGGTGTAAATATTGAGGAGGAGGATCGTTGCATGCTCCTGTTATGTTCATTACCTGACACTTGGGATCATCTGGCGATGGCTATTGGAAGTATGATTGCTACTTTCAAGATGGATGACGTGGTTGCTTTGCTTTTGTTTGAAGAGATGCAGAGGAAGTCTTTTGAGATGGCCAAAGAGGCCCTTGCTGTCTGAGGTAGATTGAAGGAGAAAGGCAAGAAGAAGGACAAGAAGTCTAGATCTAAATCTATAGGGAGATTGAAGTCTCCTGGTAAAAATTCCAAGGTGAAATGCTAGAATTGTGGGCAGTCTGGTCATATCCAAAAGGATTGCAAGGAGAAGAAGAAGAAGAAGGGTAACTCTTAAGACTATGACTCTTCTCAAAGTGATGTAGATTCCTTCATTGCAGCCTAGGCAACTCAGGTATTAGATGATATCTGGCTGGTTGACTCAGGTGCATCTTTTCACATGACGTCTCATAGAGAATGGTTCACCATGTATGAGAAATATGATGGTGGAAAGGTGTACCTAGTGAGTGATTCAACGCTGGAGATCGTTGGCTGTGGAAGAGTCAGAATTTAGTTTCCTGATGGAAGAGTCAAAGGCATTGGTGGCGTACTGCATATACTAGGTTTGGCTCGAAATCTACTTTCTGTTAGTAAGCTAAATGATGTTGGTGTAGAAGTTTATTTCTTGAGCAAAGGATGTAAGATGGCTAGAGGTTCAATGGTGCTGGTTAAGCATGTACGTACTGGCACTCTGTACAAGCTAGATACACATCCTATTCAATGCAACAATGCCTCTATAAAGTCAAGCAAAATTGTTCCTGTAGAGAAAGACGAAGATGCTTCTCTGGCTGCAAATGTGATGGAGGTGAAACTCCCAACAAAGAAGACCATGTTGTGGCATCATAGTCTCGGTCACATAGGTGAGAAATGTTTAAAAACCTTGAAAAATAAAAATCTCGTTGAAGGGCTTGTAGACTCTAATCTTGAGTTTGATTTTTGCGAACACTGCATTTATGGAAAGCAACAACATGTTTCTTTTTCCTCGAGTCCTCATAAATCTTCTAGTGTACTGGACTATATTCATTATGATGTGTTTGGTCTAGTGAATGTTCTTTCATTATTGAAGTCCAGGTATTATGTTTCTTTTATCGATGAATATTCGAGAAGGGAATTTATATACTTTCTTAAAAGTAAATCAGAAGTGTTCAGTCATTTCAAAGAGTTTAAAAACTTGGTAGAGAATCAAACTGGAAGGAAATAAAATATTTGAGGACGGATAATGGTGGTGAGTTTTATTCTGTATATTTTGATAGATACTACAAGGACCATGGGATTAAAAGGCATAAAACTACACCTTATACTCCACAGCATAATGGAGTTGTTGAAAGGTTGAACAGGACGTTGATGGAAAAGGCAAGGAGTATGTTGAGCAGGGCTAGTCTGGAGCAAATGTTATGGGATGAGGTCATGGCTACAACATGTTACCTGGTAAATTTATCTTCTCTCTCTACTCTTGTTGATGAGACACCTTTGGAAGAGGTGGTCTGGTAAGAAGTCCTCTCTGAGACATGTTCAGGTCTTTGGCTGTGAGGCATATGCATATGTGCCAAATGAGAAAAGGTCTAAGTTGGAAAACAAAGCTGTTAAATGTATCTTCATCGGCTATGGTGTTGGTGTGAAGGGATAAAAGCTTTGGAATCCTGATACTGAGAAGGTTTTGTATAGAAGAAGTGTAATATTTCATGAGCTGAAACCTTCTACAGTTGTTCCACAGCTAAAGACAGATCAAAGAGAAAAGAAGAATGATGTAGTTGAGAGAACTGCATGGTGTGCCTAAAATTGAGGAGAGATATAGTAGCTCTGAGAGTTTCGAAGATGAAGAACCACAACCTCAGCCAGTGAGAAGGTCTACACATCAAAAACAACAACCTAAGAGGTATGGTTTCTCCATTTTGGATTCAAACTATGCCTATGCTTTAATTACTAACACTGAGGAACCTAGGACTGTTAAAGAGGTAATTAATATGCTCGATGCAAATTCCTGGTTGGAAGCCATGAATGAAGAAATGGAATCGTTGGAAAAGAATGAAACCTGGAATTTGGTACCTTTTCCTGAAGGAAGAAAGTCTGTTGGCTATAAATGGGTATTTAAGAAGAAGACTAGTCTTGAGGGCAGTGACGAGAAGTATAAAGCAAGGTTGGTTGCAAAGGGGTATTCCTAGGTAGAGGGAATTGATTATGGAGATTTTTTTTTCCTTTGTAGCTAAGCTGACATCTATCAGATTTATGCTATCACTTGTAGCCACATATGACTTAGAGATCGAGCAGATGAATGTGAAAACAAAATTTCTCCATGGAGCGCTGGAAGAAGAAATTTACATGTCCCAACCTGAGCATTTTGTTGAAAAAGGTAAAGAAATCTTGGTCTGCAAATTAAAGAAATCTCTGTATGGTTTGAAGCAGTCTCCTAGAATGCGGTACTAGAATTTTGACACATTTGTGTTGTCATTGGGATTTGTGAGATCAAAATCTAATCATCATGTGTATTTTAAAACTGAAAATGATCGTGTGCTTATTATTACCCTATACGTGGATGATATGTTGTTC
This sequence comes from Sequoiadendron giganteum, assembly GCA_007115665.2. Lineage (NCBI taxonomy): Eukaryota > Viridiplantae > Streptophyta > Pinopsida > Cupressales > Cupressaceae > Sequoiadendron > Sequoiadendron giganteum. The sequence continues at coordinate 530,477,766 of CM021102.1, forward strand.
ATAGGAAATAGTAAGTTTATGATTTTTGATCTCAAATCTCAGTTGTTTGCAAAATTCGAAATGAAAGATATGGGTGCATCAAGGTATATTCTGGGGATGGAGATAACCAGGGATTGAAATGGCAAAAAGCTTTGGATCAGCCAGAGTAAGTACATCAACACTGTTCTTGAGGGATTTGATATGAGTGATTGCAAGCAGCTAGTTGTTCTAGTTACACAGGGAACGAGACTATCTATTGAAGATTGTCCAAAATTTGCTACTGAGATGGAGGACATGACCAGAGTGTCTTATGCGAGTGATGTCGGTAGTCTAATGTATGTGATGGTTTGTACAAGGCCAGACATAGCCCGAGCAGTGGGAGTACTCAGCCAATTTATGGAAAATCCAGGAAGGACGCATTGGGATGCTATAAAGAGAGTGTTTAGATATCTAAGAGGTACCTCAGATTGTGCTTTATGTTCTGTGGAAATTTGGTTGCATCACAAAGAACTCTCGGCATTCATGGATATGTAGACTATGATTGGGGAGGGGACATTGACAGCAGAAGATCCACCAGTGGATATACTTTCATGTTAAATGATGGTGCAATCAGTTGGATGAGCAAGCGACAGGCTGTAGTTGCTTTGTCCACAACGGAGGTAGAATACATGGCAACAAATCACACTTGCAAATAAGTAGTTTGGCTCAGCCGCTTATGTTCTGATATTGGTTTTAATGTAGGGAAGATCACTATTTTCTGTGATAGTTAGAGTGCCATTTGTTTGGCAAAAAATCCGACTTTCCATGCCAGGACGAAGCATATCGATGTGCAGTATCACTTCGTGAGAGATATGGTTGAAGATGGAAAGGTCTCTTTAGAGAAGGTGGAAACTTTAAAGAATGTTGTTGATGCATTGACAAATCCAGTAAGCACAGATAAGTTCAGATGGTGTGTAAGTTCAATGGGCCTTAGGGCCTATGATCACAAATGAATTCAAAGTCTAGAGGAAGCCAGTAAGTCTTCGTCAAGTGGGAGCTTGTTGGAAAATGTGCCTCAACTTACCAGCTTGGACCTCTGTTAAAGGCTTGACGAATTTATGCCTGTATCGCCTTACCACAGTGTTCTCATTTGGTCAGCTTACTCTTTGGTCATTGAGACTCTGTCTAATCGGTGAGGCTCCGAAGGTTGTCACAGCGATGGGCCGACAAGCGTAGAGTTGGTGATTTGTTTGAAGGTTTCGACTTTATCGACGAAGCAATCTTCTATCAGTGGAAGGAATGCTTTGTCTTGTTGATGTGTCGATGCCTTTCATCAACGACTACTATCGGCTTCATCCGACGGTGTTGGCTATTTTCCACGGCATCTGAAGGAAAGTATCATTGTTTACCTTTTCGTCGAGCGGAATTTCCTATGCACTTGATGTGTGGCGGCTTGTCAAAATGGTGAGCACAACAAATAGGTGGTGGGCCCTAGAGTTGATTTATGCAAGGGGTTGTCCAACTATGGACACTTGTCGGCGTCTTGGGAGTTCCCTGGGGAATCTAGCAGACGTCGCTAGAGATTCCTTGAAGGAGCTTCAGTGGCTTCCATGTAGGCCAAGCAGAGTGTGCGAGCAGTGGATGCATGGTGTGTGGGACCCGATAGTGCTGGCAGTCGGTGTTTTGGCAATATCAGTTTATTTCTGGCTCAGAGTGTGATGCAACTGTTAGCGATGGCGAAGGTTTTTTTGGAGCCCGATGACAGTTGAGTGGATCACTGCTCAGTCAAGAAGCAGAGTGAATGGCAATGCGACATGTGGAAATTTCTCATCAGTTGTTTCTGCATCGTTGTTGCAAAATAACATTTATTGCCGAAAGCTGGATTGGTGAAAAGCGATATCTTATGCAGTTATTTTTGAAATCGGATTTTTGGCTATTGGCAGAGCCCGAATTGTATTTTCTCTACAATGAATCAATTACGGGAGTGGCTCGATGCAGGATTACAGGTGGATCCAATCCAAGATCGATTTGGCGTGTCAGCAAAGAACTGAAATTAATTCACCCTAATTGGTGGTTGGATGTAGAATTGATATTATTGGTCTTGTCTATGGGTCGATGTAATCTATGAGAGATTTAGAACAACCAGAGGACCGTGAAAGGATCGAGAGTCTTGTTTTTTGCTATATTCCGAAATAGCATTGTAACAGTGAGTGTTGCTGTGAGATAACTATCAAAGAATGAGGGCTGTAACTTTGTATGTAATATTTTGCTTACTATAATACAAAGTGTCTTTCTCTTGGTGTGGTGGGTTTTTTACTCGAAAGAGTTTTCCCACGTAAATCTAGTGTTATCTCTGAAATCATTTTTGTTTATGTTACTCTTGTTACCCTGCATGTGTTCATCTTATGTGTTTTAATGTTTTAAAACTAGTATTTGCATGTCTCCTCTATGGTTTTAGCATTAGGAAAGCATTTCCACACCGTTTTCTTTTCCTTACAAATGGAGGGCCCTTTCAGGAGGTCGAATGAATGCTAGTGTTGGCTCTAGGGAATTGATTTTGGGGATTAGGCTTAAGACTTTGCCCTATCAGCTATAATTGGGGGTAGGCCTACCGACTATAACTGGGGGAGGGCAACAAAATCAATTCTTCCTCGATTAATTATTCATATGGGGGCTCTCCTCCATGAAAAATTTCACTCGATGAAGAAACAATATAGAGGTAGGACTCCCTGTGTAGTGCCCCTCGTACTGTTCGTTGTTAGACTGGTAGTTGAGTTGTTTAGGATCAGAAATTATGACACTTTGTTTGATGTTGGACTCACCACTATGATGATAGATTGATGATAATTTGATGATACTTTTGTGATACTTATATTACTTGATTTTATGCACATGTTATGACTATTATATGGACTTATTTGATTATGTGGATTAATCTTATTATGAGTGTTATGTGATTATCTGGTCATTGTTCTATCTTGATTGTTATGAGTTGATGCGGTTACTTGTTTGATGTGTTTTGGTGAAAGGGATAGTGTCACATTACTTAGTTATGAGTACCCTACTACACTGCAATTCCCTTTCACGGTGTGCTTGATTGTATGATTATGTATATGCTCAACCATTTTGTGTGTTGCAGGTTGTAGGTACCAGGCATCGACTCAACCTGAATTGGTAGGTCTGAGCATGCCTTAAACCCAATGGAACAGTTGTTTAGAGATAACATTTGGTCCCCTACCCTAGCCATCATCCCTGAAGAGGATGATTATATGTCCTTGACCTCATCAGTATATTTGTTATCTATGGTCAATTGATCTTTTTTCGAACCTGAACATGGTTAGGTAATTGTTATTGTTATTTGGGTTATTTAATTTAAATTTGTTTGACAAATGTTGTTCTTGATTAATTAATTCATTAAATTAAATTATTAACTAGCAAGTATTTTGGTAATTAAATATAAATATATTTATTAATAATTATAGTTGATAATAAATTAAAAGTATGATAAATATTATAATATAAAATAAAATATTATAATGGAATGTTGCAATAAATAAATAGTAAAAGTATTATAAAAGATAAAAATATTTTTCTTGAAGCACATACATAACTTTGAACTAATTGTCGAAAAGAAAATTGATGTTTTATTGGAGATTTTAGAGATTTTATTAGATTTTTGTTTTCGAAAATCAAATAGCTTCCTTTTGGTAAATAATTATCTTTTCGAGAGATTTTCATTATGATGGAATTTTGCTTCCAAGAAGGAAAGTAATATTTTGTCTGCAATATTTTTTTATAAAAACAATTGCATTCTATTGATTAATTTTGGAAAATTTAATTGGGAATTGGAGAGTTCGGGTTGCAAATTAAAGGATCCGGAGTTGGCATCACATTTCATCCCAGCATGCATTGGATCCATGTTGGTTTTGTTTCTATTTTTTTTAATTTCCCCATTTAAGGCAATCAAATCGTCTCTCTCTCTCTCTCTTGTCTATTGAAAATGAATGCTTGTATGTTTGGTGTTTCTTGGAAATCTGATGTTCATCCATTTAATTCCCATATTAAAACAATTAGAATATGCATTTGTAAATATATACCCTACAATCATCATGTTTTAGAAAGTTTTAAATCTATTTTATATATAACAAGCAACCTTTGTAGTCCTTCAATTGATACCTCTTGCATTTTGGCGCATTCCATAACATATTTGTTTTGTACCGGCCATTCTCTTGCTACAAAATCGTATATAATTGAAGTTTGGATTTATACTAGTCTTTATTGCATTTACTTGAAATTTCTTAGGCCATTTTATGGCTACCCAACATAGCCCTTAGGTTTGGAATTCAACTTTATGCCTGTTGTTTGCATTTGTTTGAAAATTGGTCAAGCCTTTGTATGGCTTTTCCAGTGCAGTTTCTTTCCACAATGACACCCTCTCTTTTACAGAGTCTTTGCTTTTGCAGCTTACCTACTGCTGATTTTCCAATCTGGGTTGTTTGATATATTTTGCTTTAGCATTAGATAGGTTTTACTATCCCGGCATTTGCTAGTTTCATGCCATTCGATGTTAGGGGATTGTGATTTTATTGCTAGCACCCTACAATCGATATTGACTGCATCGACCTCATTTTAAGAACTAAGATCAATGTTTAGTGAGGCGATTTTATACCTTAGACTGCATTTTACATTGCTTTCCTTTCAATGTATACATTTTTAGAGTAGCAGTCACTGCATATCAATTGTGTGGGAGTTGATTTTTATGGTTATAGTTGCTACATGTACTTCAACTCCATTTTAATGGATTTATCTATGTTGAAATTTGATTTACAAGTGTTACATATTATGGAATTCAAACTGTACAGATTGATGATCCTATAGTGAGTTTACCAATCGGTTATATGTTGTTCGATGCTTATATAGGGCTTGAAGTTCATTGTTTTTTTTATTATATAATGTGTGAAGTTCACTGTTTTGTTTTAATACTGTAGGATGCAATTTTTTTATTGTGTATGCATATCAAATGTGTATTGTGACTACATATAAATTAAACGCTGAAATTTGATATTGAATGATGTCTTTATTGGATGAAGACATTAGGTGTTGGAAATACGATAAGTTTTCTTACATATTCTTTGATGTATATGTATTGAACTTGTATATCAGTTGTACTATTTATTATAATTTGATGTATTCTTCCCAATTGTATTTAGGGAAGCATTATTGTAAACAATGTAATGATGTAACGAATTGTAATTTGTATTTATACTTGTTAGTTACTTATAAATGATCTTTCATACTATTTAATGGATGACATGCTATAGAAATGTATATTGTTGAATTATTTATTATGGTAGATTAAAATTAAATGGATTATTAGATAAATCATGATTAATGAAATAATTATAGTTCTTGATATTAGATGTGTTAGTATCATAGTCATGGAACCTTAGAGGACTTAGGATTAGAATGTATGCTATGTTATTTTATGTCGTTCACTATTATCTCTTATAAAAAAAATGTTCCATTATTGTGGCTTAGATGTGTTGTCCTCTGGGGTTCCTTGGCGGGGCATTACACCTAGTATCATAGCCCAATTTCTAACAATGGGTACTTTGGTTTCATATGATCCCATTATGTTGTCCTAATTCTTAGACTCTTGAGCTTATGTTTTCCCCCTTCTATCATCCTTGCCTAATAACCTATGACTTGTCCTTTGATGGTGTTGTGTAGGAAGATGCCTAGAGGTAGAGGTCGAGGTCAGGGTCATGGTAGAGGTCGAGGTGGTGGTCATGGGGCTAACCACAAAAACACCCCTTCTCATAGTTCCCATGAGGGTGATTGTGATGAACAACAAGGCTCTCAGAATGATCAAGAAAGCGGGGATAAAAATCTAAGTTAGTTGAGGTTTGAGGGAGCTCAGTTGTGTCATATGCTTGAGGAGGTCCTTGCTTGCCTAGGCCCTAGACAGGAGGGTAATCAATTAATGGATAGGGAAAGAGAAAGGTCTCCTAGGAGGAGAAATGTTACAAAAAAATGGGAGACTATTATAGCAAGTCATATGAGGGATATCTTAAGGGCGCACCCTCATACTTTTGATGGTTCTAATGGTGGATTAGAGGTAGAGAATTGGTTGATATATTTGGAGAGGTGTTTTCCATGCATTTGTATGGTAGCAACACCAATGTGAGATGTGCCATCATGCACCTTAGGGGTTTTTCTTCTACATGGTGGCGGTTGGAGGAATAGAAATCTCATTTGGATATTGGTTTAGTTTCTTGGGAGATATTTTTGGAGAGGTTTATAGCTTATTTTTTTTAGATCACTGGAGGAAGCATCGTGTTGATGAGTTCCATGAGTTGAGGTAGATGGTTATGTCTATGGAGCAGTATGATTGTAGGTTCTATGAGCTTAAGAAGTATGCATGTATTGGTGATGATGACACCATGTTGGTCCAACATTTTATTAGGGATTTGAATGCCCGTATCAGTGGGGGAGTCTGCATCTTTGAGTTGAAGACCATGGAGGTGGTAGTAGAGAAGGCTCATTTGGTAGAGGAGAATTTAGCCATGGCACTAGGAGGTCATACAAGGGTGCAGATTGGTAGTGCACCTCCAACAGGCTACGGGTCTTGTGGTGGCTAGTCTCAGGCAATGGGTTCCTCTAGGAGCCATCATGCACCTGCTAAGGGTGAGCAATAGCAGCAACATCATTCCTAATCGAAACCTAAGAATTCTTAATTTCAACAAGGTAGTAGGTTTTAGTCTAGGAAAAATCAGATTTTGTAGTGAACCAAGCGTAATCATTCTGATTAGCCAACTCAGAGCACACAGTCTATAGTTAGTAGAGGTAGTTTCCAATAGTCCATTGCACCCTCAGGTGGCAGGGGATATGACAGATGCACCGGATGTTTTTCTTGCAGTTAGCAAGGCCACATAGCTAGACAATGTCCTCAAAAGAGCATATCAAGATTCAGTCAGAGGTTGGCAGCCTAAGAGACGATAGTGGGTGATGCAGGCAGGTCTCATAGAGTGTTTGTAGCAATTGATTAATCGCTAGGCAGAGCATCAGGGCACACTTGTGGAGGCTTCAGTTGTGTTGCACGGTATTAGTATTTCTATCCTTTTTGACTCTGGTGCTTCTAATTTATTTTTTCCCCTTCTTTAGTGGAGTGATCTGGACTGGTGGCAACAAGGTAGGATGCTAGGTGGCAGGTTGAATTGGCTTCTGGAGCTAAAGTAGCGGTAGAACCCCTTGTGTATGGTTGTGGATTGAGGTTTGGTACTCTCTTTACCATGGTGGATCTTCATATCATACCCTTAGTATATTATGACATAGTGTTGGGTATGGATTGGTTGGATGCTCATCAAGCAATGATAAATTGTCAACGTAAGTCAATGCGGTGTTTGGATGATTCAGGCAAAGAGGTAGAGGTAGTTATCATTCAGAGGCTCATCTCCTTGCATATGATTTTTGATATGTAGTTAAGGAGGTGTATGCGTCAGGGTTTCCAATTGTTTGTTGTGACAAATAATTATTTGGAGTTAGGGGAGAGTTGAGAGGTGTCCCTTGATGATCATCCTATCCTTAGGGAGCTCATAGATTTCTTTCTGAGTAAGATTCAGGGGATGCCACCTAAGCGTGACATTGATTTTAGGATAGGTCATGTTCTCAGAGAAAACCCTATTTCTTGAGCTTCGTATCAAATGACTACTTAGGAGCTTAAGGAGCTTCATTTGTAGTTAGAGGAGTTGTTGGCTAAGAGGTTCATTCATCCTAGTGTCTCTCCTTAGGGAGCACCAATCATTTTTGTGAGGAAGAAGGACAGATCCCTTCAATTATGTATCGATTATCGACAGCTAAAAAGGTGACTGTGAAGAACAGATATCCCTTACCAAGGATTGATGATATGTTTGACCAAATTAAGGGAGCCAAGGTATTTTCAAAGATTGATTGAAAGTCAGGGTATCATCAGCTGCATATCTTTGAGGTGGACATTCATAAGACTACATTTCGCACTCGCTACGGGCACTATGAGTTCACCATTGTGTCGTTCAGGTTGACGAATGCACTATCTGTATTTATGAGTTTGATGAATGGACTGTTCCACACCTATCTTGACAAATTTTTCCTTGTGTTCTTGGATGATATTTTGATATATTCAATGACTATGGAGGAGCACAAGGAGCATTTGCAGTAGGTATTGTAGTGTTTGAGGGAGAATCAACTATATGCAAATTTGGCTAAGTGTGAACTATTTCAGACAAAGGTGAGAGATTTGGGGCATGTTATTTTAGGAGAAGCTATTGTCATGGATCCTTCAAAGATCCAAGTTGTCACAGATTGGCCTGAGCCCACTATTATTTTAGAGGTTCATAACTTTATGGGTTTAGTAGGTTATTACTATAGACATGTGAAATTGACTTGACACCTATCACACACCTCGAACAACATTGAACAACCTCAAACAACATTGAACAACATCGAACAACATCAAACAACCTCAAATAACATTGAACATCATTTTGAAACATCCTGTAACATCTCAGAATGACTCAAAATTGTCCCATAACATCTCAAAATGACTCAGAATTGTCCCATAACATCCCAAAATGACTCAGAATTGTCTTTTAACATCTTAGAATGACTCAGAATCATCCCATAACATCTCAAAATGACTTAGAATTATCCTGTAACATCTCAAAATCGTCTCGTAATATCTCAGAATGACTCGGATTTGTCCCAAAACATCTAATAATATCTTGAAATCATCCCATAATATCTTGGAACATCTTGAAACCATCCTGAAACAACTCAAAATCATCTTGCAATTTTTCAGAACATGTCAGAATCACCCCGGAACAACTCAAAATCATCCTATAATGTCTTAGATCATCTCGAATCATCTCAAAATGACCTCAAAACATCTTAGAATCATCTCATAATGTCTCAGAACATCTCAGAATCATATCGCAATGTTCCCACATTGCACCACATCAAAACGACATCAAAAACCCTAATTCCTCTATTAATTGAATAATACAACATTATTTAATTAATTCACTTTTTCATCAATTCAGACAAATTAAATAAATTTCACTTAATTAATAAAGTCCTGAATACCCTAAATTCCTCTATTGATTAAATAAAACAACATTATTTGATTAATTCATGCTTCATCATTTCAACCAATTAAATAAATCACATTTTATTTAATAAAGTCCTAATCTCAATTTATTTTGTCCTGATTGATTAAATAATGCCAATTGTTTAATCACATCGCTAAATCACCTTATTCCCCTAAGTTGATCAAATTATTAAATAATAATTTATTATGACACTTTTCCTCCAAAATTTGAATAATTAAATCAAACTATTCAAATCAACTATCAAAAACCAAATCAAACTAATACAACTTTGTTTGCAAAAGCCAAACTTGATTTGCACGTTTAACTCCAAAAAGGATAATTAATTAAATCAATTAATTCATATTCCTCACCCACTTTCTGATTGTTTATTGAGAAATCTAATCTATTAACTAATCAATCCAAATTGTTAACTGAACAATAGATATTTTCTTAATTGATCAATCATAATTCTTAACTAAGCCATCACATTCCTAACTAAGCCATGAAAATCCTAACTAAGCGATCAAAATCCTGACTGATCAATATAAATCTGTTAACTGATCAATCACATCCCTGACTAGCCAATTTATTTCTCAATCACCCAAATTGTGCAATCAACTTTGCACAATTTTCTCATGTTTGATTCCTCTCAACACACTTCGACTGTTGATCTAGATATTCTTCAAAACAATCTTGATTGTCCATTTCAAATCTCATTTTCTATATAACAAACCCATTTCCTCACAAATAAGGATCAACGAATCAACATACATTGAACAACAAAGTGTTGTCAAGAACATCATTGATAGAGCTTCACCATTTCTTCAATCAACCAAACAAAAAAATCACTCATCAAGCTTTTGCACATGAACTTTGGAGGCTTTTTGGTGATAAGAACAACCCAACATCAGGTGAATACACTCCACTATGGGATGGTAAGACTATGTTATTATTTTACATTCATTTTTGTAATCATAGATTCGTTTATGCATGTTAAAATAACTTAGTTTCATTTCGTATGTGTAGGTTTAGATCTTAGATTAATGTGTTTAATATTAGTTTAGATGTTTGCATTTGACATGTTTTGATCCATCTTTTGGTTTAACGTTCTCCCCCTCACACATTCTGGCACACCCGATGGGACCCTTGTCCCCTCCTCTAACGTTCATTTGAGTTGTTTTCAAAGCTACAAGTCCTAAAAATGCATTTGACAGAGTTTTCACATGCTGCCCAGAAAACCTACACGCTTGATTGCCAAGAAAACTGCGATATTGACTTGAAACTATGCTATTGCATCAAGAACTGTGCGCTTTCTTTTGACAGTGTTAGCTTTTGCTGTTTGATTTGAGCATCTATTTCTAGAACTAAGCAATTGCATTTTTTTTGCACGTTTGCATCTTTTTTCTGAGCAGTTGCATAGGTCCTGCACTATTGTAATGGGATTTAACACTAACCTTTGTTTTTTTTTTGGATGTGTAAATAGGTATTGATAAATCTAATGCAGGATTCAAGTAACATTAACACGTTTGTTGTAGGGAAGACAATCGGTCCCAAATTTTTTAAGATTTACATTTAATTAACTTAGGAATCTGAATTTGGTGCTCTAAAACAAACAAACACAAACTCACTTTTGATTTAGTGTTTAAAATTGAACAAATTCATATTTTCTTAACTTAGGAATCTAAATTTGGTGCTCTAAAATGAACAAACACAAAATCACTTTTGATTTATTGTTTAAAAATGAACCAATTTCCTATTTTCTTACCTTAGGAATCTAAATCTGGCACTCTAAAATGAACAAACATAAACTCACATTTGATTTAGTGTTTAAAAATGAACCAATTTCATGTTTTCTTAACTTAGGAACTTTAAATTTGGTGCATAAAAAGAGCACAAACGATTTCCATTTTTTTGATGCACACACGATTTTCATTTGTTGACCAATTAGAGACCAGGATTGTTTTCTTAGAAATACCCAAATTTGGATCTTAAAATGAACAATTTATTTCTTTTTTATTGCACCATTGTGATTTTTAAATGATATCCTAAATTATTCCTATTGGTGCAAGTAAAAAGAACAATTTGTTTATGTTATTCACATATTTATGGGGATAACACCGCTTGAGGTGTTTAAAATGAATCAATCTGCTATGGATTGGTCAATGTGCATTCATTAACTGGCAAAGATAAAGTGTTTTATCTTCTCCCCTCACACCTTTTGGTGATCTTGGGTGAGCGAAAGAACATTTTTGAGCATTGCACTTTATTTTTCAAGTTTACCTTAAAGAGGGGGCTTGCCTTGAGATACATCCCATGCTAGAGAACTCATTACAAGGTCTCGAAGCACATTTACTGGTGGGCTATATTAAAGGTTGTGAAATCATAAGAAAGTAGCTTCAAGCCATGGTGACAACAGACTACACCTAATCCCACGCCTTAAGTGGAATGTGAATGGTTAAAGAGCCTTAAGTGGCCAGCGAGTGAGTGTCAGATTTCTACGTTCACAGTTATCACTAAGAACCAAATTATTTTAGAGGCCAACCTATTATCGAAAAACATTCTCTGAAAGTGGTTCATCGGAATTTACTTTTGAGAAGTTACTTGTCATGTCCGACTATAGGCCCACACCATAAGTTGCATGTAAAATTGTCTCTTCAGAGCATGAGGCAAGCCTACCTAAGAGAATGGTTTCTATCTCCTAGGGCTGTAATTGTTGGTTTATGTTAAACTTGGACCATTACATTCAAAACAATTTTACATCAAATTATGTGTTTGATTTAAAGAAAAATAACACATTAAAAAAAAACATTGAATGAGATGGTTGAACCACAAACCCTTTGGTTTAGTGCATACTTGTGAAAGAATCCTTATGTTTGTACCCCTTTGAAAGGATCTTTCCTTAAAGGTTTTTGAACATTCCAAGTTTGATTTCAGGTTACATTAATCAAAGTAAACATTTGGGAACTATGGCTTGGGTGTTGTGATTTCACAACCTAAGTTATAGACATGAAGGTCACATAAGTCCATGCTTGTTGAGTTAGTCCAAGTGTTGTTTTATCACTTGCCATATTTCACACACAAAGAAAAAGTCGAGAGAGAGTTGTTTATAATATCATTATTTGAATCAAAACAATTGGAAAGACAGAAGGTCAGATAGTCCCATATTTATTATTTCCATCCTACCTATTTGAAATCAAAATATAAAAAACCATTAAGGTCATTCCTCCACTTAGATGTCCATGATACCAATAGTTACTTGGACTCATAGATAGTACAGGTAAGCTTTCCCACAACATATCCTCTGGACAAGGAAGTGGAATACAGACCTTAGTTCTTCAACATTTTGATTTCCAAGAAGTAGTATCATTCCAAAACAACACTCAAACCCTAGGGTCTTCAGCTTCACAACAACCATCTCATAACACATCAAAATTTATGACTATCTAGTGACCAACTGCCCTAGTTCAACAACCAGACCTTGTAGCACCAATCCTTCAGCCTAGTCTCACATATATTGAAGGTGAACAAACTAACATCATAAGCAACTTGAGAACCTTCATTTTTCAAAAGAACAAAACACCCCACCAATTTCTCACCGCATCAATTATCATAGACAAAGAGGAAGAGAAAGTTGACATAGTAGTAGAAAGACTCGTATTACCACCACCTGTGTGGCAATAAATATCCCTTCATGATCTCACGCAAGGTCAAGATCCCTAAGGTGAAGTCCATAGGTCATCATTTCAGACTTAGGAATATTAGTCAAAAATCTCTCCAAAAACACCTTTGGGAACTTCACGAAACCAATACTAGGTTGGTATACAACTTCTACAAACGTGCTTCCTGGAAAAATCCAAACTTGTATTCCTTCTACTACTGTCAGAATCCTGGTTTATTCCAACAATTCCAATATCTCACATAATCCATCCCATCATTTAGGACAACATTGGGTCTTTAGGATTTGAGTCACCTAGAGAGTGCAAACATTACACCACTCTCCCACAAGGGACCCAAGTTGTTTATGACAACCACAAGATCACAACATAGGAAGAAAATGGAAGCAAGCAAGGACAACACTAGCATCGCACCAGCAAACACCATGAATGATGAAATTGGCCCATGAGGATATAAACCAAGTGACCTTACAATAGGATATTGAGTATCAAAACATCCCAAAAACATGTCAATCTATTACCCAAATCATTATTATCAAGGGTCATAACATCAAATAGGGCCACAACATCAAGGGTTTCAAAACCCACATCAAGGAATAAGTCCAGAACATCAAATTGCCATAAATAAAATTGAGAGAGATCTTGAGGAACTTAAACGAAATCGAAATCCGATGTATCGTTGATGCCATGTGTAAAGTCATAACATTACATTTCAACATCTTGACAATCCTCAAACACCTCAATATCCACATCAACAACACTTCGAATATTCACAGTATCCAAAAGTCTCACAACACCAAGGTGTACCTCAAGTGCATTATCAAAATGTACCTCAATCACAGTATCCAAAAATTTTGCAACACCAAGGTGTACCTCAAGTGCAATATCAAAACATACCTCAAACAGAATATCAAGGAGTTCCAAAAAATCAAGAGTAAAACATTCGAGAAAAGTCACAAAGGAAATATTACCAACTAGGAAGGAAATTCACCCCTTTGGGAGAAACTTTAGAGGTAATCATGCACAAACTAGTACAATATGAAATTATCAAAATCAACGATAGTCAAACTTATGGTGAACCAAGCTTTAAACTCCCTTGGTATAACTAGTACAAATAATGTGAGTTCCACAAAATCAAGGATCACAGAATGGAATGATGCACAACACTCAAAAAACCTCATCCAAGACCTCATTGATCAGGGAGAAATAGCTATTAAAAATGACGTTCAAGGGCCATCTACCAAAGACAACAATGATAATGTCTCAACCTCAAATTTTGAAAGCAATGATCAAGAGCTATCTATCATTGATCACATTGACAATGTTTCTACATCATCTAGTGAGCAAGAGGATATACATCAAGAACTTAATCCCAAGAATGATCAAATTCAATCACCCAAGTCTAGCAAATATCTAGTCCAAGATATATTGACATCATCCAACCTCCTGGCAGTACATATTGATGATTACGAGACTCTCGATCCAACACGTATACCCAATGCAGAAGATCTAAGCCAAGAGTCATTACCCATATGTCCACATTTTGAGGAAAGCCCAGGATCCTTTACAAGCAATCCCTTCTTTGAAATTGATCCATGTCAAAGATGTGATCTAAATCATATAAAAAATAATACCACATAAAATCAAGATCAAGAGAACTTACCATCAAAATACTACAATGACTTGGTAGATATCTTCCAAGACATCCAAGGTTTTCGAAAAGAAGAAAAAATCCATATGCCAAGCACACATACATATACCCATGAGATGCTTACTCCTAATGGGAATGTGGATGATCTTCATCTAAGAAAAGAGTCCCATACTCTTGATATCATTCCAAATAACAAGAGTCTCCTACTCTTAACATCTATACACAAGATCAAGACATAGAAAAAGCTAGAGACATATTGGAAAGGGATCATGAAGAAGACTTATACATAAGTTGTGAATCAGAAACATCCTATAGAGACATACCATAAATGGATCATAAAGAAGACTTATACATAAGTTGTGAATTATAAACATCCTATGAAGATATACCAAAAATGAATCATGAGGAAGACTTTTGCATGGATAGTAAATCAAAAACACCTCTTGAAGAAGCATTAAAATCTGATATTTCACAAGATCAGGCTGAAGATATCAATTAGGAAGGTATCTCACATTTGAAGGAGCCTATCAGTGAGGAATCTACCACATTATAGAAAAGAAATATTAGCACCTTGTTTCCAAGGTGAGACATATCCCATTGCAGATAAAATCTCTCAACAGATTCAATATCAAGATAGAGGATTAGGCCTACATGAACAAGTTATCCTAGAACCAGTGCAGATTAGTGGCAATCCTAAGCATCAAGGTCTTGGTTATTCAAAGGAATTTAAACATATTAGGGATACCTCCATAATACTAGGGGCAACTTTATCTAATGCAAACACCAAAATGGGGAGCACAAAGGGTCCTTCTGATAAAATTGCTACCAAAATTACAACTAACCATGTCATGAATCACCATCTACACATATTTCCACCCTCTAATTGGGACCAACAATTAGAGAAAAAGATATATCCAAGAAAGGAATAAGTCATTGAAGCAAAATAATTAGCAAAGCAAAATGGACAAGAAAAGTTCAAATGGATACAAAAGAAAAAGAAAGAAAATCATCCCTATCAAACTCCATTAGTCAAAGAAACTATGGGGAAAAATAAAAAAGGGAAGTTCATTCATCAAAAATATTGAACAGTACAAAAGAAAGCTTCAAGAGCAACTTACAAGGTATATCAAGACGTTGGTCCCAATCGAATCTCCATATCCACCCATCATTTCTCATCATCCCAAGTTTGGAGAGTCAAAGGTTCCAAACTATCAACCAATCCATCTAAATATCATATCCCTCAACGCATTTTTCCATCCATGATATCCAAATATCACATTGACCATGTGTTGGTATCAACTCTTTATCATAAGGACTCTAAGGGCACTCTATCACGATGTGCGCATCAAGGTAAGGTTAACTCCACTATCAAAAAAAGAAGACAAATTTTTTTAGGGGTTATATTCAAGCACTCGTATCCTAGAAAAACAACTCCTCCAAGTAGGATATCATTGGCACGCCATGATAGAAACATTAAACCATGTCAACACCAACAGTGTCTACATCAGCACCATCAAGTGGTCCAACATGAGCAAAAAATGGTCACCATGATGAAAACCTGGTAAACAAGCATCTTGTGTGACATCAAAAAATCAAGAAAAAAATTTAGGAGAAAAATCATCCTCCAGTGAAAACCACTATGGTGGCGCTTTGGACAAGTACCATGATGAAAACCTAGAAAACAAGCGTCATGTGTAGAATCGAGCATCTACATGCACCATTTTAGGTGGAAGCATCTTAGCTTATCCATAACGAACCCGATCCATTTTGATCAAAATCCAACTTATCTTGATCTTGACAAATGTTTGGTGTATATTTTACACTTGCTTATGGAAAACATCTTGACATGGTTCATTCTCATTGATCCTATCCTATCCATCATTATCTAACCATGTGGCATTGTCGAAAAGGGCATACTCTATCCAAACATGCTATACTATCTCAAGATAATCCATCACCTACATTGCTAGACACTGGGGGAAATTCTTGCATCTTGCTTTAGAATAAATCATGAGCTATGTCTTCTAACTCACGTTGTGATCTAGGCATTTATCCAAACAACAAGGTATACCACCAATGCACTATCAGGGTAACCTTTGAAACACTTCGTCCCATCAACAAGGTATACCACCAACGCACTATCAGGGTAACCTTCAAAATAGTTTGTCCCAACAAAAAGGTGTACCACCAACACACTACCAAGGTAACCTTCAAAGATGATAACAACATGGATTATTCCTTCACTCAAAAATTCTAAGATATCAATAGTTGTTTGAACCCCACAACTAATTCAAGTAATATTTTCCGCAACATATCCTCTAGAAATCCAAGGTGAAGTAACAATCCAAGTTTTCAACATCTTATACCCGAGGAAAGAGGGTAAAAATCCACCAACAACAAGGTATAGCTATCAACGCACTATCAGGGTAACCTTTGAAATAGTTCATCCCAAACAACAAGGTGTACCACCAATGCACTACTAAGGTAACTGTTATCAATCAAATACACACCCTTGTTAGATTTTGCAAAAAATCAAACTATCTGTTGAAACATGGAAACCCTTTTCAGATGTGGGTGATCTATGTGAAAAGGGAATCTCCAGAGTGAGTTGGTTCTCTAAATGATGAATCCTATTCTAAGTGATTTTCTAGGAAAAGGGTAGAAAGAATAACTGGATTTAAACTTATGACTGAAATTCTATCACCTAAAATAGGTTACCAACATCAAAGAGATTCTGACAGTAACTCACTCTCACCACCTCTTTAAAAATTGATTCTCACAACCTCACAACCCATATAATCCGAAAGTGATTTGTGCAAAGGTTTAAAATAAACACAATGCACAACCTGAATTAACATGTAAATCTTGCAAACACCTAACAATAGTAAGACAAGAAGAGGATTCAACAGATTTGAATCACAAGACACATCAAATTACTACTGCAAAGTATAGACAAAAAGTGAGAAAGGAAAGTTTGTTGCTTTGTTGAATGGAAGAGTGAAACTCTCAAAATCCGAGCACAAAAATCTTTGCATGAACAAGAGAGGAAGAAACACTTATCTGAACTAGAAAAACACTAAGTTTTTCTCTAAGATATACCTCAAAACCCTAATCCGAGCTCAAAAAAAAATCTCCAGGAAAGGCATCAAAAACTACCCCAAAAAGAGTAACTAAAAAGGAAAAGTCTCACTCTTTGCATGTGCATGCTGAAAACCAGCTAAAAATAGGCCTGCTTTGCTTTAAAAGCGAAAAAAAAACATTATCTCTCCACCAAGAAGCTCAAATCCAACCAAGAGGAAAAAGTCAATATCAATCTGCTAAAAATAGCAAAGAAATAAAATAATTTATAAAACATTGTTTTATTCTTGGTTTGCAGACTCTACAATTGCTTTATTTTTGCAATTTAAAGATAAAATATTTTACAAAACATCACCTTATTACTCCATTTACAATGTTTGATATTTCCTATAAAAAATCATAAAAATAATACGTATTATCCTCTCATCATAATTGATTTCTATAAAATCAATTAAAAATATAAAGATGCCTGATTGATTTCTATAAAATCAATTAAACAAATAAAATATGTAAGGCATATAATTATTCCTCCTCTCTCCAAGGCATGAATATTGGACAAAACCACAAGGTATTTGATATTTGAAAAATAAAACACCCTTACCTAAGTCTATACCCATAAAATTTCATCCACTCCAAAGTCGACCTAGGCATGAGAAAGTGACCACTTAAGTATTAAACTTAAGAATTAATTCAAAATTCAACCAAGAACCCTAAATTCAAATTAGGGAAAACATGGACAAAACCAATGGCAAACCCTAATCACATTTCATTTCATACTTTTACTTTTGAAGAAAGAAAGAATGCCTGGGAGAGGTGCCACCACCATTAGGGTTCTCATTTGGAGCTTGAAACTTCAAACTACTCTTCAGATCTTGGTCGAATCCTTGTTGTTTTCTCATGGTAAGTCAATTTCATGGAATTTTGTGGCTTCATTCACTGTATCTGATGGTCAATAATGGCCATAAGGCCGTGGCTTAGGCTTTCTTTACCTCTGATTTTGTGTGTTCATTTGTTGTGTTTGATTCCATTCGTGTTGGCCGCCATTAGTGAGGTTCGAGCCTTATGTTTGTGAGCTCCCATGAGCTAGGCCGCACCACTCTACTCCCTCCAAAAGCATCTCAAGGTAAACTCACTTCTCCATTGTTTTCCCCTATCAAACAAAAGCTTTTAAAAAACTTCTATGCAAAGGTTGACTGTTGTCTTTTTACAAAAACATGTAGATCCACTATAGGCCGCACCATGTATGGACCGAAAAAACACTTCTTATGAGTTTAAATACTGTAAAAAACATCAAAAATGGATTTCCCCTTGTGTTTACATTTCTTAACTCAAACCCTCACATGGGTTTCTATAATTTGAGAAGAAGAAAACCCGTCATTGAAGCTTTCATGTGCTCTATTTGTATTTAGAATATAATCTTCTCTCCAAACTTGGGCTTCGACCCATGATAGCATTTTGTATTCTCTCATGAGCTCACAAAGCTCTATGGCCGCAGACAGTGTAACTTGTTTTCTCAATATTTTGCAGAGCTCCAAAGATCACAATTGTACATTTCAATGCTATTTTCATGTCTGAAAATAAAACCCCATGTGGGTAATTAAATTTTGAAAGAAAATGTTATTTTTTGTTATGCATTCAAAACCCTCAAATGGATTAGCTATAATATAGAAAAAATCTGCATTTTGAGTCAAAACCCCCAATGCGGGTATTCTGG
This sequence comes from Sequoiadendron giganteum, assembly GCA_007115665.2. Taxonomy (NCBI): domain Eukaryota; kingdom Viridiplantae; phylum Streptophyta; class Pinopsida; order Cupressales; family Cupressaceae; genus Sequoiadendron; species Sequoiadendron giganteum. The sequence goes on from CM021102.1 coordinate 530,496,966, forward strand.
AAATAGAAGCAGATCATCATTTTGTAAAATCTCTTTCATGGGTATTCAATAATAGTGGCAAATCTATACTCTTATGAAAACCCCATGTGGGTATTTCTGAAAATGAAAGCAAACCCTTGTATTTCTGAAATAAATTTACTTATTACTGCATTCTCTGTTGAAATTGTTGAAAAACACATCATGGGTATGCTTAAAATAGTGAAAAAAAATCTGCATTTGAAACCTCCACATTATGCTTATACTCACATAATTTAAAACAATGCAGTAAGCTCTCCTTCTATCATATCATTCCTTTAGCAACCTCTTTGCTTGTCACCTTCTTGTCACAACTTGCATGCCTCCAAAAAATAATAGGCATTCACAGTTCAATCACTTCAAATAAGATAAAGCAACACTGAAAATCCATGCTTTTATTAATCATTATTGCTTCATTGCTAAGGCATTATGTATGCCTATTCACTATCACTGTTTAGAGATAGAACACTGCTGCTCCAAAACAAAACCATATGAAACAACATAAAACAAAGTGAACAGACATAAGGCAGAAAAATGTAATTAATATGACAATATTTAAAACTTGCAAGTATGAAATTGATGCATTTCGGTTGAATCGATCGAGCTCATTAAGTCTATTGTCCACCTGTGGCTTTCCAAACATGTTACTTGATTGTTATGAGTGAATAATAGGCTTAATTATTTGATGACTAAAAACATGTTTCACTCCTTCATGTTGAATAGATCAAATGAGCATGATGATCGTACTTTCTTTCTTAGCCCACTTATAAGTTTAAGGGGCAGCATGCCGAGCTCTACCCTTGTGGGAGCCCGTTTTACCCCACATGCTTCATGTCTTCAAAAAATAATCAGCTTCATGACTTTTCCTATACCTGCACAGGAAAATAACAATGTTAGCAAAACAAAACAATACATGATGATGTTTACTCATTCAACTTTGGTTCCTGTACTTTGCTTTTAGTTGATTCTATGCATCCCAAGGATTGAATTATATTTCTGTCAGTAGGGCATGTAGTATAGTTCATATCCCGAGCTCTTAATTGACACCCTTCTCAATCTTTTGCAGATACAGTCAAGAGAGGAACCAGAATGAAGCAAGCAACAAGGCATCAACTGAAGATCAACTTAGGCAATGACAGATATGTTCTATGTTATTTGTCACTTTCTTTCAGTTGTATATTTCCTTTCTTGTAGTGAATAGGACCAGGTAAAACCACGACTTGTATGGATCTTTTAATTTCTCCTTCTGCTTTTCATTTTGAAAAGAAAATGCATCAAAAATGCAAAGTTGTACTATCATTTGTATTCTTGAGATCAAATGAAATCTGTAATGAAACAATGTCATGAAATAAATGAAAGCAATGGATGCTTAATCATTTGTATAATCAACTTGTACTTCATTTGTTCAATAAGCATTAAGGAATACTTCTTAAACTCTATTATCTCAATAATGCATAACTGATATAGATGCAATTGACAACTTAAAACCATGTAGCAATTAACCGAATCTTTGCTTCAAGATATGACAAAATCTAACCAGCTCTAACAATCGAGTTGGAGTAAAATTTTGGTAACATTTTGGCGATTTCCGCTAGATGCTTTCCAGCTAAGCATTAGACCAATTGTCTGTAACACTCCATTAGGCACAGAGTCAAATCTACCCCTCCATGAAACTCATAAATCTAAACAACAACACTCCAAACAACAACAAAACAAAACAAAACAATGCTGAAAGCAAACTAATAGGCCCTGATAAATAGCTGAAACATGCGCAACAATGCTTAGGGAAAGTAGGAAAACTGAAAAGAAATGTGTGAAAGCACTTATTGCAGCAACTACTCTACGTATTTACAAAATAGTACTTATCTCAGAGATAATGCTGGAGGTGGATCCCATTTACTGGGATAAACAACACCTCTCCAGTCAACTTAGAAAGTTGGAAAGCATTGTGTTCCTTGCACTCTATGATCACATAAGGCCCGTCCCAAATTGCATCAAATTTGGAATGTCGTCTAGGTTTATTCTTATATTCATTTCACTTAAAGACCAGATCACGAATGATGAATTCATGTGGTCTTTCCCTACTATCAAAAGAGCTCTTCATCTGAGCTTGATGTACCTCAAGTTGTCTCAATGCTTCCCTTCTGGTTTCTTCAAGTTCTACCAACTATGCAAATCTCACTTCAAGAGGTTGTTCATTCAACAATTCCAGCTCCTTAACAAAACTCAAAGTAGTTAATTCAATAGAAATAGGTAACTTAGCTTCTTTTCCATAAGCAAGTACATAAGGAGAACAACCAATGGCCCTTTTAGGAGTCACCCTATCAGCCCAAAGAGCTAACTTAAGCTTTTCATGCCACGTATGTTGATTGTCGTCAACTATCTTCTAGATTATCCAAACCAGATTCTTATTTGTAGATTCTGCCTGCCCATTGCCCTACGGATAATAATTAGAAGACATATTCAAATATATGTTATTTCTAACTAACCAATAAAGGCCAAACCATTGTCAAAAATTATTGAATCTGGAGTACCAAATCTTGACACTAAATCTTGATAGAAATTAAGCATAGAAGTCCCGTTTGCTTCTTTCAAAGCAACAACTTCAATCCACTTAGTAAAGTAATCCGTTGTAGTAAGGATCCACTTATGACCCACACTTGAAGGTGGGTTGATAGGTCCAATGAAGTCTAAACCCCACTTGAAAAATGGTTGCTCCACCTGAATAGGATGCAGGGGCAGTGGTGCAAGCCTCTTCTTTCCATAAAATAAGGCACACTTTTCACATTTTTGGACCCAAGCAATAGCATCTTTAAACAGATCTAGCCAATAATTACCAACCCGCATAATTTTTAGGGTTGTCATTCTTGCAGTAAAATGGCCTCCTAAAGGCCCATCATGAAATTCTCCTAGCAGCTTGTCAACTTGATCAGGCTTAATGCATCTTAACAAAACACCTTGAAAGTATCTTCTATAAAGAATGCCATTAATAATTGAAAAAGGAATGGACTATAATCTATAATACCTCCTTTTTTCTCTGTCTAAGCCTTCATGGCACTCACCAGTTTGCAAATAATGCATCATTTGCTGCACCCAGGTAGCAACAGGAACTGGAACAACAACTACATCGTCATTATTTAGCACTGTACCAACACTTTCAACTTCCTTTAAGCTATTGTCCGCTATGTTTTCTGCAATCAGTTCACACAAACCCTTGCCTCTAACAAGCTTGGTTATTTTAATGTCAATATCAAACTCCATAACTTTGGTTATCCAACCAACACGCTTGTCATTAATTTCTCAGTTAAGCAAGAAGTCTTTAACCGTTGAATGAGCAATTAATAAATGAATTATGTTATTTGATAACATATGCTTGAACTTTTTGAGGATTCTTACAACAAGAAAAACATGATTTTCAATGAAAGAGTACTTCACCTCATAATCATGCAATACCTAGATGAAAAATGCCATAGGCTGTTCCAAGCCTTCAACATTTTGTTGGCACAACATAGCAGAAATGGTTTCTACCCCTCCAAAGGCATAAAGAATAAAATCTCTATCATAATTTGGATTAATGAGAGTAGGAGCAGCTACAAGGGCTTCTTTTATCTGCTCAAAGCTCCTCTTACCTTCCTTGGTCCAACTGAAAGGCACATTTTTCTTAAGCATAGTAGTCAGAGGGCAACAAAGCTGCAATGTTAGGTATGAATCTCCTTACAAAATTTATTCTTCCAAGAAAGCTTTGTAAGCCTTTCTTGTGAGCTGGTAATGGTAATTCAAGAATAGAAGAAAATTTCTCAAAGTCTATAGAAATACCTTGTTTTGAAACAATGTGTCCAAGGAGTTTACCTTCGTGCACAGAAAAAATACATTTTTTCCGAATTGAGAGATACTCCAAACTCTTTGCACCTTTGAAAAATCTATTTGAAATGCTCAAAATTTTCATTAGCATTTCTGGAAAAATAGTAATATCATCTAAATAAACCAGAACAAACTTGTTCATGAGGCCATGAAAGGCCATTTCCATCACACGTTGAAATGTTGCTCCGATGTTGGATAAGTCGAAAGGCATCTTTTTATAGGCCATGGTGCCCCATTTAGTTGTGAAAGTTGTTTTGAACTAATCCTCTTGTTTGACCAGAATTTGGTTATAACCTGAATACCCATCCAACAAAGAAAATCTGTCAGAACCATAAAAAAACTTTTAAAATCTACTCCATAGAAGGGAGTGGATAGTGGTCCTTCAATGATGCTTTATTGAAATCTTGGAAATCAACACATAATCCGATTTCCCCACTTTTCTTCATAACTAGAACTAAGTTAGACACCTAGGAAGTATGCTTGATAGGAAAAATGATACCACTCTCAAATAACTTATTCAGCTCAGCCTTCATAAGATGCTCTAGCTTGGGGTTAAGAGGTCTTTGTTTCTGCCTTACAGGTTTTGCATCAGGTTCTAGTTCAATAGTATGCTGGGCTAGTTCTGGATCAAAACCTTTCAGATCTTTGTATTCCCAAGCAAAGACATCACTAAACTCTTGACATAACAGAATAAAATCTTGTTGTTCCTCTTTATTACATACCTTTCCCAACTTGAGAAGTTTACCCTTGAAAATATCAATCGCCTCATAATGCTCTTCCTTGACAGTCATGCTACATTTATCTTTTCGTACCTGGTCATCTGGTTGAAAATAGATTATGAGGTCACCAACCCCTTTGGTGGCTTGTTTGTCTTTAATTGCACAATCTGATTATCATACTGGTGCTGCCACTTTTGTTGATTTCCATCAGCAAATTCTGCTTCAGCAATTAAGAAGCTTACACTCTGCTCATCGCTGTCAAAAACTTGCCAACTCACATTATTGTTAGGTATAGAAGGTCTAACTATAATCTTAACATATTGACATGCTTGTACTTTGTGAATTTCATTAGGAATATCAAACTGGTCTCCTATGGCAGCGATCCTATCTGCATGCTTATTTTCATTTTTAGGAACTGAACAGATATTAAAAGCATCAAAATCTTCAATCAAATCCCATCCACGATGCTTGTACTTTTTAAGTAAATCATTTTTTGCAGCATTCACATTTCTAACTTGATTCACTATCAGTTTTGAATCACCATAAACACGTAAGCATTTAATACCTCTCTTTCGAGCCCATTCTAGGCCATGCACTAGTGCTTCATATTCGGTTGTATTATTTGTACAGCTAAACCCAAACCTAAAAGCTGAAAAATATTTATCTCCTTTTGGTGAAATCAGCATGGCTCCACAACCAGCACCTACATTGCTCCTTGAGCCATCAAAATAAAGCTTCCAAAGTTCATTTTCCTTCTCTGCAAGTTGTCCTTCCTTTTTAAATGAATTAGGCATATCAAAAAAAGGGTCGCGAATCATATAAACCCATAATCCTATCTCATCTGTGTTCTGGAAAGGATCAAGCTCATGATCTTTGGCTGGCCATTCATCTAGATTCATATTTTCTATATGGGTGTTGTGGTCTAAGGTCATGGTTTTCTCTTCCAATATAGGGGCGACATAGAGGTTAGCATTTATAGGGCTCGGGACATATAGTTTGATATGATCTTTGGCTAGGGCCTCAAACTTTACGGTCACCTTCGTACCATACCTTGTTCTAAAAAACAAATGAGACCAATCGGAGGACAAAAACCCACCCAGCTTGGCTGTAAAATCTCTTGAAAGGCAAATGGAAAAGTGAGGTGGCAAATCAATAACATGTATATCCTGATGGATCACAAAACTAGGGGATGCATGCAAAGTAAGAGCTAAATTTTTTACTATACCAACAGTTTTAACAGCAGACCCATCCAACTGAGCTACACCCTTATGAGAATTGGGTTCATAAATAAGAGCCAACACATCTACTAAGGTTTTAGGCATAACGAAGCGACTTGCACCAAAATCAATCAATCATGCAATTATGCACTATTTTATCTCCAATAATCAAACTTAAATAAATTGGAGGAGGCTTTACCTCTTTAGTCTTCTGCTCACTCTTGGCTTCTGAGCTATTTGTGAGCACAACTTTGGCATTCTTTTGATTATTATCAAAAATAGAAAGCTCTGCTAAAGCATCCTATAGCAAACCCTTTTGACCTCGAATATGCAATGCATCCATAACTAACATATTGACAGTAGCTTTCTTAAGATGTTCAACCACGTTGAAAGAAACAAGGGTTACCTTATGATGGTTTTTTATGACAGTAGCATTGCTTCCTTTCTGCAAAGGCTGTGATTGTGTTTTTGATTGTTCTTTGCCAGGTATTTCTTGGCCCCTCTACAAAATTTGCACCTTAGGTTGCGCTGCAACATTAGTATTTGGTGCAAAAACAAGGTGTTTGTCCTTTGTAGGCTGCTGCTATGAATTTTCAGCTTGCTGCCCCAAATCCATTGCTCTCTTTTTCGATCTCGTGTTGGCTGAAATAGCAGAATCTTGTTGATTCTGACCCTTCATGCCACAAAACTCAAAACTCTGCTAGTTTGGAAAAGCAACCTTGAAGCTTTCTTATTGTTCTAGATTTGGACTTGGAGCACTTTCTGAACCTACATAACTATTTTGGACCATTAAGGCCTGATTTCTCATGTCGTTAGCACATGCTAACTGGTTATGGGGCTGATTGCATGGATAGCACCAATCCCAATCTTGGGCAAGGTTATTTTGTGGTACGAGTTCCTTTGACAAACTGGTACCATTCAGGTTGTAGGGCTGGAAAGGTCTAGGATTGAAGTTTTTCCTTTGGCCTTGGTAATCATTCTGAAAGGAAACCTATTCTGCTAGTTTTGTTGGTATGAGGCTTGATATGGATTATGCTCTTGGCCAAATTGCTTCTTAATGCTAATGAGATCATTCCCAAAGGTTTACAATATAATTTTTATCTCTTGAAACTCTTGGTTTTGGGTTGGAGCAGAAATTTCTTGGGCTGTGGTCTGATAACCTATTGTTGGAACAATGGGAACAACAACTAAGGGAGGCAAAAATGCAGGTTTAGGCACTTGAATATCTAGAAACAAAGGCATGGGAGGCCTAGGGGAAATTTTACCAGCTTGAATAAGACAGTTCTCAGCTCTAATGGAGATATAAAAAGCATTAGGGAGCATGTGGCCACCCATAGATTGGGTCATAACTGATATTTTACTATTTAAGGCTTTCAAGAAATAAAGAAATTACCATTGCAGGGATTTTATCCCAAGTTCTCTGAAAATGTTAGTTGAAATCAGGTAAGTGCTCATGTGGAGCTCTTTTGATCGTGCTCAACTGCTCCAACAGAGATGCATGGTCTGATTTATTAGCAAAATACTGATATAGGCCATCACCTAACGCATCCCACATGGCGATTGAATTTGTTGCGAGGCCTCTAAACCATTGTAGAGCCTTTCCTTTGAGTGATGCAACCAAGAGCCTCAACGCTACATTTTCTTGTGTAATATTGTGAACTGAACACAAGGTGGCTACATCTCAAATGTGTTCAATGGTAGTAGTTTTTTCTTCTCCAGTAAAGAAAGGAAGACTTCTGAAAGCTGTTGTTGGAATATCATCATAATGTGCGATGTTTAATAGGATGCCCCCATTAAATGGTGCAAAGGCATGTTGTCTTGCCATTGGTGGTACTTGTGATACAGGAACAAGACTTCTTGGTGATAAGACTATAGTATTCAGAATTGGAGGTGTTGATGTTGACCTCCCTAGTGTACCAAACAAGATTTTTTGTTTGTTTTGCCTCTCCTTCGTGATGGGGAAAGTTGCAGGTACTCAAAATTTATTGAGCTGGATCTTATTTGTATCCTTCTCATGAGCAGGCTACTCTAAATCTGTGTGAAAAAATCAGAATTGGAGTCACCAGGTATATTGAAAAAGGGCCTCCAAAAGGCTGAGAAACTTGCTGCATACACCAAACAACAAATTTAAAATATTAAAACTTCTCTGAAATTGATTTTCAGAGTCCCATCGGGTGTGCCAAAAATTATTATCAATCAGATGCACACCCTTGTTAGATTTTTCAAAAAATCAAACTATCTGTTGAAACATGGAAACCCTTTTCAGATGTGGGTGATCTATGTGAAAAGGGAATCTCCAGAGTGAGTTGGTTGTTTGAATGATGAATCCTATTCTAACTGATTTTCTAGGAAAAGGGTAGAAAGAATAACTGGATTTAAACTTATGACTAGAATTCTATCACCTAATATAGCTTAACCAACATCAAAGAGATTCTGACAGTAACTCACTCTCACTACCTCTTTAAAAATTGATTCTCACAACCTCACAACCCATACAATCCAAAAGTGAATTGTGCAAAGGTTTGAAATAAACACAATGCACAACCTGAATTAGCATGTAAATCCTACAAACACCTAACAATAGTAAGACAAGAAGAGGATTCAACAGATTTGAATCATAAGACACATCAAATTACTACTGCAAAGTATAGACAAAAAGTGAGAAAGGAAAATCTGTTGCTTTATTGAAAGGAAGAGTGAAACTCTCAAAATCTGAGCACAAAACTATTTACAAAACTCTCTGCATGAACAAGAGAGGAAGAAAAACTGATCTGAACTAGAAAAACACTAAGTTTTTCTCTAAGATATACCTCAAAACCCTAATCCGAGCTCAAAGAAAAAGCTCCAGGAAAGGCATCAAAAACTGCCCCAAAAAGAGTAATTGAAATGGAAAAGTCTCACTCTTTGCATGTGCATGCTAAAAACCACCTACAAATAGGTCTACTTTGCTTTAAAAGAAAAAAAAGACCTTATCTCTCCACCAAGATGCTCAAATCCGACCAAGAGGAAAAAGTCAATATCAATCTGCTAAAAATAGCAAAGAAATAAAACAATTTGTAAAACATTGTTTTATTCTTGCTTTACAAGGTTTGCAAACTCTACAATTTCTTTATTTTTGCAATTTAAAGATAAAATCTTTTACAAAACATCACCTTATTACTCCATTTACAATGTTTGATTTTTCTTATTAAAAATCATAAAAATAATATATATCCTCTCATCATAATTGATTTCTATAAAATCAATTAAAAATATAAAGATACCTAATTGATTTCTATAAAATCAATTAAACAAATAAAATATGTAAGGCATATAATTATTCCTCCTCTCTCCAAGGCATGAATATTGGACAAAACCACAAGGTATTTGATATTTGAAAAATAAAACACCCTTACCTAAGTCTATACCCATAAAATTTCATCCACTCCAAAGTCGACCTAGGCATGAGAAAGTGACCACTTAAGTATTAAACTTAAGACTTAATTCAAAATTCAACCAAGAACCCTAAATTCGAATTAGGGAAAACATGAACAAAACCAATGGCAAACCCTAATCACATTTCATTTCGCACTTTTGCTTTTGAAGAAAGAAAGACTGCCTGGAAGAGGCGCCACCACCATTAGGGTTCTCATTTGGAGCTTGAAACTTCAAACTACTCTCCAGATCTTGGTCGACTCCTTGTTGTTTGATCATGGTAAGTTGATTTCATGGCATTTTGTGGCTTCATTCACTGTATTTGATGGTCAATAATGGCCATAGGGCCATGACTTAGGCTTGCTTTACCTCTAGTTTTGTGTGTTCATTTCTTGTGTTTGATTCCATTCATGCTGGCCGCCATTAGTGAGGTTCGAGCCTTATGTTTGTGAGCTCCCATGAGCTAGGCCACACCATTCTACTCCCTTCAAAAGCATCTCAAGGTAAACTCACTTCTCCATTGTTTTTCCCTATCAAACAAAAGCTTTTAAAAAACTTCTATGCAAAGGTTGACTAATGTCTTTTTACAAAAACATGTAGACCCACTACAAGCCGCGCTATGTATGGACCAAAACAGCACTTCCTATGAGTTTAAATACTGTAAAAAACTTCAAAAATGGCTTTCCCTCTGTGTTTGCATTTCTTAACTCAAACCCTCACATGGGTTTCTATTATTTGAGAGGAAGAAAGGCCATCATTGAAGCTTTCCTATGCTCTATTTATATTTAGAATGTAATATTCATTTCTCCAAACTTGGGCTTTGAACCATGATATCATTCTGTATTCTCTCATGAGCTCACAAAGCTCTATGGCCGTAGACAATGTAACTTGTTTTCTTAATATTTTGCAGAGCTCCAAAGATCACCATTGTACATTTTGATGCTATTTTCATGTCTAAAAATAAAACCCCATGTGGGTAATTACATTTTGAAAGAAAATATTATTTTTTGTTATGCATTCAAAACCCTCAAATGGGTTAGCTATAATATAGAGAAAATCTGCATTTTGAGCCAAAAACGCCAATGTGGGTATTCTAGAAATAGAAGCAGATCATCATTTTGTAAAAGCTCTTTCATGGGTATTCAGTAATAGTGGCAAATCTGCATTCTCTTATGAAACCCCCATGTGGGTATTTCTGAAAATGAAAGCAAACCCTTGTATTTCTGAAATAAATTTACTTATTACTGCATTCTCCGTTGAAACTATTGAAAAACACATCATGGGTATGCTTAAAATAGTGAAAAAAAATCTGCATTTGAAACCTCCACATTATGCTTATACTCACATAATTTAAAATAATGCAGTAAACTCTCCTTCTGTCATATCAATCATGTAGCAACCTCTTTTCTCGTCACCTTGTCACAACTTGCATGCCTCTAGAAAACAATAGGCATTCACAGTTCAGTCACTTCAAATAAGATAAAGCAACACTGAAACTCCATGCTTTTATTAATCATTATTGCTTCATTGCTAAGGCATTATGTATGCCTATTCACTATCACTGTTTAGAGATAGAACACTGTTGCTCCAAAATAGAACCATATGAAACAACATAAAAGAAAGTGAACAAACATAAGGCAACAAAATGTAATTAATATGACAATATTTAAAACTTGCAAGTATGAAATTGATTCATTTCAGTTGAATCGATCGAGCTCATTAAGTCTATTGTCCACCTGTGGCTTTCCAAACAACATGTTACTTGATTGTTATGAGTGAATAATAGGCTTAATTATTTGATGACTAAAAACATATTTCACTCCTTCATGTTGAATAGCTCAGATGAGCATGATGATTATAGTTTCTTTCTTAGCCCACTTGTAAGTTTAAGGGGTAGCATGCCGAGCTCTACCCTTGTGGGAGCCCGTTTTACCCCACATGTTTCATGTCTTCAGAAAATAATCAGCTTCATGACTTTTCCTATACCTGCACAGGAAACAAACAATGTTAGCAAAAAAAATAATAAATGATGATGTTTACTTATTCAACTTTGGTTCATGTACTTTGCTTTTAGTTGATTCTATGCATCCCAAGGATTGAATTATATTTTTGTCAGTAGGGCATGTAGTATAGTTCATATCTCGAGCTCTTAATTGACACCCTTCTCAATCTTTTGTAGATATAGTCAGGAGTGGAAGCAGAATGAAGCGAGCAACAAGGCATCAACTGAAGATCAACTCAGGCAATGACGGATATGTTCTATGTTATTTATCACTTTCTTTCAATTGTATATTTCCTTTCTTGTAGTGAATAGGACCAGCTAAAACCATGGCTTGTTTGGATCTTTTAATTTCTCCTTTTGCTTTTCTATCTGAAAAGAAAATGCATCAAAAATGCAAAGTTGTATTGTCATTTGTATTCTTGCGATCAAATGAAATCTATAATGAAACAATGTCATGAAATAAATGAAAGCAATGGATGGTTAATCATTTGTATAATCAACTTGTACTTCATTTGTTCAATAAGCATTAAGGAATACTTCTTAAACTATGCTATCTCAATAATGCATAACTGATATAGATGCAATCGGCAACTTAAAACCATGTAGCAATTAACCGAATCTTTACTTCAAGATATAAAAAAATTTAACCAACTCCAACAATCGAGCTGTAGTAAAAGTTTGGTAACAATAGCCTCCAAAGATGACGACAACATGGATTATTCCTTCGCTCCAAATTCTAAGATATCAACAGCTGCTTGAACCCTACAACTAGTTCAAGTAAGCTTTTCCACAACATGTCCTCTAGAAAAACAAGGTAAAGTTTCAATCTACGTTGTCAACATCTTACACCCCAACCCAAGCAAAAGGGTAAAAATCCAAAAAAATAAAAATTATTAAAAATGAAAAAACAAAAAAAAAAACAACTTTGTTGGGTTATTCCTTCACTCAAATAGTCTAAGATGTCAACATTTGCTTGAACCTCACAACTAGTTCAAGTGAATTTCCAACAATATATCCTCTAGACACAGAAACAAGATATCAATCCAAGTTATCAATGTTGTTTACCCAAAAACAATTCATGCTTTGATTCAAACGGTCGAACTACGTGGTCTTTGTGTGTGCAATGTAGGCAAGGATTTTTAGCCTAGGAGACCCTAGGTTAGTCCCCTTAAGGTTTCCAACAAGTTTTATTTCAACTTAGTCAAAAGATACACAATCCCAAAAACATATACAATATACAAAATCCAAAAACATTCACAAAACATAAAAGGTTAAACCAAGCGAACTACAAGCCTTTGTGTGTACAACGCAGGCAAGGCTTATCCTTGATGAGCCCCTGAGGCCGTAGGTTAGTCCCCTAAAAACAACAAAAATAGCATCATTAAACTTAGAAAATAAAAAAGACCCATCTTGTCATCAAAATCCACGATAAACATTTCATCCATAAAAAATGAACCATCACAATCATCCTTTGACAAAAAAAAAAAAAACAAAGCAAACATCAAAATGCTAGAACTTTCAAGCAAAACAATTGCATAAGAGTTGACTATAAACAGACGAAAATAATGCCAAAGTATCAAATACCTATCTTTTTAACAAGTCCCAACAACATCCTGAAATATGCCTTAACGGATCCGTTCCTATGATAGACATGATCAACAACAGATAATAGCCCCACCCTAAATAGATATGGCAAGTGATATTGCAACTTTGTTTTATCTTTCTGTGGTCTTACTTTTTGCGATTTAATTTATTGACTCATTCCTAGGATCTCTCAAGGATGTCCATAAGGATTTAGAGAAGAAGGAATGGGGGAAATTGAGTGTCATTTTGATTTGTTGTTTGTAAGATATTTTTTTAATATTACCATAGCGAATACTTTCTTTATTGGGTATAGAAGTTATATTACAACAGTTCATGAAGTAGATACATGTTAGGTGTTCTATACCTCTCTCTGTGTCTGGTTCAAAATATTTTTCATGCAACCCCCTATACTTTAAACAAAGTTTTTGTATGTCTAGTATGAATAAAGATACTCTTTGTTTGTAGAATCAAATTCCACGCAATTGATACAAAGTCACCTTGGTAATTCATACCTTGGTGTAACGTATCTGCTTGCTACATCAAACATGGTTTTTCAAACCATAAAATATCTAAAGCGAAGCACAAGCAACTCATCAATCACTATACATCATCATATTTCTTCTAATTAACATCAAATTTTTATCCATCATCATATTTCTACAAACATACATCATCATATTTCTTCTAAATAACATAAAAACTCTATCTATCATCAATATTTCTTCTAATTAACATTCATCTTGCATAAAACATCATCAATACCATATCCATATTGCATCCACAAATGTTATCAATACATATCATGATGATAATAAACCAATAAAAAACATCATGTATCATGTATGAGGAATTTACTTATTGACACAGATCGCATCATAAATGAGACAAAGTATGATTCATTCATCCACATCAAAAAATCACAAAAACATATATAAACATACACCATCATATATCACCATCACATAAACATAAAATGAGGCAAAATTGAAGAAGGTATATCTCATATATATCATCATCAAAAAGGGAATATGTCATAAGTACATCATCCACAATGACACAAGTGTGATAGGATAATATAAAATCATAACATATATACAAGGTCTCGACTAGACCAATGAATATATATAACACATCTCTAAAAAATGCCTCTGTGCCATGAAACAACATGAAGATCAAGTACCAAAGAAAGTAAGACCCCAACAGGAGGGATGAAACACTACTGACCACCAAAATGATATGGTTGTCTCACAGACTGATCACCTACACTTGCACCTATACCACCACTGCCATCACTCACAACACTCGGCTCCCCAAACCCTGGACACCAAGAAGCCCTAGGAACAGTAGCATCATATAAGGTCTGATAATAGGTGGATGTTTGTAGATACTAATCTCACTCAGCTCGCATACTATCATGCTCTACCTGGAGAGTATCTCTCTCTGCTATCAATAACAATACTCGAGCCTTTACAATATGTCATCTACCAATATCGCTCTCTCGCTCAGCCTTCATAGCATGTCATCATGCAATCTCTACATCTCTGGCTAGATTCATCTAAGATAGCAATATATCAACATCGCTAGTTAGTGGAGGAGGACCCAAAACTTGTCTTTGACCCTGTGTAGGAGGCACTCGCTCATCCTAAATATCCTATGTCTCATCACATCGAGCTCAATCCAACTGCTCTGTGAGAACCTCAACACACTGTCACTCCCCACGATGACCTATAATGCCTTCTCTTCCCACAATGGGATCTCCTCTAAGACCAATAAGCCTCAAAGGCCTACATTGTGCCCACCACTCATCATAATCATGAGTAGTACCTGGATCTACCACACCAACCGACCAACCTCAACCAACTAGGGAAAGTGCTCCAAACTCGACAATCACAGTATCTACATCAACTTGGAGACCCCATACATGGACCTCCTGACTAGTCTAACCAAAACAAGCCTCATAGGCATCAGGAACCCACCACTATCTCTATCTGAACTACTGAAAGACTCGGTCTAGTAGATAACACTCTATCACATAAGACAAATTACCAATCAACCAATGGGTCTGTTGGAAATACACAAGCTAATCAACATCCTCTATCCAAACCTCACATCTCATATAAGGTCTCCACACAAAACCAATAATACAAGTCCCCAGGCAAGGTGTAATGCATAAAGTCCCCATAATGATAAGAGTATGGATTGTTTGGAGAACGATCCTGAATCCCATCTGGACGAGTCACCCCAATATGCTCCCACGCCCAAACATGCAAAATTGACACACCTGTAGACATAGACTTCCTGCCCCGATACACCACCTCGTGCATATCCTGATAAAGATGAGCAAGTAAACATGCACCCCAGGCATATCTCATACCATGCTCTAGCATACTCTTGATACATGTACCCCAACCCACAACAAACTATCGACCTCATCTATTAGGAACAACCAATCCTGATACCAAGCCACAAAGGATAAGAACGATAGGATTTGTGTTGTTAGAAAACTCAGATAAATCAACCTCTAAAAGAAAAGCATCCAAGTGTGCCACACCTAACAAATGTTTCATAGTGCGGGCACCTCAACGAACCTAGTACGTAACAAGCTCACCATGAATAGGAATATGGAGAATCCTCCACACATCCTCGAGAGTAATGGTTGCCTCCCCTGTAGGTAAATGAAAGGAGGACGTCTCAGAGTGCCACCTCTCCACAAGAGTAGTCATCATCACTATATGGGTCCTGATCGGAGGCATGTAACAAATATAATGTAATCCCACAACATCAAGGAAGTCCTGATCCAACACATAAAAATGGGAAATTGAATCGAACAAGTGACGAGGACGTCTCTCTCTCGTCATAAGTGGTCGAAGACTCGCTTGCAATAGTTATAAACAAGGATGTTAGGGTTTCACTCTAAACATGCAAAGCAACACAAAATGACATTTAGGATGACAAAAAGACACATGCTAGGGTTTAGAACAAATTCTAAAAGCAAACTGTAGAAGGAGACGTCAACTGCTAGGTTATAGGGCAAATGCTTAGCAAAAACCAGGCAAGAGCACAATTTTTAGATAATAGCATAGTTTTAGGTCAAAAGAATGAAACAGGGGTGTTGTTTTTAGATAATAGCGTAGTTCCAGGTCAAAAGCATAGAAACAAGGGCACAAGTTTAGATCAATAGCGCAATTTTAGGTCAATAGCGTTTTCAAACAATAGTGTAGTTTCAGGACAAGATCATAAAACAAAAGCGTAGTTTTTAGACAATAGCACAATTTTCAAGCAACTATGTAATTTTAACATAGAAAAAGTACCAAAATTGATGTAATTATGCAAGAATATTAAAAACAACGCTATTGATTGATAGAACTTCGCACATGCATAATGAGAACAAAAACATGATGAAAGCAAAAAGAAAGAATGTACATACCGGGCCACCGATGTCTGAAGGCCATCCAAACTCCCGAACAAGCTCAGAATGATGTGGGGCAACCTCGAATCTCGACATTCTTCCTCAACAACTAACATAATGTGAAATCCAAAGATAAGAATTAGCAAGAGGATTAAAGCACAAATGAGCCAATTTGAAGACAAATTGCCTTTATAACACCTTAAGAAAACCCTAATTTCATCTAGAAAACCCTAATTACACTTGGCAAATCTTCCTACTTTTAAATTAGTAACTCTAGATAACATCAAAACGAGAAGCAAACCACCTATTGATATAACATTTCATCTGAAAACATCAAAAAGACAGTACAATAGTGTCAAGAGCCTGACCTCAAAGCTTGAAATTTTTGGTTAACCTCTCGAAGGGGCAACATAGAGTCCTACCATCATTCCATTGAACGTCGGGGCATAATTTTTTTTCAAAATCTTGATCTTAAAAATAGAATCACAAAGTCCTACCATCATTCCATTGAATGTCAGGGCATAGTGGGGAATAATTTTTTTGCAAAAACTTGATCTTAAAAACAAAATCTTTGAAATAAAGCAACCGGTACTTTGTATCAAAGAGGGGAAAAATGTAGACATGTGAAATTGACTTGACACCTATCACACACCTCAAACATCATCAAACAACCTCAAACAAAATCAAACAACATTAGGCAATCTCAACTAACATTGAACATCATCCTGAAACATCCCGTAACATCTCAGAATGACTCGAAATTGTCTCGTAACATCTCATAATAACTCAAAATTATCTTGTAACATCTCAAAATGACTTAGAATTGTCCCATAACATCTCAAAATGACTTAGAATTATCCCATAACATCTCGAAATGACTCAAAATTATCCTGTAACATCTTAGAATAGCTCAAAATCATCCTGTAACATCTCATAAATGACTCAAATTTATCCCAAAACATCTCATAATATCTCAAAAACATCTTGTAACATCTCAGAACATCTCAAAACCATCCTGAAATAGCTCGAAATCATCCTGTTATGTCTCAGAACATCTCAGAATCACCCAAACAATTTGAAATCATCCCATAATATCTCAGATCATCTTGAATCATCTTGAAATCACCCTGAAACATCTCAGAATCATACCACAATGTTCCCACATCTCAACACATCAAAAATCCTAATTCCTCTATTAATTAAATAATACAACATTATTTAATTAATTCACTTTTTCATCATTTCAGACAAATTAAATAAATTTCACTTATTTAATAAAGTCTTGAATACCCTGAATTCCCCTATTGATTAAATAAAATAACATTATTTGAGTAATTCACGTTTCATCATTTCAACCAACTAAATAAATCACATTTTATTTAATAAAGTCCTAATCTTAATTTATTTCATCCTGATTGATTAAATAATGCCAATTATTTAATTACGTCACTAAATCACCTTATTCTCCTAAGTTGAATAAATTATCAAATAATAATTTAATTACGACACTTTCCCTTCAAATTTTGAATAATTAAATCAAACTGTTCAAATCAATTATCAAAAATCAAATCAAACTAATGCAACTTTTTTTGCAAAAGTCAAACTTGATTTTCACATTTAACTCCAAAAAGGAATTAATTAATTAAATCAATTAATTCATATTCCTCACCCACTTTCTGATTGAGCACATTACGATTGTTGACTGAGCAATCTAATCTATTAATTGATCAATCCAGATTGTTAACTGAATAATCTATATTGTTAACTGATCAATCATAATTTCTAACTAAGCCATCACATTCCTAACTAAGCCATCAAATTTCTAACTAAGCCATCAAAATCCTGATTGATCAATCTAAATCTATTAACTGGTCAATCACATCCCTGACTATCCAACCTATTTCTCAATCACCCAAGTTGTGCAATCAACTTTGCATAATTTTCTCATGTTTGATTCCTCTCAACACACTCCGACCGTTGATCTAGATATTCTTCAAAACAATCTTGATCATCCATTTCAAATCTCATTTTCTATATAACAAACCCCTTTCCTCACAAATAAGGATTAAAGAATCAACATACATTGAGAAATTAAGTGCTATCAATAACATCATTGATAGAGTTTCACCATTTCTTCGATCAACCAAAAAAAATAGTCACTCATCAAGCTTTTGAACACAAACTTTGGAGGCTTCACGGTGATAAGAACAACCCAACATAAAGCGAATACACTCCACTACGAGATGGTAATACTGTGTTATTATTGTATTTTCATTTTTGTAATCATAGATTCATTTAAGAATGTTAAAATAGCTTAGTTTCATTTCATATGTGTAGGGTTAGATCTTAGATTAATGTGTTTAATCTTAGTTTAGATGCTTGGATTTGACATGTTTTGATCTGTCTTCCGGTCTAAAGTTCTCCCCCTCACATAATTATCGATTATTCATGCATGGTTTTTTGAGGATAGCTCACCCTATCACATCCCTTCAGAGGAAAGGAAAGAAGTTCATTTGGTCAGAACAGTGTCAGTCAACCTTTCAAAATCTCAAGGAGAGGTTGACTAGTGCACCAATTTTAGCAATTTGTAATCCTACCGAAGACTTTGTGGTGTGTACTGATTCATATTTGGAGGGTCTAGGAGCAGTTTTGATGCAGGGTGGTCACGTGATAGCCTATGAGTCTCACAAACTCAAGGGTTACAAGTTGAACTATCCTACACATGAATTGGAGTTAGCCATCATCGTTCATACCTTGATGATATGGATACATTTTATTTTGGGGCATCGGTTTGGGTTGCATAGCGATCATTGTAGTTTACAATACATATTCATGTATCCAAACTTGGATGCTAGGCAGAGGCGATGGATGAAGTTACTATACGAGTATGATTTTGAGGTGAAGTTTATCCAGCGTAAGGAAAATGTTGTGGTAGATGCTCTTAGTCAGCAAAGGCATGAGCTTTCAATAGTGAATCTTGGAGTAGATTTGAGGAGTCAGATCCTTTCAACCCTTCTTATAGACAATTGGTATCAAGAGGCGAAGTCGGAGGTTGAGTCAGGCAGAGCTTTGGAGGGTAGATTTTCGGGTTATTCTCTTGAGTTGGATGGTCTTTTGTGGCACTTAGGTTGCATCTATGTTCCTCCTTTTGAGGGTCTTCGTACCCTAATTACGTCATAAGAACCTCGAGCACCCTACTCAACTCATCTAGGTGAGAAGATGTATGCAGACCTCCGTTAGTTATATTTTTGGGTCAAAATGAAGAGGGATATTGCAGATTTTGTCTCGAGGTGTTTAGAATTTTAGAGGGTTAAAGTAGAGCACCAACACCCTGCAGGTCTTTTGCAGCCACATCTTGTTCCAGAATGGAAATGGGATATCATTTTAGTGGATTTTATAGTCGATTTTCTAGTATCTTCCCATCATCATGACACCATCATGGTCATCGTGGACAGGTTGACTAAGGTGGCACACTTTTCTCCTATTCAATCTTCATATAATGCTTCTTCAGTGGCCAGGATTTTTATGGAGGATATAGTCAGATTGCACTAGATTTCTCGTAGGATTATCTCTGATAGAGATCCAATGTTCACTTCAACACTATGGACGTCCTTGCAACATGCATTGGGGACTCAATTGAACTTTAGTTCTGCGTACCATCTGGAGACAAATGGGTAGATCGAGAGGGTTAACCAGGTTCTTGAAGATATGCTCAAGATGTATGTCATGGATTAGTAGTCTCGATGGGAGGATTATCTATATGTACCATAGTTTTATTAATATGCCTCCTTTTCAGGCACTGTATGGTCATCCTTGTCGAACCCCACTGAGTTGGGATCACCTTGAGGATAGAGTCCTTCTAGGACCAAAAATACTTGAGGAGATGGAGCAACAAGTTGTTTGTATTATAGAGCATTTGGTGGCAACACTGGACAAGCATAAAAAGTATGCAGATGCTCACAAGGTTGATCATCAATTTTTAGTTAGTGATTGGGTATTCTTACAGGTGCATTCACAAAAGAGTCTAATCCGCTATGGAAAAGGCTCTAAGCTCGCACCACATTTTGTTGGGCCATTTGAGGTCTTGGAGAGGATTGGTCCTGTTATGTACTGTCTTGATTTGCCACCCAATCTATCATGTATCCATGATGTATTTCATGTTTCTGCTCTCAGACCATACTTTCTAGAGATTTCTCATGTTCTTGATTGGAATGCTTTATAGGTAGAGGACGGGTAGTTGGCCCTAGAGCCCATGGGCATTCTACAGCATAGGAGACTCACCCTTAGGGGTTGAGACAATGAACAGGTGAGGGTCCAGTGGGATCCTAATGATGAGTCTTCGACTACTTGGGAGGATGCATCCCGAATGCGAGAGTTATACCCTTTTCTGTTTTCAAGCTTCTAGGAGTAAGCTTGATTCTAGGGGGAGGATGTGGTGCCCCTCGTACTATTCATTGTTAGACTGGTAGTTGATCTATTTAGGATCATACATTATGAAACTTTGTTTGATGTTGGACTCATTGCTACGATGATAGTTTCATGATATTTTGATGATGCTTTGAGAATACTTCTATTACTTGACTTTATGCACATGTTATGACTGTTATATGGACTTATTTTATTATGTGGATTAATCTTATTATGATTATTATGTGATTATCTGGTGATTGTTCTATCTTGATTGTTATGAGTTAAGGTGGTTACTTGTTTGATGTGCTTTGGTGAAAGGGACAATTTCACATTACTCACTTGTGAGTACCTTGCTACGCTGCAATTCCCTTTCACGGTGTCCCTAATTGTATAATTATGTATATGCTCGACCGTTTTGTGTGCTACAGGTTGGAGGGACCAAATGGAACAATTATTCAAAGATAACAATTGGTCCCCTACCCTAGCCATCATCCCTGAAGAGGATGAGTATCTATCTATTACCTTGTTAGTGTGTTTGTTGTTTGCGGTTAGTTGGTCTTGTTTTGACCTTGAACACAGTTAGGTAATTGTTGTTATTATTTGGCTTGTTTAATTTAAATTTGTTTGACAAATAGTGTTCTTGATTAATTGATTCATTAAATTAAATTATTAAGTAACAAGTATTTTGGTAATTAAATATAAATATATTCACCAATAATTATAGTTGATAATAAATTAAAAGTATGATAAAATATTATAATGGAATGTTGCAATTAATAAATAGTAAAAATATTATAAAAGATAGAAAGATTTTTCTTGGAGCACATGCATAACTTCAAAATGATTGTCGAAAAGAAACATGATGTTTTATTGGATATTTTAGAGATTTTATTGGATTTTTGTTTTCGAAAATCAAATAGATTCCTTTTGGTAAATAATTATCTTTTCGAGAGATTTTCATTATGATGGAATTTTGTTTCTGGGAAGGAAAGTAATATTTTGTCTGCAAGAAAATTTCTGTAAAAACAATTGCACTCTATTGATTGATTTTGGAAAATTTAATTGAGAATTGGAGAGTTCGGGTTACAAATTGAAGGATTCAGAGTTGGCATCGAATTTTGTCCCAGCTTGCATTGGATCCAAGTTGGCTTTGTTTTTGTTCTTTGTTTAATTTCTTTGATTAAGGCAATCAAATCCTCTCTCTCTCTCTCTCTTGTTTGTTGAAAATGAATGCTTGTATGTTTGGTGTTGCTTGGAAATGTGATGTTCATCTATTTAATTCTTGTATTAAAACAATTAGAATATGCATTTGTAAATATATACCTATTATTCCTTGCATAAGCACCCCATCTTTTGCCTTGGTCAAAATGGGTCCCCCTCTTTTGTTTTCTTTCCTTGGTTGTTTTTCAACAAAGTTTGGAGTTGTTCTTTCTTCCAACACTTTGTTTTCTTTTGTTCTGTTGGAACAGAAACTGAAACTAAATATATGGATTTGAAACTTGTTTTGAGTTTCATTCCCCGATTCAGATCCTGCTCATCTCTTTGTTGGTCTCTTCAGTCCATCTTGTTTTCCTTTCGCGGAACCAGAACTAGAATGGATATTACGTTCGAGATTTATACAAAGTTCTAAAATTTCTCTCCATCCCACCTCCACCCTTTTTGTTTGTTTTTTTGGACTTGGGATTGATGTTGTTTAACTTGTCTCAATCTCGATGTCTTCTTTTTAGTTCTATTTTTCATTTTCTTCGTCGTTGGCGAAACCGAAACCGAAACCGAAACTGGAACTGAAACCAAACTCAGAACTTGTATAAAGTTTCCAAATTGGGTTCTCATTCTGTTTTCGCTTCTGCCTTTCTTGTTGCTATCTTACTTTACTTCGGTCGCACAATAGTTTTGTGCTAGTTCCCGCCGCGATTCCACGTCCAACCTGCCACATTAATAACATTAATTATAGGTACCTCACACGTATGAAATTGGATTTTAACCTTAATTAAGGTTAACTCGTTGGTTATTATTATTGTTTAACAAATAATATTGAACCGGAGTTGAGGTAGAGCATTTGGGAGCATGATTCAATTTGAGGTCAAGCATTTTGCGTGCGGATTCGCATCAAGAGCCGACCTGTTGGATTGCTTTTCGAGGTAGCATTTTTGTTTTTTGTTTTCTTTGTTGTTGTTCATTGTGTTTGTTTGGTTTGTCATTCTTCACGGGGTTCGTGACTCTTTTCATTCAAATCCTTGCTTGTTTTCTTTGCTTTTCTTTTCTTTTCTTTTCTTTTGTTTCCCTTGTCTTCAATTCTTTCTTTGTTTTTGTTTTATTTACTGTTTGTCATTTTCTCGTTTGTTTTTGCTTTACAATGGTCATTTTCATGTTTTCTCCGTGCCTATACCATTATGCCATGGTTTTTTGGGTGCCAATCATCTGCTACATAGTTTTATGGTGTTCTTCGATCCATTTCTTTACCCGTTGGTCCTTTTTGCGTGTCAACTCGTTGATTTTGAGTAGGGTTAAATTGTGCCCTAATTGTTTAAGTCAAAGGTTTTAATAAACTAGGGTTTTGTGCATCCCTGTTAGTTTTAAAAATTTTCCCTAGTTGTTGTTTTTCCCCTTAGTCATATGGGGGATGGTTTGGTACTGCTATTTTAAGCCTCTGTGGCTTATCAGGTGACCTCATTTTTGGGTAATAATATCTTTCATTCTACTGTCGAACCTGCTAATGATGTCATGTTTGTTTTAATAGGAGTCGGATCTAGGATTAATTTTGTTCTCAAACCTTTGTTTTCAATAGATGTCGACTCCGTATCCAAGCCCACTTCCGATGAATTATAAATTATCAACATATCTTTCACTCTATTGGAAGCGGAGGCGGACCAGGATATAAATTTGGAACTTGTGTGTGTATTGGGTCCGATTACTATTTTGACTCCATCTCCGATCCCACTATATGGTTTATTGTGAGTCTAGTGTTCATTCCGGTCTCGACCTCGACAGTGCTTTAAAGCCTTCGGGGGGTATTCTTCTGCCTGGTCCCGCCTTTGGTGAGTATGAAATTTTGACTAAGTGTGAAGATCTTTGACCAGGTTCTCCATACTTCTTGTGGATCTAATATTGGGTTTTGTTGCAGAAATTAAAAGATGTCAAGAGCATCGGGTGAGGCTTCTCAACGGAGTCAACCTGCAGAGACTTCAAAACCAGGAGCAAAGCCTAAAAAGGTTAAGCTAGTACAACTCCCTTATACCATGAGGTATACGCATCAGGGTCCTACCATCACTGCCAGTAAAGTGGATTCTGATTGGGCGGATATAACTGATACCAACCTGGGCCCATTCCATTGTGAAGAGTTGTACTTGGAAATGTTTGTTGAAGAAGTAATAGGGAGGACCCAAAGAATTGTTGAATCTGGCTTGGCTCATATTACTATATTTCCTCTGTCAATCCAATGTCTTGAATTAATAATGACAGCAGCTAGAGCCTATAATCCTACTACTAGACAGTGTGTGGATTCACAGGGTAATGTCATAATTGATCTAACTCCGCAAATGTTCTAGTTCATGTTCAATGTGCCAACTCCAAAGAATCCTATGCAACTCAATGAGGCAAAGGCCTTAAAAATATATAGTAATCATAAGGAGGCCAACAAAACTCATTTGAATAAGAAATGGATGAGAACTGAGAAAAAGTCTCTAGTTAAGCTTCCAGATCAGCCTAATAGGGCAAAATTCTACAAGGAGATTGGGGACATTATAATGATGTTATCCAAAGTGTTTGGGAAAAGGGATGCTCTTCACTTTAAGGAATGAATGTTTCCATTCATTCAAACAATCCTAGATGGCAGGCAACAATTTGATTGGCCCATGATTATGTCTGAAAGCATACATAACCAAATGATTAGAGTGAGAGAAACCAAGAGTTTCTTCATGACCTCTTAAGTGATTTATGCAACAACAACAAGAGGCATCTTTCTGGGTTTAAACAGAGTGGGGATTTTGGGAGAAGCTGATGGACATAATAAGGTGTGGAATCATTATGATCAACACACCTTGCAAACTTCTAAACTGCATTATAGAAGGTTTAATGATGCATTTTTATATGTCATTATTAACCAGCTTACGGGAGATGCAGGATATAGATTGATCCAGGAGGCCATGGCATTCATCACAGAGTGGGGATATTGGTTTATCCAATACTCCAAGTTTACTTATTTTAGGCTGGCTAGATTTGATGGTCACCATCACATACTCCCTAGATGCTGCAGCAATAGGATTGTTTTAATGGAGTTCGTTTATCAAGCTTTGGGGGTTAATTCAAAATTTGATATAAAGCATAAGCCCAGTTGTCATAAGTTCCCCGTGAAGTTGGGTGAATATAGTTGTCCACACCTTGTGGGAGTTAAGGTTGTTTCCAATGAATTGATGCACCTAAAGTTGGGCTTGTACACTGCTAGGAAGCACTTTGATCCAAAGAAGAAGATGAATGCTTTGCTTGCTTCTATTTTTTATAAACACTTCAATCTATTGGATGACTTTTGGAGTGATCTTCAGGATGAGTATGAATTGAGGAAAATAAATTATGAATGGTTTCCTATCCCACTCATGGTGGAGTATGGGGTCAAGGTGGACATTCCTGAAATATTATCAGATGATGGGGTGGTTTTGGATCCCAAATATGAGGTACAAAATATAGGTACCAAGAACTTGGATCTTGCAGATTGTAGTGCAGAGGAGACCATAGATATTAAACAGATAGCAAGGTCGGTGTTGGATAGAAGCATCCAATGGGTCGTGCTAAGAACCAAGGAGCCTGGGGGTCAAAATTCCAAGAAAAGGAAAGGTGTAGGTACCACTTAAGGGTACAAGAGGACAAAAAGAAGAATGCCTCCTAAGGAGCCCTTGGAATTCTTCCCTCCTGATATAGAGGAATTTGAACTTGAAGTTTCGACTCAAGATCTACCTAAAGGACCAAAGAAAAAGTCCCAACATGACCTAGGGCCTCAACATCAGTTGCAGGTGAGTCATCTACTCAACCCCCTCCTACAGAGCAACTAAGTGGAGAAATGCCTAGGGGAACTCTCCATAAGGAAGCTCAAACTTTGAAGGGAAAGGAACCTGAGGTTGAAATCCATGATGTAGAGACAGACTCTGAGGATACTCTGTCAGATAAGGAGACATTGGAGGAGATGCTTCTTGATGAAATTGAGGATGTAGGAATTGAGCATGTTTTGACAAAGGAGGACCAATGGAAGTTGTTTGAAGAAGCTAAGAGGGAATCAGATGCAAAGGAAAAAGTTGATGCATTGCTCAAACAATAGGAATCAGATTCCAAAGCACAAGTTGAAGCATTGGAAAAACAACAGGAAATGGAAGCAAAATCCCAAATTGATACATTACTCCAGCAACAATAATTAGAGGCCAAATAGAAAGCTAATGAGTTGGCCAAGCAGCAACAAGAAAAGGAGCAGGGGCTCAGAATAAAGGAGGAGAATGACAAGTTAGAAATGCTACAAAAGATCCATGATCTTGAAGAAGAGAATGCTCGACAAAGAAGAGAAAAGGAATCCCTTAAGGCTAAATTTAAGATCATTGAAGAATCATATAA
Source organism: Sequoiadendron giganteum (assembly GCA_007115665.2). Classification (NCBI taxonomy): domain Eukaryota; kingdom Viridiplantae; phylum Streptophyta; class Pinopsida; order Cupressales; family Cupressaceae; genus Sequoiadendron; species Sequoiadendron giganteum. The sequence goes on from CM021102.1 coordinate 530,523,192, forward strand.
GAAGAGGGAAGAAGAACACTTACAAAAGGATGATGAAGAACTTGCTAGGCAACAAAAAAAGCAAAAGGAAGTAAGGGAAAAGCTCAAAGACTTGGAGAGATAGAGAGATAAATTGCTTGAAGAAAAGAGATTAGAGGAAGAATGTTTGAAGAAGGAACAAGAAGATAAAAGGCTGCAGGAGCAGAAGGATAAGGAAGAGGCCGAGAGGGTTGCACAAGAGAATGCAGAAAAGGAGCAACAAAATGTGAAAGAAATTTCTTCTCAGCCTCAAGTTACCATGTTACAACCATTATCTTCTACTACAACTACCTCTTCATCAGCACAAGTAGTCACTACTCCTAGTGCTCCTACATGATTAAAGCTAGATCTCGAGAAGAAGAAGATAGCTCCATCACAACCTCTTAATTGGGAAGAAATGATGAAGGAGATAGAAAAGGAGAGACCTAAGAAAAAGGCCAGGGTTCTTCATTCCACAAGGCTCATAGAGGCAGGAGAGATCATTGTTGAATGTGTAGTTTCGGTGGTGGACAAGGATAGGGAAGATATGCAAGTGACTGATTATCAATTGGGCATAGTCAACTTAGGGAGGCCTACAAGGAATCACCAAATGAATCTCATTGATGTTGTAGCTTCCTCCACAAAGTCCAGGATGATCAAGGATAAACAAAGAAAGGATGAGCTTAAGGATCAATTGAATCAATTGTATAGTTTCTTAAGAGATGTTTCCACTCCCAAGTCCCAACAAGCTATTGCCTTGGAAACTCTAGCCTTACTCAGCAAGAGAGAATTTGATGATTTAGAACAAATGAGGAGTAAGTCTGGGATGCTGGATAGATGGATTGACAAGCTTAATCAAGAGGTGGGTGATGTGTTGGTAAATAGGTTTGAAATCCATAAGAAGGCACTTGATTTGATAGAAGTAATGAATCATCATGCTGAGGACCTAGGAAAGCATGAGGAAGAATATAGGGGATATATTCAGAAGATGAAAGACATCAGTAAGTTGCCAAAATCAACTCTTCTAGAGCAATCAATCCTTGAAGAAGATGATGTAGATTTTATAGAAAAGGCTTCAAAAATAATCCAATTTAGGCCTGACTTCATATATAAGCATAAAAATGAAGTTCAAGATGCTAGTAAAGACTTGAATGAGCAGCTTGATGAATTAGAAGCTGTAATAGCTATTTTAGTCAATGTAGACATACCGGTTAAAGAAGGCATGCCTTTGGATCAATTGAAGGAGAAATGGAATAATAGATTTCAGGAGGTCATGTAGAAAGAAGATGATGGAGAGGATTTATTGTTGGATAGACTGATGGATATTAGAGAGGAGGTGAAAGCTGCTAGGAGGGAATTGACCAAATTGAAAGATATGCAGGAATTCACCTCAACATAGTTAAAAAGAGTCAAATTTGAAGATAATTGGGTCAATGGGCCTTATGTGGATATCCTTCAACAAGTGTTCTCTAGCTATGATGAATATCTTCTTGAGAAAACTACGCAGGAGTGAGTTGGCAGCAAAATTTTCTATTTTTGGCACCTGACTTCCCCTTTTCTCTCCTACTTTATAGGGCAATCAACTTTTGAATTGAAGGTTTTCATCAACCAGTCCTGTCTCTTTTCTTGGGCGTCAGATTTTGCACAATAGGGCAATCAACCTTTGAACTAAAGATCAGCCAGTCCAGTTTCTTGATGTAGTTCTAGTTACTTGATTAGTGGATCTCAATTTTTGATTGAGAGGGATTTATGCATAGCATATCTATATGTAATTTTGAGCTCCATGTTGTAAAGGTCATTCACTTGAAGTAGGATTAGCCACCTGATGATAGTAGATAGTATTTTATAGCTTTGAAAAAAGATACTTTTTAAGTTCATGTTTAATTTACATACACTTTTTATATAGCTTTATGCTGGAGTTGAACTTCTTGGATGAGGTTAATGAACCATAATCGGTCTATTTGCCAGTGAGTTTGTTGTGCATAAAATGTTTCTTATTTGATGCAAATCAATAGGGGAAACCAGATTTTAAAGATTATTTCATTAAGTTATCTATGAATGGAATTATTATATGTCTATTGATCTATATTATTGGCAACAAATGAGGAGTTTGTTTTGAATCTTGTAGTATTTTGATGAATGGTTGTGATGATTAAATTAAGCACTATGAATGTATTCAATGGTATGGATTTTTCTGTGAGTTGCATCATGTTATGGTTTGGATTGGTTAAGAAACACTCATTGTTGAGAATATATGTCTAGATGTTAAATAATTTTGTTCATGTTTTACTGATTTGTGCCTTGATCTATCCTTTTTTCTATTTATTTGAACCCCCCCATTAAACGTAGATTGATGAATCCGATACAGTTTGTATTCCTTATCACCAACAAAGGGCCCTTGAGTATTACAGTTGCATTGGCCAATTGAGTGACATCAAACAGTTGAGAACCAACTACCAGGACCTTGGAAGTTCGTCTACTATATATTGTCTTTCTTTTTCAGGAGAAATAGAGTAGAAATATTCTATTTTATGTTGTTTGTGCTATTTTGACCATCAACAATACCTTGCAATCATTGTGTTTTAGATTTTTTTTAATTCATTTTATATATAACAAGCAACCTTTGCAGTCCTTAAATCAATACCTCTTGCATTTTGGCGCATTCCACAACATATTTGTTTTGTACTGGTCATTCTCTTGCTGCAAAATCAAATATAATTGAAGTTTGGCTTTATACCAGTCTTTATTGCATTACTTGAAATTTCTTAGGCCATTTTATGGTTACCCAGTGCAACCCTTAGTTTTGGAATTCAGCTTTATGCCTGTCATTTGCATTTGTTTGAAAATTGATTAAGCCTTTGTATGGATTTTCCAATGTAGTTTCTTTCCACAGTGGTGCCATCTCTTTTACAGAGTCTTTGCTTTTGCAGCTTACCTATTGTTGATTTTCCAATCAGGGTTGTTTGGTATATTTTTCTTTAGCATTGGATAAGTTTTAGTATCTTGGAATTCGCTAGTTTCATGCCATTCAATGTTAGGGGATTGTGATTTTATTGCTAGCACCCTATAGTTGATATTGACTGCATCAACCTCATTCTAAGAACTAAATTGATGTTTAGTGAGGTGATTTTATAACTCAGACTGCATTTTACATTGCTTGCCTTTCAATGTATACATTTTTAGAGTGACAACCACTGCATATCTATTGTGTGGGAGTTGATTTTTATGGTTATAGTTGCTGCATGTACTTCAACTCCATTTTAATGGATTTATCTATGTTTAAATTCAATTTACAAGTGTTACATATTATGGCATTCGAATTATACATATTGATAATCCTATAGTGAGTTTACCAATCAACTGTATGTGGTTTGATGCTTATATAGGGCTTGAAGTTCGTTGTTTTTTTATTATATAATGTGTGAATTTCGTTGTTTTGTTTTAATACTGTAGGATGTGATTTTTTTATTATGTATGCATATCGAATGTGTATTGTGACTGCATGTATATTAAATGCTGAAATTTGATATTGAATGATGTCTTTATTGGATGAAAACATTAGGTGTTGTAAATTCGATGATTTTTCTTTTGTTGATAGTTCGAATTTGAATAGAATTCGCTAAATCTGTATATTGGCGGGCATTTGATTATTATATATGTATGTTTCATTAGATGTGTTATCACATTATTATCTACTTTATTATATAGAAACAACAATTCAATTTATAATATATATATATATATATATACCAATATATGTGTGTATATATATTTATATATGTATATCTATTATGGTTGTAACAAAAGAATACTGTTTTGAGAATAATTGATTATGTAGATGGGTAGGTTGGGAAAATTAAATAAGGCAAAAATTGATTTATTTATAATCAGTTAAATGAAAGAAATTGAGATTAGGTTTAGGCTAAATAAATAAATTGGATTATCTTTTATATGATGATTTCCTTCTTAATCATTTAATAGTTGATTTGTTAATATATGTTAATTTCATGGTTGCATTGGCTATTTGTGTTCTTGTTTTAAACAATTGCTTTGATTAGTAAATCAAGGTGATTTTGGGTTATTGTTTCAAATGGGAGTCATTTGTGCAAAGTTGCTATGGTAGTCTTCTAGAGGTTAGGAGGAAGTATTTTGTATGTATGGGTTTTGTGTCATTTTTCTTAGAAGTGGTTGGTAATGTGTTTGAGATGTGTGCAAGAGGATTTATGCCTTGCACTAGGTATGCATTCTTGTGATTGGGATATGTGAGCAAGATGGTCAATGCCTTGCTCTGTGTATGGGTTTTATGTGATCTTGTTAAGTGTGCAAGATGGTTTTACCTTCCTTGTTGTGTAGGCTCTACTAGTTGCAAGTAAGGGGAGTGGCTCTCAATGGGGGCCGAAACCTAAAGTGGTGTCTAGGATAACCCATTTGGGAGTTTCTTAATACAATGATAACCTAAAATGAATTAGGGGGATGGGTGGATTTTACATTAATCAAGATAATTGAATGCCTCACCCATGCATGTAGTGCTCATTTAGGCTAACGATGGGTTGAGAAGTCCTGGTTGGCAAGATCAACTTCCTTTCCTCACAAAAGGAATGTTGGTTCTGCATGTGTCACCCTATGGGGCTAGCATCTAGTGAGAGACTATCAGGATAACCATAGATGGGGGCCAACGTCTAGTGAGAGACTATCAGGATAACCCATGCTAGGACCATGTGATGACACTCTTTTGTATTGTAGTCTAGCATTCCCTAGTTATTTTTTCCCTTCTATTGTGTGAATTCCTCTAGAAGTGATGTATGTGTCTATGTGATGTTAATGTTGTTGCAGTGTCGTGTTGGAGCCATGTTTAGTCTTGTTTATGTTAGCCTTTTGTCTTCTTGACTGTCTTTTGTAGTGGGACCTTATGATATCTCCTAGCACAGGGAGGTGGACCTCAGGGTTCCGCATGGTCAGGAGGTTGGTGCTTTTTCCTCCATTGGGTTCCTTGTTGCTTGTTTGAGTGCGTGGAGGTTGTACCTTGGGTAGCGGATTCCAGTTTGAGAAGACAGTCTTTGATGTATATGTATTGGACTTGTATATCAATTGTACTATTATTATAATTTGATGTATTCTTCCCATTGTATTCAGGGAAGCATTATTGTAAACAATGTAATGATGTAATGAATTATGATGTACTCTCATATAATTTAATTTGTATTTATAGTTGTTAGTTACTTATAAATGATCTTTCATACTGTTTAATGGATGACATGCTATAGAAATGTATATTATTGAATTATTTATTATGGTGGATTAAAATGAACTTGATTATTAGATAAATCATCATTAATGAAATAATTTTAGTTCTTGATATTATATGTGTTAGTAGCATAGTCATGGAACCTTAGAGAACTTAGGATTAGAATGTATGCTATGTTATTTTATGCAATTCACTGTTATCTCTTATAAAAAAAATGTTCCATTATTGTGGCTTAGATGTGTTATCCTCTAGGGTTCCTTGGTGAGGCGTTACACCCTAGGGGTCCTATCTTAATGAGCAACATTATGGACAAATTAACAACTTCAGGAATAAGATCGACTCAAAGAAGCGCAGGAAACCAACCATGAAGGATCTTTCACCTCTGTAGTTCATATCGTTTGGAAGGGTTTTCGTCCTCATAAATCCCTTGATGAACACAGTTTAAATCAACAATAACCTATTAATAAACTATCCAACATAGAATGCAAATGAGCTCCCAAAACATTTTTAAAGACATTTCCAAAGCTTTTCAAAAAATAATATAAAATCACATTATAAATTAAATAAGTTTTATTACTCCAAAAACTGATTTATTTTATTATTTAAACATTCCCTACGCTTAAAAATACTTTATCAACGTCCTAAATTTAAAAATTTCAATTCTCATTCGAACGAGCTATTATACTAAGGTGTCCATTAAGTTATTTTAATAAAATTAAGCAACCTTAGTAAAATAATTAAATTAAAGCCTATAATACACTCGAGGTGGAAACTATTGAAAACCATCATAATCAAAATACAATTGCACTAGAGTGATACTAATGATGAATAATGAAATTTGGGCTTGACTGAGTGACTTACTATAAATAGATACTCTCTCCAAGAATCTTGGAGAGCACATTAAAATTTGGAATTTAGTTTGGAAAGTGAAATAAGTTTCCTCAAGACTAACTGATCTCATTGGAAACATCAAATAATCCCTCTAACAAGGCTAACACTCATCAAGAAGGTTAGAACCAACTGCAATGCTAGAGAAACAAAATATGGGGACATTACAATTTTTTAGGTGTTAGTTGATTAGCAATTCCTTTAGGAGCATAGACTAAAGTCTGTTTCACTCTTTTGACATTGTGTTATTAACAAAAGAAAGGGGGATCGAACTACATCAAAATTTTCCAATATATCTATTGGTCTATTATATTTTCTATAACAGTGCTTGAAATTGATCAATTCAAATTTTAGAATTAACCATCACACTTGATTTACAATACCCTCCAACTTCTAGCTTCATGTAATCATTTTAGCCATCCCATTTATTATAATTTGAAAGTTGCCTTCCACAATGAGAGAACAAAAGCTTTAGAATAAGCAAGTTTTAGTCCCTAACGAAGGTTATCATTTCAACTTCATTGTTGGTTTGTCTACGTATGAAAAATGAGTAACCCCTTTAAATAAGACACTTTGATTCCTGATGAGATAACCCACTATAGCAAACCCCATTTTCCCCTTTGAAGCATTATCAAAATTTCATTCTGAAGACCAAGGGCAAGGTTGACCAATTATTTATTCTCATTGACTTTGTATCTTAACCTATCATCTTGAGGTGAAGAATCTTCACAAAATCATTTGAGAAAAAGGTGGTAGCAATCTTCATCATCTCCTTTGTGATAGGGAATAAAATAGCTGGCATGCATACTATAACTCATCCAAATGAGTATACCTATGGTGCAATGTGCATTCCTCACATTGTGCATAAAATGGATATATTGTAATGCACCTAGGGCTGGTAGAGTTTGAATGCTTCATACTCTATGCCTTTGAAAATATACAAAAAAAATATTATGATAATAAGATGTTGAAATGATACTAAGAATATATCTAATGATTATAAAATTATAATGGAGAATACAGGTCAATTAAAGAAAAATAAATAAGTGATTTGAGATTTCAATAACATTTTAGAGAATGGATATTGATTTGTTCTAATTTTTAATTCTTATGTTTATAAGTTCTTTTTAAGATCTTTTTATACTAGGTATTTGAAATTTAAAAAAAAAACTATACGATTTAAGAAGGTATATTTTATATTGGGAAGGAGTTTAGTCTTGGAGAGGGGCGCATGGGTTTAAATTGTGTCATTTTAATTACGAATTGGATCTTTGTTTTGGAAATCCACAGATGGTTTTGTGGGTCTTCTTGGTCTAAAAATAGAGGTCTTGAGATAGAAATTGAATGTCCTATTTTATGTAGGGTTATGCTTTCAAAATTATCCAGAGTTAGAAGAAGATACCCAAAGAAGGACTAACACCGTGTGAATGTACTGTAACCAATCTATTTAATTAATACAATGAGTATCATTTTTAGTAAATTTTCCCCATGGTATATCTTATATCTCTTGCCATTACTTTGAAAAAAATCATTTCAAGTCTATCACACTTGTATTGCTTCTTTCTTTGTATTAATTAGGTATTAGAGCCTAACCGAGTTGTTAAATCCATGAAGGATTAGGTTTTCAAATTAACCCTTGAGTGGAATATTTGTTGTGTGATCTTATTTCTAGGAAAGAAGAGGGTAGTAAAAATTATAATGGAGGTTGATGAGTCCAACCACACCAAATTTTATCTTTGAAAGCTCAATATGGAGGACTTTCTCATAAAAAAATATTTATGGCTTGTAATTTCTAGTCAAAAACCCATCATTGAAGATGAAAACTATGCAATGCTTGATTGGAAGGTGAATTGGAACCATGTTGAGTGGTTTGAATCAAAATGGTTCTTTAGCTGGGCACATATTGTTGAGTAGTGTTTAAAGTAATTGCAAGTTACTTTTAGTAATGCATTGGTTGCTAGAATGAATATCTAACAAGTTTATGATTAGAGGGTACGTCTTCTGGTGACAGTCTAGAATATTTCCACATTTTTTATGGAGGTATAATCTATCAATATTTTTTAGAGAAGTTTAGTCATTAATATGTTGTTGTTAAAGTATCTTCATTTATTACTACACACACTAAAAAATGTCCTAGGCTTGCTAACACCATTTTCCCATTGTCTAGGGTCATATTTCTGTTGTTAATTAAATAATTCTTAATTATTTAATTAATTCATTTAATTCATTTCTCCATTACTCTTGATTAATTAAATATTTATTTAATTATATCACTTATATTCTCTTTCCCCTATAATTAAATAAACTTTATTTATTTAATTATTACCACTTTCTACTATAATTAAACAATTATATCAATTATTTAATTATTCATTTTAGCCTTCTCTGACACAAATTAATTAAATATTATTTAATTAATGACTTGCATTTTCGCTCACCTTTTTGAATTAAATTTCCATTTAATCAAAAAGATAACTTGCCTTTTCCTTTGACATTTAAATAATGTTTTCATTATTTGAAAATGCAATTTCCCTCTCAAATTGAAGTGATTTTTGTAAAAATCAATCAATTTTCTCATTCTTTTGTCAGTCTTGTTTATATCTTCTCTCGTCTCATCTAATTTCATCCATTGATCAAAATAAAAATCATTTAATCTGGATCGTCTGTTTCACATTCGGCTTTCTATAAATGATGCATGTCATTATCATTTTAACAATCTTAGAATTAGGCTAAGACAATTAATCTCTGATATTTTCCTAGGCATAGACATAGACTTTTTAATTGCATTTATAATTTGAGGGCATTAGTTACTTAGAAGCGAAGTGGAGGAGGGTAATAGAGGTGATTCAATGGAAGCATGAAGACTTTGGTAACGATGTCTAATATTTTTATGCTTTCTTTTGTGCTTTATTACTTGATTAGGATCTTTAGTATTTACGTTTAATAATTTGCAATCTTTAATCTTGGTTTGATTTTCCTAATCACACAATGGTGAACCTAACGTGAAAGATATTTGTGATGGATTTTTTCTTTTGAGGTCAGAAATTATTAAATCTTTTGCAACAACTTTTTTATTTATTGTTTTCGTCTATTCTTGGTTGAGTGCTTTCTTTGGATTTGAGACGACTCTTCTATAGCAATGTTTTTCATTTGTAAAATCATCAATTTTGTATGCTAAGACTAATGATATAATTTGGTCAGAAATACAAAGTTGAAAATCTATGGAGCTATAAGTATTTTTGCTTTAGTGTGGATGTAATGATGGCTTGAATATCAAATTTATAATTTCTTCTTTATTTCTGACGGATTCTTGTATGTAGGCGACACACAAATAGGGGTCATGGTTTTAACCTTTATTATGCTCAAAATTATGCGTGATTGACATTATTGGAGAAAATAAGCCACGTTTTTGTAGTGGACCTTTTTGAAGTTGTTTTGTGTTGTAGACGGGAGTTCTAGAAAATCTTATGTTGGACGATTCCTTTCATAATGATAGCATAGTTATTAACTTTTGACTTTGCATGAGGTTGTTTATAATATAAAATGAAAAATCACATTACTCTTAATAATTTTCATCGCTTCAGCTTAAAAGAAATTGAATTTAGGGTGGCTAGGGGAGAGGAGCCGATACGTAAGCACCCAAAACCGCACGGTCTAGTTGGCAGGCCACGTGGACCAATAGCATTTAAAAAAAAAAACCCATTATAGAAAAAGGCTAATTAAACAATAAATTATTATTTTTATTTTTATTTTTTTTAAATTGCCACGTGAAAGGTCTAATTTTGTCCACGCGTCGAAAAATGAAAAAAAGACCCGTCGACCGATACAGACGCACCTCAGGTGCCACTACCTATGTGGCTCGGCGTCCGAAGGTGACAGCCTTGCCACGTCAACTCCTCCCAGTCCGCCACCATAACAATCCACTACTGAGCATTTATCACTTGCCGCCACTTCCTATTCCTATCTATAGTCTCAAATAAATGTTGCCACCTCTCGTAAGCTCCACGCCACCCCGTGTTTATTCTGAAGCAAACTGCATTGAATGCTCCTAGTGCCTCACTCTTCTTGCCATTCAACCAGCCTTTCATTTTCCCGAGGAAACATTCCATCTTCACTTCTTCGTCGGTACCTGCTCGTTTCGTCGTTTGCAACCTTCGCACTCTCACCACAACCTGCAATGCTCGGAGACCATATACTGTTTGAGTAGAAGCTGATATGGAGACGGGTAGACGCCACTTACCGAACGTCACCAGCAGCTCCACTTCTGCCATGCAAGCAACGAACGGATTCCTCGCTGCCATGAACAAGTTCCTCACCGTCATGAACGGGTTCCTCGCCGCCATGCAAGCAACGAACGGGTTCCTCGCCGCCATGAAGGTCACCGCAAGCAACGAAGGGGTTCATCGCGTGTTCGATCCAGGTGAGCTTGCTCACTAAGGCCGGCCATTGTTCTTCTGTTTGTGTTTGGTTTGCAATTTCGCTTTGTTTTATATGTTTTTTGGTGTTGCAGATTTTGTTTATTTTGTTGAAGTTGAGTGTTTATGAACACTACATTATTTGTGTTCATAAACACACTAAATCTTTGGAAATTAATCTTCTGTTCAAACATCTCTCTATTTATATTAAATATATTAATTCAGTTGGTTGTTTTCTTCTTTCGACATGTAATAATTTAAGTTGTTTATATGGGTTTTGCTCTGTAGGGTTTATATTGCAAATATTACACTCATATTTACCTCATTTCTCTTTCAGTAGGGTTTATTTTGAGAATATAGCATGCATAGTTTACCATTTATGTTTCGGTAGGGTTTATTTTGCAAGTTTTACAATCATAGTTTTGGGTTATCCTATTCTCGTAGGATTTGCATTGACATTGACTTTGCAAATCATATTCTCACAAGTTTTGCATTATCATTCACTCTGCTTAGCATAATCTCACAAGTTCTGCATTATCATTCACTCTACTTGTCATTTTCTCATAGGTTCTGCATTATGATTCACTCTGCTTCTCATATTCTCATACGTTCTGCATTATCATTGACTCTGCTTAGCATAATCTCATAGGTTCTGCATTATCATTCACTATGCTTATCATTTTCTCATAGGTTCTGCATTATCATTCACTCTGCTTCTCGTATTCTCATACGTTCTGCCTTATCAGTGACTCTACTTAGCATAATCTCACAGGTTTTGCATTATCATTCACTATGCTTATCATTTTCTCATAGGTTTTGCATTATCATTCACTCTGCTTCTCGTATTCTCATACGTTCCGCATGTGCATGTGCATGTGACTAGGTGTATGTTTATGTGTATGTGACTAGGTGTATGTCTATGTCTTTGTGTATGTGACTATGTGTATGTTTATGTGGATGTGACTATGTGTATGTGTATGTCTATTTGTATGTGTATGTCTATGTGTATGTCTATGTGTATGTGTATGTGTATGTTTATGTCTATGTGTATGTGTATGTGACTATGTGTATGTCTATGTGTATGTTTATGTGTATGTGACTATGTGTACGTCTATGTCTATGTGTATTTCTATGTGTATGTGTATGTCTGTGTATGTGTATGTGATTATGTGTATGTGTATGTCTATGTGTATGTGTATGTCTATGTCTATGTCTATGTCTATGTGACTATGTGTATGTTTATGTGTATGTGACTATGTGTATGTGTATGTCTTTGTGTATGTGACTATGTGTATGTGACTATGTGTATGTCTATGTGTATGTTTATGTGTGTGTGTCTACGTCTATGTCTATGTCTATGTCTATGTCTATGTGACTATGTGTATGTTTATGTGTATGTGACTATGTGTATGTCTATGTCTTTGTGTATGTGACTATTTTTATGTTTATGTGTATGTGTCTATGTCTATGTCTATGTCTATGTGACTATGTGTATGTTTATGTGTATGTGTATGTCTTTGTGTATGTGACTATGTGTATGTTTATGTGTATGTGACTATGTCTATGTCTATGTCTATGTCTATGTCTATGTCTTTGTGTCTATGTTTATGTCTATGTGTCTATGTCTATGTGACTATGTGTATGTTTATGTGTATGTGACTATGTGTATGTGTATGTCTTTGTGTATGTGACTATGTGTATGTTTATGTCTATGTCTATGTCTATGTCATTGCTATTTACACCTCTGTCAAACCTCCACCATATGCAATACCTACAATGGAACACTTCAAGAACTCCATTGAATTGCAAGTCAATGTCCTTTTAGTATCCATTCCGTTTTTCCTCTTTAGTGCAACTATTGTTCCCCCATTTATGTTTGTTTAACATTCTTATTATTCAAATTGATAGGAAGAATGAACATCATTTATACATGATCGAAGTATATTTTATCCATTGAATCAGACTCATCCTTATTCAATCTATTCTTCTTGATAGCTTTGTTCTTCTTGATAGCTCTGTCTCTTACAAGTATAACATTGTTGTTTCAGTTTGTATCATTCAATTATTTCTAAGAGTATGATTTCTTGATGTCATACTATAACATGCAATTTATGTTTCCTTGCAAACCTGCCCTTCATCACCTCAGGATATAAGATTTACAATTGTGGACTTATGGTGAAATAAGTCTAATCTGCCTAAGATATACCAAACTACTATTCATGATGGCATTAATGGTTTCTCTATTCATCAGTTACACTCAATCTTACATGTATGATTTTGTTCTTACACTTTTTATCAATATTTGATATGTATATGTATATGCATATGCAGTATATGCATATGTATGTGCATACATATACATATGCAATTGTATATACATATATGCATATGCAAACAAAAAATGAAGTTGTTTTAGATGTAGAGTGTAGCGAATGGATGGAACATGCATAATTTGAAAGAAGAACACCATTACACTCTCCCTTAAGCTATGCATTGTACCTTCCATTCCTTACACTCTCCATTCAAAATGCATTGCATATGCATATATACGTTTACATATACATATGCATATATGTATATGTGTATATATACAACCTAATTGGATGTACATATCAATATTTGATATGTATATGTATATGCATATGCAGTATATGCATATGTATGTGCATACATATACATATACAATTGTATATACATATATGCATATGCAAACAAAAAATGAAGTTGTTTTAGATGTAGAGTGTAGCGAATGGATGGAACATGCATAATTTGAAAGAAGAACACCATTACACTCTCCCTTAAGCTATGCATTGTACCTTCCATTCCTTACACTCTCCATTCAAAATGCATTGCATATGCATATATACGTTTACATATACATATGCATATATGTATATGTGTATATATACAACCTAATTGGATGTACACTTTGTTTGTTGTTCAATTAAAGTGACTATAAATATCGGCCCCTCTCCCTTACAGCTAACTATGATGATGGTTGAATCCCACTTATGCTATAACCATTTCTCATATAGATACTGAAATATAATTTTATACAACATTATCAAATGTATATATAACTTCGAACAACTCTATGGTATAGATGGATGGTTAGTTTGTTCATCCATTAGAATCAATCTTACATGTCTCAATTTTCTATTACACTTTGTATCATTGTTTGATTTGTTTCAATTATAATTAGGGATGTGATAATATAACATGAATAGGACCACAAAGCCCCAATAAACCATAAGGGCCACTAGAGATTCATTAAAGAAGGATATGATCCCATAGCATATAGGTCTCAATTCTCATATGTGATAGAAATAAAAGCTATGAAGAGGATCCTATCTATAGTTTTTTTCCTTAGAATATTATTTCTACGTTGTCCTTTTAGTATCCATTATGTTTTTCCTCTTTAGTGCAACTATTGTTCTCCCATTTATGTTTGTTTAACATTCTTATAATTCAAATTGATAGCAAGAATGAACATCATTTATACATAATCAAAGTATATTTTATCCATTGAATCAGACTCATCCTTATTCATGCCTTGGGTATCCCAATTTAGATTAAAAATTATAACATGTGTTAATGATAGTCTCATCCAATCTCTTATTCTCACCTAAAATTCATTATCACAATCAACCAACTAATCCTCTACCTCAAGTACATAGTGAAAACAATATCCTAACTACAAAAAATAAGAAACTATTTGATGTCAAAGGGGAAGCAAAACTCAAATAATTGTCTAGCTTATATTACATCATATCTCTTTTCAATATGTTTTGCATTATCATTCACTCTGCTTATCGTAATCTCACAGGTTATGCATTATCATTCACTCTCCTTATTGTTTTCTCATAGGTTTTGCATTATCATTGATTCTGATTTTGGGTAATGCTCCATCAATTTTATATCTGATTTATGTTTGATGTGATCAAGCCTATCTATGGATGAAATTAACCTTACGTTGTGGAGGACCAACATATAGGTGTGGGCCCCAACGAGCGCATGTCCCATTGCACATTACGGCCCCCGCTTACGTATTAGGGGAGAGGAGCCGATATGTATGCACCCAAAATCACACTGTCTACATGGCAGGCCACGTGGACCAATAACATTTAAATGAAAAAAAAACCCTTATCCTTCAATAAGTCTATAATGCAAATTTTTCTATCTTTTCTTAGGTGCCATTGGTTATTTTGGGGGTGTTATCTTTTGCATAGGTTATTTTCCATCATATTAGTCATCCAATTATTGTACCTTAATTTTGTGTCTTGGAAATATATGGGGGTTGTTCTATTTTTTTTAAGTTCTGCTTCATCAACATAGACATAGACAAATACATAGGCATAGAAATATACATAGACATAGACATATACATAGACAGATAGATAGACATATACATACACATATACATACACATATGGATATGTATATCAGATATAAAATGCACACATAATTGTAATTATTTTGAAACAAAACAATTACACGCTGGCAGCCAAACATGATGAAGTGTATCCAACTTGTATATGCTTAAGGTCTTTGCATCTTACTTATATATATATATATGCATATGTATAGACATATTCATATACATATACATATGTTTATGTTTATGTATATGTTTATAGATTACCATAGCTTTGTATTTGAATCTGTATATGTTTATGTCTATGTATGTGTGTATGTAAATCTATGTATATGTGTAAATAAATCTATGAATATGTGTATGTTTATGTCTATGTATATGTCTATGTAAATCTGTATGGATATGTAAATATGCATATGTGTATGTGTATGTGTATGTCTATGTGTATGTTTATGTGTATGTGTATGTATATGACTATGTCTATGTCTATGTCTATGTTTATGTGTATGTGTATGGATATGTGTATGTCTATGACTATGTGTATGTCTATGTTTATGTGTATGTGTATGTGTATGTCTATATTTATGTCTATATGTAAATATGTATTTGTATATGTAAATGTGTATGTGTGAATGTGTATGTCTATATGTAAATGTGTGTGTGTATAGATGTGTGAAGAGGTCTTAAGTGGACAACCTTGCCACGTCTACTTCTCTCAGTCAGCCACCCTAACAATCCATTGCGTTGCATTTATCACTCGCTGCCTCTTCCTATACTTCTATACAGTTGTGTTTAATTCACTTATGAATATGTCTATGTCTATGTGTATGTGTATGTATATGTCTATATTCATAAATTCAGACCTGCAACAATTGTATCTTTTATATGTGCCATTTATTAATTTGGGGTGTCAACTTTATATGGTGTGCACCTATATGCCGATCCTCCACAACGCCAAAAAAAATTCATCCATAGATAGGCTTGATCACATCAAACATATCTTAGATATAAAATGCACACAAGTTAGCATTAATTTAAACAAGGTGCCAACTCAACAACTTTGAAACCCATCCGACCCATCTTTGACTGACTGGCGAACCCATTACAAGATTGTTTCCCATCGTAGCATAACCAAACCAACACGCAAATGCATTTGCCTGTCCCGTCTACCATGAGATATACAACACGTATCAACTTCAATCTGTCCCATCTTGCCAAGTAGGGTGCGCACTTATTGGAGCCAAATGCAAATATCCCACCAACATCCATTTAACACTCCTATAAGGCCACCATTATTCAAAACAAAAGCATGGAAACAATTTCAAAGAATCCACCAAACCAATCAAGTCAAGAATTAAAGGCTGAAATCAATCAAATCTCCAATTCATACGAAACATAACTCAAATTCAAAAGAGGACAGCAAGTTATTTCACCACACCAAACAACCATCAATCAAATGCAAATAATTCCCAATTCAAATAGCCATGAAAACCTTCAAGTATTCACATGTATTACCATAGATCAATATTGAGCACTGAATCTTTCTTACAACATGTATTTAGGGGACCTGGTTTTCCCAAGGCCTTTCATGCTTGCCTATGTAGCACTTCACATAGATTACCATAGCTTTGTATTTGAATGACTTAGGGGACTTGGTTTTTTGAAGGCTCGTCATGGTTCCCTATGCAACACTTCACAATTCGAATGGTGTTGTGGACCTGTGCAACATAGGTTGCCATCAAACGAGCGTTCATAAAATCAAGTCTCCCTAAAACATGTCTCTATTGCTTAGTTGATTGAAATGATGAAGCATAACCTATATGTATATTTGTATGTCTATGTTTTATGTATATACATGTGTGGCCTATGTAGCACTTCACATAGGTGTCCATAGCTTTGTATTTAAACGACTTAGGGGACTTGGTTTTGTGAAGGCTTCTCATGGTTACCTATGCAACATTTCACAATTCGAATGGAGTTGTGGACCCGTGCAGCATAGGTTTCCATCACCTATGAAAAATTTAACACCCCCAAATTCATCAATGGCACCTAAAAAAGATAGAATAGTTGCACGACTTAATTGTATACAAATATGTATATGTGTATATAGATATGTATATGTATGCATATACATATACATATCTATATACATATGCATATGTATATACATATGTATATGTATGTGTATGTATGCATATATATATACATATACAATATATGTATGTGGATGTATGCATATATATATGTACATATGTATATGTATATGTATATGTATATGGAACTCGTTCATGGCGGCGAGGAACCCGTTTGTTGCTTGCATGGCAAAAGTGGAGCTGCTGGTGACGTTCGGTAATTGGTTTCTACCCAAACAAGATATGGTCTCCGAGCATTGCAGGTTGTCATGAGACGGCGAAGGTTGCAGACGATGAAACAAGCAGGTACCGACGAGCAAGTGAAGACGGAATGTTTACTCAAGAAAATGAAAGGCTAGTTGAATGGCAAGAACAGCGAGGCACTGGGAGCATTCAATGCAGTTCGTTTCGGAATAAACGTATATGTATGTAGATATGTATTTGCATATGCATATGTATATGTATATAGATATGTATATGCATATGCATATATATATCTATATACATATACATATGCATATGCAAATACATATGCATATACATATCTATATACATATGCATATGCATATGCAGATACATATCTACATACATATACATATACATATAAGTATGTATATGCATATGCATATGTATGCATATGCATATGTATGCATATACATATGCATATGTCTAATATGTATATGTATATGTATGCATATACATATGTATATGCATATCCATATGTATATGTATGCATATACATATGTATATGCATATCCATATGTATATGCATACATATACATATACATATGCATATGCATATGCATATGTACATATGCAGTATATACATATGCAATATATACATATGTATATGCATATACATATACATATGTATATACTGCATATGTACATATGCATATGTATATGTATAGGTTGGTTGGAATAAAATTATGGGGTGGCATGGAGCTTAGGAGAGGTGACAGCATTTATTTCAGACAGTGGATAGGAATAGGAAGTGGCGGCGAGTGATAAATGCTCAGTAGTGGATTGTTATGGTGGCGGACTGGGAGGAGTTGATGTGGCAAGGCTATCACCTTCGGACGTTGAGCCACACAGGTAGTGGCACCCGAGGTGCGTCTATATCGGTTGACGGGTCTTTTTTCCATTTTTTTCGACGCGTGGACAAAGTTGGACCTTCCACGTGGCAAAATATTTGGAAAAAGAATAGAAAATGACAAAATGTCAATGAAGAAGCAAACATTTGAAACATAAACAATGACACATTGCAAATTACATAGAACACACATTGCAATATGATCCTAATACATTGCAAATCAAAACAAAAATGATGCATCTATAATTCTCATATATTTAAAAATGTCAACGAAGAAGCATACATTGCAAATTACATACAACACTTTTTTGAATCTGATCAAATTACTTCACAAAACAAAACAATAATGGTCAATCTGTACTTATCAAAAAATTACAACTGTCCACAATTTCGGTGTATTTGTAAATATTAATACTTCTAAAGTCTATGAAACTAGCATTTGTAATCTAGCTGCTGCTGTTGTGAAAAGGATCTTGGCTGGTTGGGGTACCAATTGCCATGTTCTCGTCCCCTTCCAGTCGACGGGGATTTCTGCATACATGAGTGGGACTTGGAGTGGTAAATTGGGTGCAAGTGACATGTGTTGGGGGTGGTGGTGAAGACATTTGTACATCCTGAGTGCCAAATTGATATGGATATTGACTGCCCCTAAAGTCAGATTGGGAGAGGCTTGAATAATTCATTGTTGTGGAGAACTGAGGGATATTAATGTTGAGAATATCACGGAAGACTCCATTACTTTGAGACAATGGATTAGAAGTGTTCCTTAACCGCCTCTCTCTGTAAAGCCCTCTGTGCCTCCTCAATCTCTTTTTCCTTTCGTCATGTTCCTTGTGAAGCCTCTCTTGCTCCTTTTTTGCATCTCTATCCTTTTTTTGTTGTAATTTTTGCTGCTCTTTTTCTTTTCGTAGTATGTCCTTCTCAATTCTGGCATTCTCCTTCAACTCCACTGCCACAATTCTTGCTTCCCTTTTCTTTGCATTCTGTTGTCTCTTTCTTGCTTTTATCTCCTCCACCTCTTTCTTCCTTTGCTCTTGCTCCATTAACAGCCTCATGTAGTCATCTGTTGTCAACAATTGAGACTGTCTACTGATCCGAATTGCACCTGCTTTGGATTTCATTTGACGGACAGTGTGCACAGGCAACTTGAGGAACTTGCTGATGTGCGGAATTGTTTGTGTTTCTTGTGTCCCATCTGACTATGTGCCAATGACCTCCTCGACTACCTGTGAGCCCTGTGGTACATCTTCATTGGCTTGTAAATCTGAATTGCAAGAAGGAGCATAGTAATGGACAACTTGAGAAAGGTCAATTTTGGTGGTGGTGATGGAAAAGTATAGGTATCCTCTTGTTCTGGGACTTCCAAATGAATGCCCAAGTTCATTGCTCCCTCAACCAACCAGGATGGTTGGCTTCGTTGTGATGGAAGATCTAAACTTTCGCTGAATTGATCAACGGTCTTGTCCACCATGGGAGGGGTGTGTTCATTAACCACCACTTGTGCAACTGATTCAACAGGACATGTATGAGGTGAGTGTTGTGTTTTTGTTGCAGGCTGCATGTGTCCATCTGGAAGAGTGGACTGCAATACTGTGACATCATCACTTGACACACCAAGTCCAGAAAGGCTGAGAATGTTTTCAACTGCGTCAGCATCCTCGCTGACCACAAATGTCTCACTTGGATGCATGTCATTGACAAGTGCATCGGGATTCAACGGCCATATACCAGTCCTTCTAAACCCAGCCTTGATGTTGTCAACTGTCAAAGCTCTTTGCATTGCTTTGCTGCCTAACATTGCAAGTTCTCTCCTCCTCACTTCAATGTTTGGAAACCTTGACAAAAATTCTGCACGTTCTGATTTGAAGTAAGCTTTGAAAGGTGCAAACACACTCACATCCAATGGTTGTAGCTTATGTGATGTGTGTGATGGCAATGTTAACAAATCTATACTGATATCTCTTGCTTCTTGGATGGTTTCGAGTGCTACATGGCTTCCATGGCCATCAAAGATCAGCAAGACCCTGTTCGTGGGCGAGACACCGCCTGGAATGGAGGTTTTGAAGTGGGTCAACCAATCTATGAACAAGTCTTTGGTCATCCATGCATGTGGTTGGGCTGCCATGCAAGCACTTGGTTCACAATCTATGATGTAATTATCTATGTTCGCACTCCCCTTGAACAAGTAGAATCCTGGAATGCTCTGCCCAACAGCATTGACACAACATAGAATGGTTATCCATTCACGGCTCTTTGGGATAATGTAAGAGACATTCCTGCTACCTTTTCTTGCGAGCACCTTCATGGACCCATTTTTGCCTGCTTGGATGCTAGTTTCATTGCAATTCCATATGCGATCAGGACCATATGGCATGGCTTTGTATGCTACAGACTGTTTTGTAGAATGCATCTACAACATCAGGTCTAAGATTGAATGCCCTATCTTTGTCTAGGCCTTCAGCAGTTCATAATGCGAGTTGAGGATGTCTGTGCTTGAAGCCTGTCCACCAGGACTTCCCTGGGAAGCCATTGGTGAAAGGGTTTGGCCTATTTTGACATATTTGAGCAACCTCAAACTTAAGATTGACTATCTCAAGACCATGACCAATATCAGCCATTTGCTCGCACCATTCCACAATGCGATTTTCTTCCTCTTATGTGAGGACTGTTGGCGGACCTTTCTTGGAAGTTGTTGTTAGACCCCCTAGCCATTTGGACAGTGTGGCTATTGGGATTGACCACTTTTTGGAAGCCCCCCTTATCGACATGTCATTCTCTTCAACGTCATAGAGTGCCCTTTTCATGTCATCCTCAGACCACAGCTTCTGTATTTGTTTTACCTTTTGCGGTATTTGAGGTGTAGTAACCTCAATCTGTGGTATTTGAGGAGTAGAAACCTCATCTACTTGTGCAACATGATCTATTTCAGGGGGGAATCTGCATCCTCGTTTCTTAGCAGGCAGCCTTGTCGTGGCTCTTTTCTTTTTTTTGTTCCCAGTACGGGTCACCACTACATTGCCCTTGGCCATCTACACAGAATAATTAGAATCAAAACAATGATGCTTGAACAGAAAAACAATCACTTTGTAATGTAGAACATATGAGAATATGATAAGCAGAGTCAATGATAATGCATAACCTATGAAACATAAATGGTAAACTATGAAATACATCTATGTGTATGTATGAAGAGAGTGTAAACTATGTGTAAACTATGAAATACATATATGTACCTATGATGCTTGAACAGAAGAATAATTAGTTTGTGATGCAAAACATATGAGAATATGATAACCAGAGTAAATGATAATGCAGAACCTAGGAAAGATAAATGGTAAACTATGAAACACAAATGCTTTAACAGTTATCTTTATATGTATGAAGAAAGTGATGCTTGAACAAAAGATTATTTAGTTTGTGTATGTGTTATATTTTTAGTTTCTTGCATTTCAATTGAGATTATCTTCTGTAACAGGAGTTTGTTATCTTGAGTTATATATTCTGGAGTGAGCGACATAAGGAAGTAGAGGAGTAAGAAGCACAAAATTACAAGCTATGCAAGGGAGTTAGAGTTAAAGAACATCTCATAACCTTTTAAGCGTGTACAACATTAACATTCTCATGCACAGGAAAGTGAAAACCACACTCATGTTTGAACAACAGAAACTTTAGAGACTGATAATGCAAAAGATATGAGAATAAGATATCCAGAGTGAATGACAATGTAGAACTAAAAGAAGAATAAGATAAGCAGAGTGAATGATAATGCAGAACCTGTGAGATTATGCTAAGCAGATTCAATGATAATGCAGAACCTATGAGAATAATATAACTAGAGTGAATAATAATGCAGAACCTATGAGAATAAGATAATCAGAGTGAATGATAATGCAGGACCATTGAAACAGAAATGGTAAACCATGACCAATATGTAACATATAAACGATAATGCAGAACCTATGAGACTACGACGTGAGACTACGATAAGCAAAGTGAATGATAATGTAGAACCTATGAGACTACGATGTGAGACTATGATAAGCAAAGTGAATGATAATGCAGAACCTATGTAACATAAATGTTAAACTATGAGTGTAATATTTGCAATATAAACCCTACTGAAACAGAAAGGGTAAACTATGACTGTAACATTTTCAATATAAATCCTAGGGAAACAGAGATGGTAAACTATGACTATAATATTTGCAATATAAACCCTAGGGAAAGCCTTAAATGGTAAACCATGACTGTAATATATGCATTATAAACCCTATGGAACACTATGCTAACCTATGACTGCAATATTTGCAATATAAACCCTATCGATACATAAATAAACATGTAATATGACTATAATGGGTGTAATGAAGATCAATATGGATGTTGTTAATGGCTGTAATGAAGAACAAGTGTGAAAAGGAAAACCTGGTACAATGTGGATGTTGGTGCACTGGAATCTGAGCTATTGCCTCCCCTTGATGTTAACTTGTTCAATTATGTGCTTGTCACTCCTCCTTTTCTTATGTCGCTCACTGCAGAATAACTAAATACTTGTTGGTTTTCACGACTATTTGAATTGGGAATTATTTGAATTTGATTGATGGTTGTTTGGTGTGGTGAAATAACTTGTTGTCCTCTTTTGAATTTGAGTTTTATTTCGTATGAATTGAAGATTTGATTGATTTCAGCCTTTAATTCTTGACTTGATTGGTTTGGTGGATTATTTGAAATTGTTTCCATGCTTTTGTTTTGAATAATGGCGGCCTTACAGGAGTGTTAAATGGATGCAGGTGGGTTATTTGCGTTTGGCTCCAGTACGTGCGCACCCTACTTGGCAAGATGGGACAGATTGAAGTTGATACGTGTTGTAGATCTCATGGTAGACGGGACAGGCGAATGCATTTGCGTGTTGGTTTGGTTATACTACGATGGGAAACAATCTTGTAATGGGTTCACCAGTCGGTCAAAGATGGGTTGGATGGGTTTCAAAGTTGTTGAGTTGGCATCTTGTTTATTTTATGTAGTTTTGACTAATGTGAAAGTGACGCCTGTATTGGTGCAAAAGTTGGGTTTAATAGTTTACAGGGAAGGGTGCATGTCTTAGTGTTTGGGTTGTTTTAATTCCATGTCGGAATGATACTTGTTCAATGTCAGATACAAGTTGGATACACTTCATCATGTTTGTCTGCCACCATGTACTTGTTAAGTTTTTAAATTAATGCTAACTTGTGTGCATTTTATATCTGATTTATGTTTGATGTGATCAAGCCTATCTATGGATGAAATTAAGCTTACCTTGTGGAGGACCAGCGTATAGGTGTGGGCCCCAATGAGCGCATGTCCCATCGTACGTTCGAGCCCCCGCCTATGTATCGACTCCTCTCCCCTATATGTTTTGGTCCAATATGATTTGATTACTGATATAATCCCTGATATGATTTGGTGGCTATATGATTTGGTGGCTATATGTTTTGGTCTGATATGATTTGATTATTGATAATCATCCCTGATAACATCATTTTTATTTGTTTTTAGGGCAGCTATACTGCTTGATTTTTAGTGTGATATGATTTTACTACTAATATGATTTTATTATTGATTTTGAAAAATCACGACTAAGCTAGTGCCTTCTCAAATATATGATTTGTTCTTCTTATTTCCTAGCATAAAATACAAGAGGATCACCTTGTATGTCACATGAAGCAGTAAATCTGCAATGGTTCCTTGAGGAGATCAACAAGGATTCTCATTCCTAATCATAAAAAACGGCTTCTCCCATATTTCTCTCTTCAACCAACATAAACCTTTATGCTTTTGATGGATGCCTTTAACTTGTTCCAAATATTTTATTTTAGTACAGGTAGGTTGTTGGTGCCTTGTCTATGCCCCTGTGGTTGCATGCATACAATGCCTTGTCTATGATTTTGGGTTTTAGATTATGTGTTTGAAATCCTTGTATTGAATGATTTCTAGTATTAGATCCTTGTATTGAATGATTTCAGATTTTACATTCCAGTGGTAGATTAATCTCTTGATACATTAATTTACTAAAACCATTTGATGCTAAAAGAATGGTTTTAAAAGCATTTGATGCTAAAATAAAGTTGATTGTTTTGACGTGATATTTGATGGATATTTTCATCCTTATTTTGATTTTTGATAAATTTTGAAACATCATATCCTTTGTCTCTTTTGGCTTCTTGCAACAAAAGTTTGTCATATAAGTTGAAGGTCTCACTGAAGAGATTTTTCTACATCTCCATATTCGCACGTCAAAGACTTAAAATGAAAACTTAAACTTTCGTTTGTTGAAGAATAGAGGCTTAAATTACTAATAAGTGGTTTTGCAGGGCTCTCCTTAATTTCCTTTATTTTAAGTGTTTGTTTTCACATAGAATAATTAGGGGGGGTTAATTTTCCATGAGATGGTAGGTATATGCTCTCACCTTGTGAAAAATTTGTGATAAGAAGCTAGACCCATCACTTTCTTTTTTTTTTCATATGGGGGGTTAATGAACTAGTGTTTATTGGGCTTGAGATGGTAGGTGTATGCTCTCACCTTGTGAAAACTTGGTGATCAGAAACTAGACTCATCATTCTTGTTGTGTTAATCCCTTAGAGGGACCTACCTAAGAGACACATCCGTATGGAGAACTCGAAGGTGACTCCAACCGTTTTTCGCTCAGGCTGGTATATAAATGGATAAGACTAAACTATCAAGTCCTCATGATATGTAGGCCTTAGCCGTACAATTTTATTCAAAATGGGGTACTATCGTAAAACATATAAGAGCCCTTAGTAGGAGTGATTAAAGCGTTAAGTGGCTTTTTGGACGCTCGCAAGGTACCATGTCCCTGAGTATTGACTAAGAACCGCTTGTTTTAGAGGTGAAAAACCCTTTTACTTGTTGGTGTAGGAACGGTAATTTTGAAGCCGACCTACGTTCCACTATTCATTGTGGAGATAGAAAATCCCTCAAGGTCTTCGGATCTTAGGGGGTAAGAGAACTTGGTGTGCTCGTGTTGTGTAAGGGGGAGCTAGTGTCACCAAGATCTCTAGTTGTCTGCTTTGTTTAAGTGTTTGGAGAAATCCAAGTAGGGACTCAGTAGGTAGTATCCACTTTCCAACCTAGGTTGTGCTTGCTTACAAGTATTCTCAAAATTTATCAATACCAGTGAAACAATTTTGGGACTAACATAAGCCCCTACTCAGATGCTCTCTAATTTTATATCAAAGTCACTCAAAAAAAAATTGTCAACTATGTTTTGCATGTGTTTTCAAACAAACATTGCCAATACGAATCAAACACCACACCCGAAACTTAAAACATTTTAACCTTGAAATGAACTAGGCCTAAATATCCAAAACAAGCTTAACCTTTAATCCATTTAGACCAAGGACTTACTCACCTCATTTTTACCATTATCCATTCATTCATCACCTCATCTTTTTGTATTAGATATTCCCCATAGGTTAAATTTTTAGGTCATCTTTTTAGCGTGCATAAACCTCTTATAAATCTCAAGTTAGAAAGCCGATCAAAATCAGATTAGACCATAGCTCCAAATTTGTATTCTCTTGACCTTATCTTTTAGAAAACAATCATCCGATTCCTTCGTCATTTAGGTTGGTTCCTTAGATCATTAGTCCAATTTGAGAACACCTTGTCAACATATCCTATCAATCTTTGCTATACCCAAGGTCATTGATAATCAGATTAGTTGTTATACCTATCTTAGTTTTATTAGGAATTGTATCTTAGGTTCGCCAAAGGTTTTAGTCTTCATACTAGATTATAGTACTCCATCCCTTCATCTCACATCTTGCATACCCTAGTCGTAGACATACTTCTGATTTTGATCATTGTGACATTACCTTATTCACACCTTGAATATTGTCACCTTGACCCTTAATTGTGGTATCATTATTAGGTATCCCTATATCTTGAAAAATACAAAAAAATATATCACTTAGGTTGCATACCTTAGGCTTAAGTCATACCTTTGCATTGTCATTTTCTAGACTTCACCTCACCACCATGTCTTCAATTCACCTTGATATGCTTTTTAATCAAGCTAAATACCAATTAATCCATAATGGTAAATGTCAACAAGCCATAGAACTTACAATACAACTCACTCATCCTCCACACCAACTGAGCACAACCCATAGTCAACCACCCATCTATCCCTCTTACCAACAACTCATAAAATCTCATCCCCCATCCATCTACCCTCACTATCAAGAGTTCCT
Source organism: Sequoiadendron giganteum (assembly GCA_007115665.2). NCBI lineage: Eukaryota > Viridiplantae > Streptophyta > Pinopsida > Cupressales > Cupressaceae > Sequoiadendron > Sequoiadendron giganteum. The sequence continues at coordinate 530,549,590 of CM021102.1, forward strand.
TAGCACAATCCATGCCATTAATCCACAAAAAATGTCCATTTACCCTCCTTATCCTAACCTTGGCAAGGGAAACCAACCTTCTACTAGTCCATTCCAAGTCTCTATATCCTATCCTAGTCCATCATTCACTAATCCATTCATATTCACTCCATACCAAGCTACATTTAGTCATGAAAATACATTTGCTCATGGTCTCCAAAATCACATCACATTGCCTACACCTTGGGATACATGTAAAAAATAAAGTCCAAAACATAACATCATAGCTTCGCCTTCATGTCAAGATCAAAGTATTCCATCCCATAACCCCATCCTTAAGTCCATCTAAGAAGTCCTTCTAGATAATCATGTCGTCCAAAACACACCTATTTTTGACCAAGATCCTACCCTTGAACATGAATTCCATAATGATCCTCTCATCGACCTTTATACCATCCATGATCAAGCATTTGAAGTTGATCCTATCCAAACTCTAAACACCGCTATTTCCCAAAATGAGACACTTGCCTCCTTTGGACACATAGATGATCTTCCTCTAGAACAAGAGTCTTCTACTCTAGACATATTTGTAAATGATCAAGCTATAGCCGAATTCACAAGAATCTATAGATGACCATAAGGAAGGTTTCTACATTGACTTGGAAGCACCGATATCTTTTGAAGAACCATCATAATCAAATATTTCACAAAATCAAACCAAAGATATCAATCAAAAAGCTATCCCACATATCAATGGAGCCAAAATATCCTATCAACTAGGATCATCTACTTTTATCAAATCAAGCTTTCTCATAGAAGAGAATATTTTGAGCAACAATTTCCATAATGATGGTATTGCGTCTTGCTTCAAAAATGACAAATATCCTATCACAAAGAGAATATGTCAAAGCATGTAATATCAAGGAAGATGACTAGGCCTACATGAATAAGGCATTCTTGAACCAGTATAGTTTTATGAAAATCCTAGACATCAAGGTCTTTGCTATTCTTCAGTCATAAAATCAAATGATGTTAGTGATACCTCCATGATATTAGGGGACACTTTATCCAATACAAACATCAAAATGGGTGCCATGAGTAGTCCTTGTCATAAGATTTCTGCCAACACTCCTTTCATCCACACCACAAACCATCATTCCCAATTCTTTAAGCCTACCATTTGGAACCAATAAAAAGAAAATTCTTACAAATATAAAGTTCAAAATAAAATGTCAAATTCCATTGAATCAATCAAAAATCCAAGTGGACAAATAAAGTTAAAATGGATCAAACAAAGAAAATAGTTCAAAAGAAAAAGTCAATCAACATGTGGATCCATGAGAAAAGAGGTCTCCCACACATAATAAATTTCCACGCCCTTCTAAATGGTCATCACACAAGACATATAAAAGTGTTGGTTCTAAATATTATCCCAACCAAAATTCCAAACTTCATCATCCACCATCCCAAGTTTGGAAAATAAAAATTTCTACATTCGAACACCTAAATAATCCTTCAATGTCTACCATCATCCGTCATAATCCCACATCTTGCCTAAGATCCAAAATTCCTATGTCACAAATTTGTTTCATCTTGGTAGCAACTCTTTATCATAAGGACTCCCATGGAACTCTATCGCGATGTACGTATTCTGATAAGGCCAACTCTAGTATCAACAAGGATCACAATGACATCAATTAGTTGTTTGCAAGTGCTATGATCCTAACAAGGAAACTACTTCATAAAGGTCATTATTGGCATATCATGGCCCCAATCTCTACATTAGCACCATCAATGGATTTAGAATATTCAATACTTAGCTAAAATAGCAATGCCATCGAAAAATATAAAAATAAAAAATAAAAAAATGGTAAAGATAAAAATTTCATCTAGTACTAAAAACCATTTTTATGGTGCTTTGGATAAGTACCATGATGAAAACCTAGAAAACAAGCATCAGGTGTAAGAGAAATTATCTATATGGACCACAACAGTTGGGGACAAGTTGTCTCATCTCCCATACCCTTCACATGACATTCCTCATGGCATTTCCATCTATCCATTTAAACCATATCATTCCCAATCCATTTTCTCACCTAATTTTATCTTTATAAAGACTAGGGTACAAACATAAATCATGCTTTGGAAAAAATCTTGACATGTCTATCCTTTGGTTATACACTATTCATGAATATCATTTCATTACCTTCATAGCCTCATTATCCCTATGCGACATGGTCCTTGGAGATCATATGATAATTCTTCCAGACAATAATCCTCATGTCTCCTATCCTTTACCAAAATCCACCCACCATCCTTCCATACCTATCACATGTCTTGGTTTTCCCTTGTCAATGGTCTAAGGATTCTAATCCACCTATCCAATATCCCTCCATCATCCCATCTAGTCCTAAAGAATTCATTCCAAATGCAACAAGCTTTATCCATACGATCTTGCTATGCAACCTAACACATCATCCAAAACATTCCTTGGCTTTGTTCCTAGCCTTGCTATAGGCCTTGATCCTTTAGTCACTTTGTCATCAATGAGATATTTCTTTCACAGTCCTCATGTTGTTTCAGGATGTGTCCTTCCCATGTCAATAGCAACATCATCATCATCACCTATCAATTGGTTTTCAACTTGACTAGGGGGAAAATCATGTTTGTCCATGGATTCTTCTATGTGCTTTCTCACTTGCTTGTAGGCATCATTCACATGAATTCACCATAATCTTTATAGTCACTCATCATTCATAATAAATCCATTATCTTCACGTCTTTCGTAATAATGATTGACATTATGAACCTTTCATACCTACCCTTCATAGATTGGCATTCACCATGTCACCCTTACCTAATAAATTGGTCTTATACCTGACTAGCGGAAAATATTGGACCTACGTCTTCATTGGATCCTACGCTTATTGTTGGAGGTCACTATATCAAAAAAGACAAAAAAAAAAAAAAATTGAAAAGGACAAAAATATCAAAACATTTGAAAAAGACAAAAAATTAAAACATTCAAAAAAGACAAAAAAAAAATCACAAAAAAGAAAAAAAATATAAAACTTCAAAATCAAAAACATGTCAAAACCCAAAAACATTCAGATAACTTTCAAAAAATCCCGAAAATAGAGTCAAAGTCAATCATGTCAGTCTTTGTCATTGTCGAACTACATTGCCTCTGTGATTGGACGTAGGTAAGGTCATCTATCAATGTGCCCCTAAGGCATTAGGTCAGTCCTTTAGGTGTTGTCAAATAAAATCATGATTTGGTCCTTTTTCATTGAAACAAATTCAAGGGTCATGTCGAACTATGAGGTTTCTGGGCATTGCTATGTAGGCAAGGCCATTTGTTGATGAGCCCCCAAGGCCCCCTAGGTCAATCTTTTAGGGTTCGTCGGGTCAATCAAAATAAATGGGACACTATCAACTCAGATGAAAAATAATCATCTGAACTTCAAACACAAATCTTGAATCCACAAGACAAGCAAGCCAACAAATTTCCAAGTCAAATCAATCAAACCACTCAAATCGATCAAAATCAATGGTCTCATAGCGGATGTGTCCTTCCTAAAACCAAACATTATCATTTGTCAAAAAATTTCCTTATATAGGTAGTTACATGATCGAAACTAGACTTGACATCTTATACGACATGTTTCTTCTCTTGAAACTAGGCCTTGTAAAAAACAGTCCACCCATCACTCACTTTGTCCCTCAACACACTAGCAAACACTTATTGGAAAACAATCTAAATGCCTGTTGACTTTGTTGGTCCATTTTGTCTTATCTTTTGGATTTTCTTTGGTCATGTTACTATCCACCTTGAGGATGTCCCATGAAGGATTTAGAGGAGCAATGATGCCTCGTGACTCATCTGTTATTTGATTGTTGTCTGTGGTTTGTCTTGACAAAAAGACTAGGGCAACATGACCCTTAGTGTGAGTTAGGAATTCCTTGTCTACGATTGTCTATTTTACAGATGGATGACCTTGCACACATTGGTCTATGTCATACCATGGTGTTTGTTGTCCATTTTTCTCATTTTACTACCCAATGATGATAAAATGCAAAGCCATGTATAGAAAAATTCATCTTTGTATTGTCTCAATTAACGTCATGCTAACTTTCATTAACATCATGCTCACACCCATCTTTTCTGCTCTACCATTTCTTTTATTCTGCATCTGCATCATCTTTATCTATTTTTCTATATCGTTTTGTCCTTCATCTTCTAGTCCTCTCATCCATTTCAAGAGCACACTCATGTTGTTTGAACCCGCATGTCCTCTCGAGGGGGCATACCTCTATCTCCTCATTATTCTTCCTTACACTAGGGCAAATCTTTTTCTTTGACACAACACAATAAACCACATTATATCAAAGAGGGGCAAATGTAGACATTGAAAAATTTCATAGGCTTGCTAACACCATTTTTCCATTGTTTAGGGTCATATTTTTGTTGTTAATTAAATAATTCTTAATTATTTAATTAATTCATTTAATTCATTTCTCCATTACTCTTGATTAATTATATTTATTTAATTACGTCACTAATATCCTCTTTCCTCTGTAATTAAATAAACTTTATTTATTTAATTATTACCACTTTATACTATAATTAAACAATTATGTCAATTATTTAACTATTCATTTTAGCCTTTTCTACACAAATTAATTAAATCTTATTTAATTAATGACTTTCCTTTTCACTGACCTTTTTAAATTAAATTTCCATTTAATCAAAAAGATAAATTTCCTTTTCCTTTGGCATTTAAATAATGTTTTCATTATTTGAAAATGCAATTTCCCTCTCAAACTAAAGTGATTTTGTAAAAATTAGTCAATTTCCTCATTCTTCCGTCAATCTCATTTCTATCTTATCTCATCCCATCTAATTCCATCCATTGATCGAAATAAAAATCATTTAATCTCAATCGTCCATTTCACATTCAACTTTCTATAAATGACGCCTATCACTATCATTTTAACGATCTTAGAAAATCCAGAATTAGGCCGAGACAATTAATCTGTGATACTTTTCTAGGCATAGACATAGACTTTTAATTGCACTTATAATCTGAGGACATTAGTTACTTAGAAGCGAAGTGGAGGAGGGTAATAGAGGCGATTCAATGGAAGGATGAAGACTTTGATAACAACGTTTTATATTTTTATGCTTTCTTTTATGCTCTATTACTTGATTGGGATCTTTAAGATTTAAGTTTAATGATTTACAATATTTAATCTTGGTTTGATTTTCCTCATCACAATTACTAAATTACTGTTGAATATGGGTGATGATATTGAAGCATCTTCAATTGTTGAATTTTTTTTACTAAAGGGTATCCTTGGCTAATGGATATTTCAACATTCCTCCTAATGATTGAGTAAGCTACTAAAGTGACTATAGTTGTTGCTAAAGTGTTGTAGAAACACATAAGGTTGTTGAAGTTTGTATGTGCACTTTGAAGTGATAAAGGAAGGCACACAAAGTCATTGAATCACACATTATGTTATTGAAACAACCAAATTAGTGTTGAAGTTTGTGGTGGAAAATTAATAGGTAGTTCTAGAATTTGATCAATCATTGACTCTAAGAAGGTTGTGTTATTGGGTCATTTTCCCACATGAAATATTTTGAGGGTAGAAAATTTTTCAATGGATGTTTTATTTATTTATTTGTATCCATGTCATTATTTTTAAGTTGTGGCTAAAGAAATGTGTTAGGAAATAATCAAATGACTTGGTATTCCTTGCTAACTAATGTTCAATTCTAGAGGATAGTTGTTTGGGTGGTTTTCTTAGATGGTTAGGTAGTTAAAAATGTGAAAGTATTCTTCTTGTATAGAAACCATTCATCTTCTTGGGATTTAAGAAAGTAGAGAAGGGATAAAATGGAATCTTTGAGACATTTGAGAGGTTTTGTTGGATCAAGAAGTGACTCTCATATTAATTACAAATAAAAAGAAGGTGTTGCAAATTCTTTGTGTTAATAGGAGTAAAGAGGAGGCAAGGGAGTGCAAATTTTAAATTTTAATACTCCCAAAAGACCATTTAATGGTAGTTTTTGTAGTAGCATTGATTAGTGATGGTATGCCAAAGGCATGCCCTTCCTAAAAAAAATCACCCATCTTGGGTTTTCTCTAGAAGAAACTATTGTGTCATATGCTCTATTTCTTTTGCATGTTTTATTATATATCATTTCCTTTTTATTCTAATTGCATATTAGTTTATTGACAATTGTGGGGAAATTTAATATAAAAATCCATATAATTAGTGAGTAATTAGGGTCATGAATCCATTTATTTATGTACTAGGTGGTATTTGAGATTTCAGCTTCTAGATGATAATTAAGGTTTGGAAATTTACGTCATCCATGAGATAAGGATGGAGTGAGAACGCAATTCAATGACCCTAAAATAGAATCAATGCAATAGAATAGGGATACAAGAGAAATGGCTAGAGAAGGAGAGGAAGAAGGTGAAGTTTATTTTAGAAGAGTCAAAGAGGATGTGGCTAGGATCTACAATTCAGTGGGAAAGATAGACTAAATTGATATTTTTGTGCAAGCATAGATCAAGAAAATAGGAATAATGTCTAAACTTGATGAAGAAGAATAACTACTGAAAAATTAATTAGAGAAAGTGGAATACTCACATAGAGTATTTTCAAGGCTAATGCAAAGATTGACCTAAAAATTTATGGCACATTATTGTTGAGAAGTTATTTTAAGTATATACATCAAATGGAGGTGTATTTTAACCTTCATAAGTTGTATCTTCGTCAAAACATCTCATTTTTTAAGCTCAAGTTATTAAGATATCCACTCATGTGGTATGAGAGCTATTTATTATCCCTTGAATATCATAAAGTTACTCTCATTTTGAAGTGAAAATAATTCAAGAAGATGCTCAAAAGAGGTAATATTATCCAATCTATTATGAAAAGGATACAATTATTCAATGGAACTACTTTTGGCAATGACTAGGATAAATTGTATAGGAGTAAACTATGATTTATAAAAGATGTTTATTTAGCTGGGTAGAGAATTCATAGAAAAGGATGTACTAATGAAGTATACAATTGGGTTATTTGGATGCCTAAAATCATCATTAATTGTGGCAAAGGCTCAAGGTATTGATGGGGCATGTGCTCAGACCCATTATATAAAACTGTAGAAGAAAAATAATCTTCTTTTAATAGTAAAAATAGAGAAAAAGGGAAATAGTAAGGAGGTCAAAAAAATATAGAGAAAGATAAGGGGAACATGAAGAATGCAAAGAGATAATCCAAAATGATAAAATCAAGAACAAAACCAAGACATAATGTGCCTGTTATGGAAAGGAAGGGAATTCAAAAGAAAAATGCTAGCAACTACAACTAGATTTAAAGTCTTCTTGGAGGAATTATAAGAAGGATACTGGCATAGTCATAATGAACAAAGGAAAGGAGATTCACAATGACTTTGATTCAAATATGATCACTTGTGTTGTGCATAAAGAGGTGTGCCTGGTGGGTGAGTAAGTTTTCTAAATTATTTGTCAAGATTAAGAGGATTCCCTTAAAGAGGGATACAAAACATGCAATTTAATTATTATCTAAGTGTCCTTATCCCGACTTGGAGATGTTGGAAAATGGTCAGCACTCCCCTTGGGATTTGTGACATGGACTAATCGCCTCCCATGAATCGTTTAACTCTGGCAGTTGTATCGAGCATTAACAAGTTGACCTTTGGTGCAACAAAAACTGTGGGGCCAACAATTGGTATCAAAGCCAAAGGTGTCAAGTTTGAACCCCCTCGGCTTGTGTTGAGGGGGAGATTGTTGGAAAATGGTTAGCACTCCCTTTGATATTTGTGACATGGACTAACCACCTCCCATGGATCCTTTAACTCTAGCAATTGTATCAAGCATTAACAAGTTGACCTTTTGGTGTAACGGTAACTATGGGGCCAATAGATGTATGGGTAGAATATTGTTGCAACAAAAGAAGTCAAGGAGCAACTCAAGAATTTGTTGGAGTAGGAAATTATAAGGCCAAATACCTCACCATGCAGGTCACCTATTTTTATAGTACCAAAGAAAGATAGGATATAGTGCATGTGCATAAACTAGCAAGGGTTGAATAAGATTATGATGAAGAATTAGAATCTACTACCACAAATTGATGATATATTAGATCAATTGCAACATGATAAGTATTTTATAAAGTTAGACCTTAAAATTAGATATCATCATGTGAGATTCAAGGAGGAAGATGTGTGGAATATAACATTCAAGACACATCAAGGAATCTATGAGTGGTTGGTTTTACCATTTGGATTATGCAATGCACCATCTACCTTTATTCATATCATGAATGAGGTATTGAGACCATTAATTGACTATTGTTTTATTGTTTATTTAGATGATATATTGGTTTTTAGTATAATGCATGAAGAAAATTTATCCCATCTTGAATATTTTTTTAATTTTTTGAAGGAGAATAAGTTATTTTTGAATGGGAAGAAGTGCGAGTATGTCAAAACCTTGTTGGTGTATCTCAGTCACATGGTGGGTGATGGATAGATAATGATAAACCCATCCAAGGTTAAGGAAATTATAAACTTGACAAAGCCCACTTCCATGAGTGATACACAAATTATTGTAGGTGTAGCCCAATACCTTTATAGGTTTGTAAAATAATTCTTATTAAGTTTTACCCATTACATGAAGTTATGAGAAAACAAAGTAAATCCCAATTGGGGTAAAAATATCAACAATCATTTGAGTAATTGAATAAGAAGATTAGTATGGCACTAATCACTACTTTACCCAATTTACAAGGTACATTTGAGGTGGGATAGATTCCCATGATTATGCTATATGTGCACTATTTCTACAAGGAGATAGGAATTTTTGTTATCATTTTGAGATAATTGAAGGTCATTTTGAGATAATTAAAGGGCCAATGTTAACCTATAGAACATATGAAAAATAATTTTATGCTCTTGTTTATGTGGGGAACAAGTGGAAGAATTACCTCATGGGGGGGAATACGATCGTGTATACTAACCATAAACCATTGCAATACTTGAAACCACAAAAAAATTGAAGCAATACAAGCATTACTAATAGATGGGATTCATCTCATTTTCAAATACAAACATGGTGTAACAAAAATAGTAATTGATACGCTATCCAAAACCACCACTTTTTTCTTGTGATAAATAATGTATCTAAGTTGTACCCTTTTTTGTTAAAGTGTATATATATAATTATGAGCATAATGCAATTTTTTTTTAGGTAAATCAAACTATACATAACATAAAACATGTTGGGTTTGAACCTCACAAGATACTACTACCTACAAAAAATCTCTTATATACAGTAAGTGAAATTTATATTCCAAAAGTGTAATGTTTATTTATATAAGATCCACACACCTTATGTATAGATGAATATTTTGAGGTGAATAAAATTGTAATTAATCTCTGACATTATTTTATTGACCATGTCTAATATTTGAAGTTGTACAATTTAAATAAATTTGTCTATTATGCAATGTGAGTATGTCCAACACTCAAAATTTGGGGTTTTCCCATCTACCGTTTGTGCTTAAAACATCCTTAGAAAGCATCTCTATGAAGTTTTTAAGTGGTCTTCTCAAGGAAAAAGGATTCCATTTTTTGTTATTGTGGATCATTTTAATACTTTTTTAGGAAAATGTGTGTTTTCCAATTGTAAAATGACTTTGAGGAAGAGTGATGGATTAGAGTTTTTTTTATCACATGTGGATATAGTTTGGAATTCAAAAGAGCATATTTTTTAATAGATATCCAAAATTTTGAGTAAGTTTTGGTGCATAATGTGGAATTAATGGACATAAAACTTAAATAATATATTCTTTTCTATCCACAAATAGATGGATAGATGGAAGTTGTGAACAAAACTTTGGTGCAAATATTAAGGGATTATAACTAGATGTATCCAAAGGACCAAGATGAACATTTTGTGTATACTTAGTACTCTTACAATAGGGATACTCATTCCTCATTAAATATTTTTTCTTTTGAGGCATGTTTTACTTCTATGCCACCAAGTTTGTTTGATATTTGTTTTGGATAGTCAAAAGGGTATAAAAAATAGAGACTCAAAGGTTGGTAACAAAATTGTGGATTAAGTAGGTTAAGAGGTCATTTGGGTAACTCAGTTTGCAACAGACTCCAGAATCTCTTTGATGCAATCAAATTTCTCATTCATCACGCTTTGGTTGAACCTCACGACAAGCCTTTTTCCCCCCCACCCTCTGATATTACTTCATCTTCTGAAAGTTGCTCCTGAGTTTCACCTCCTTCCCTCCCTTTTTGAAATCTCATGGTTCTTGTATCTCTTTTTGGTTCTTTGTAAGTAGTTTATTCACTAGCACTTATTTTCTAGCTTCTACAAGGTTATATGTTGCATTTATTAGGTTTTTCAAGCTCCATTTTGGGCTTTGATGAGAACTATAATCTTCCAATTCATTTAATGGCTCCTCTCAGGTTACTTTGGTTCTTTGGGGTTGGTATCGAGCAAAAGATTATGTACTTCTCTTATGTTTCCACTTGTGGCCTTCTTGCTCTGTTATGTCAATCTAGCGCTCGAATGCATTTTCTTGTTATGAAATTTTTGTAATGGGTAGTCTTGAAACTATTTTTGGTTTGTAACTACCCAACATCTATATTCGCTTATAAAGCTTCGAGTCATCTTCTCAATTTCTGAGATTTTTTCTATCAGTGAGAATTTTGTAATTGACATTCAGTTTTTTGTAATTTTTCTCTTGAGGAGCATCAAATTGTATCTTGCCTTTATTTCCTACCAATAAAATTTATTTAGTTGCTTGCCACTTTTGATAAAAAAATAAACAAACAAACAAAATTTCATGGAGAAGGAAAGATGGGCACATCTTGGGATCTAGGAGAGGTCAAAAGAGTCTCAACTTAAGCACAAGAAATGTTATGATCAACATAAAACAAAGAATTTCCATGTGGGTGATATGGTTTAAGTGTACCTAGGTAAGAAGAGGCAATGCATTTCTTTGTGGAAGCTAAAGCCTTTATGATATGATCCATTTAAAACCATAGATTAGGTGGAAAATAACACTTTTCATTTGGAATTGTTCAAATTTATGAAGATATTTTCAGTCATTAATGTTGATTCTTATGCTTGTTTAAGCCTTCTATATTGGATGAAGAAATTATTTTGTACTAGAGGATATGGATAGTTGGAGGAATATGTTTTCTTAATAATAAAACAAGATAGAATAGGCGGGGTGAATGAGAGACATGTTTTATTGGTGAGGAATGGTAGTTTGCAAACAAGGCTAAATGTGCTACACCCTATGTGTTATTACCTATTTACTATTACCTTGTTTGGTAAATTTATTTAATAAATGTGAATGTGTTTTATATACGAATTCTAATGGAAATATGATAAATGAATGTTTGATTCAATTAAATGTTTTAAAAAGATTATGTATATGAAATAAATGTGATGTATATGACTGTATTGATTCGGCTAACTGCTATTATGATGTACTAAGCTTAATGCAAGAATAGGTTCAAACCTCTAGAAGAGAGGGGAAGTATCACTCAAGAGAATAACTTGGCCTGGTAACCTTTAATTTGGCCTTACTAAGCATTCACACACTCACGCCCTAGTTGGTCTTCATTAAGTCAAGTCAATTCAGGTAATGGGTAAGTGATCTTCAGTTTTGATTGTGAATGTTTATATTGGTTTAAGATCTTGATTTATGAATGCTTAGAATGAGGAATACGATGAAGTATTTATGTTAAATTGAAGTCCTTCTTTGTGTGTTTATTGTTATGTTAATGAGATATATGCATATGTATATATGTACATGTTTATGGTAAACTCATACATGTGAGTGAATACGTACATGAGTATACGTAGGTAGACATACCTACACATACTCATGGATGGATTACCCATACGCATGGGAATAACAATTGGACTAAGGTGACATATATATGTGTGTGTGTGTGTGTGTGTGTGTATACTCTGTGTATATGTGTCGATCGATGGTTATGAGTATGAGTGTTTTATAAAGATATTGAAATAATATTATGTATATGTGTATATGTATATATGTATAGTATTTATATATATATTTTTTAATATAATTATATATACATAATGGTAATATTATTCTTTATATATTTATATATGTTTGATAGTCGACAATTAATGTATTTAATAACCGTATGAAATGAATATATTTATTAATATATATATGTATATATACTTTGTATATATATATATATATATATGTATACATATATGTATATTTTATATATAATATAGTTGATAATCATTTGTGATAGTTTTAAAGTGCAATACATAGCACTATTGTTATTAATAGTGAAGCGCATAATAGAATCTTAGGCACATATAAAGCACTATGTTGTAGACCTACGCACAAAGCAACAAAGAGCAAGTCAAAAAGGAGGCACACATGATTTAATAAGCTGATATGTAAACATTGCAATAGAAAGTAAATGTAGATTTAAACAAATATAGAAGTATTCAAACCTATGCTATTCTCCAAGGTGCCAACTTATGAAATGTGGTACCAATATAGAAATGAATGGAATGCATAAGAAGTCTATAAACTACACATAAGTATCTTAGCCTTGAGACTTAGTCAAAAGTAAACTTGGTAGCAATATGTGAAGGAATTCAATTTAGGAAACTTGCTATTGAGCTTTTTGTTCATTTGACTCGGTAAAAGAGTCTTGTTGTCCCTTGTAACAAGTCAACTTAGCCATTTAAATGGAGAGGACTCTTATGTGTTGTAAACCTGTAAGTTAGTTTGATGAGTCATTGCATGAGGATAGAAATATGCAGAAATATTAACTTGTTTGTATCCTTTGGTTGCTCACAATTTAGTAGAGATAGAGGTTCTCATTCTACTAATTGCTACACTTTTCAATTCGACTACCTTGTGTTATTCTACTATAATTTTTATGCAAAGAGAGTTGATAGTTTATGAGTTAGAGAGTTGTTTTGTTGATTTACATTGGTATTTTTGAGAGATTTAGTGAGAAGCTAGTAGAGGAATTTGGGTTATTCTTTGAGGAAGTTGCAAGCGAGCTTGAGACATTAAGCTACAAAGGAAGATTAATCAGTTGGAACTTTAAACATGCATGTTGGTTTCCACTCTTTTGTTATTATGTTGGAAAGATTGTTTATTATGTTGCCATGTTTGGAAAGATTGTCTTTTATGTGTTTTATGATGCTTGCATATCTTTTGAATGTTTCTAGAATGTTTCTTGTATTGGGAAACCTTTCTTTTGGGTTTATATATATATATATATATATATTTATACTATTGGGTTTTATAAAATTGTATATACTATACATAGAATGTTAGTACGATACATAGTATGACGACACTCTAGGCATGTAGCATAAGACAAAGTAGTTTTAATATTCTTGTAGCAATGCCATTTAGATATAAGTTAATGGGAAGGTTGTTCCTGGGGTTAGGATAATCCATGAGAAATGGGATAACCTTATAATATGATACTAATGGTCAATACAAATCAAGCAATTAAATGTGGTGAATAGATGACCTCACTCAAAGTTAATAGGTGATGAATCTTTGGCCAAAGTAGTGTAGGTAGCCATTGTCTACACTGTCAGTTCACTGTTTGATCCAATTTACATTCTAGGCGGAGGTAATCATACATGTATAAGTAGACATTATGGTAGCTCTAGATATGTAGGACACATCACTATGCTTAGGAAAGGCTATTTGAAGGATGAGGTTACCGAACCAATCTCTTAGTTGAAGGGAGGGCCATCTTACCAAGTTTAGTAGATGTGTGGGGGACCGTAGTAAGTCCATGGTTGGCAGAAAAGTGCTTGAGTGATGCTTCTCCTCATATAGTTGGCGGCCAAGATTTGGGAGGACATTCTAGACCATTTAATGGAAAATTTTGGAAAGGTTATGTTTCAAATGGTGCATTTATTATTGAATAGAAAAGAAAAAATTTATTGCTCATTATGTTAGATGCATATTCTTTTCGCTTGTGGGTAAAACTTAGTAAAACTACTTGGTAGAAGAATGGGAATGTTACACATGGTATAAGAGCTACCAAGCTCAACTCTAGAACCTATGTGCTTGCTATGTTTCCAATCCAACATTATATGAGTCTAATGTTTGGAAATTCTTGTGCCAGGATGGTGCATCTCAAGATGACTGGGAGAAATTCAATAATTGGAAATGAGCGCTACCTATGGGCCAAGAAGGAAAGAGAAGCCCTTGTTCAAACCATTAAGAGAACTAATTATGACAACACCATTTGGTTGAGCGATACCAAGACTTTTAGTCATGCCCTTTCATGAATCAGTCAAGAGAAGAGAAGGATGAAAGAGGTTGCCAACTTCAACTTCTTACCTTTTGTCTCTTTGGCCAAGTCAGACTCCTTATCACTTTCTAGGGATATGCCCTCATAATGTAGTGTTAGTCCAGTCATGATATTTAGGGATCCTCCTATCCTTCCTTTAGAAAAAAATATTTTACAATAGCCACAAGTGGCGAATTAGAGGGTTATGTACCTCAAAATTATGTGTCTAAGGATAGATCTAAGGGTTATTTCCCTTTCAATGATGTATATGAGAAAAAAATTGAGGGTTATATCCCATGAAGTTATGTATCAAAAAGTGAAAATGACAGATATTCTCCCTTAGAATATCTAAATATTTATTCTATGTAAACTTAAGGAAATTTAAAATCCTTTTTGATATAGTAAAAATCATGTTTTGGTAAAATTTATGAATGAGTTCTTTTATAGAATTTCTCAAGTGAATCATAGATCTTTTGTAATGTTGTTAACATTGATAAAAACCTTCATTGATCTAATTAAAATAAAACCTCCACGTATAACTATTCTTGGGGAAATGGTTAGGACAAGAACTAACTTTGGGGGAAGTCAAAAAGTAGGTCAAGGCGTTGAGAATGTCGAAGCTAATTTGAACCGCATTCTAGCTATCATGGATTAAACTAGAATAGGAATAGGAAACCTCAAACAAGAAGTTAGGGGAAAGGAAAGAGAGGAACAATAAGTCCCAAATAATGAAGAAGAAGTTCCCTACAACAAGGAAGAAGGGGAGAATTCCCACAATCACACACACTTTAGTGATCATGAGAGTGATAAGTCACAATCTTAGTCTGAGGGAACCAAAAGGAAGCGTTTTTCAAGTGAGTTATCATGTGACATGATAAAGATCACACCACCAAAATTTGAAGGTAGTACTACTGGAGATGCAGTAGAAGCATGGCTTACAAAGATGGAGAAGTATTTCAAAATCATAAAGTATTTCAAGCAGTGCGTTTCTCTTAACAAACCCTTCAAAATCAATTTGTGACCGCAACCTTCTCTCAATACCACCTTTATTGTTGGAAGCTCTTAAAATGACATTGAATTCTCCACCCAAGATGATGTATTCGAAGGCTGGATCATTATAAAATCTACTTAAATATCTCCACAACTCCCTTTTCTGGATACAAGTGACATGACGATAGACATTAAACAAAATGAAATTCAGATTAGAAGCCAAACTCCTTACCTTGCAGGCCATCCATTGTTTGGTCGAGGCTAATTCCTCCAGGAACACACTTTGTGGTCATGAAAAATTTAGTATCAATCCCCGAAGCACCTTCCGCATTCACCCCAAGGCCTCTCCAACCTCTCAACTTTTTGCAGAAGCATTCCTTCTCTATCTCACTTAATTTAGTTTCTTGGAACATGCATATGTCTGCCTGAAAACTCTCCATTTGATGCCTGATTAGGCATCGTTTGTTAGGGGAATTCAAGACCCTAATATTCTAGGTAAGGCTATTTAGGAAGGGCCTCACCCTTCCCTACTTTGAGCATTATGTTGATTTTTAGTTGGCCGCAAGCTTCCCTACCCCATTTTAACTTCTCTTGATTGGGAATCCTACCACGCCTTTTGTTTTCACCACAATTTGAGGATACTTTGCTTGGTTCTCTCTAGCTAATGCCTAATCCCCTTGCAACTTTAGCAGGAAGAGCCTTCTCACGAGTGGGAGGGGATACCAAGGAGGCCACCTCTACTTGATACAACTCATCCAATTGGGTTCCAACAACCCAATCCTATACCAAATTCGTGTTGCCTAAAGAGATCAACCTAGCTTTAGTAGATTTAGTGAGCTTAGCAAGCTCATAACTGACCTACATAAGCAAATCGAGATCATCTTCCTTGATGTTGGGCATCATCGCATCCAAAGCCTCTGAAATTTTTGAATTCAAAGCCTCATGCGCCATAATGTTGTCCTGCCTTGACAGTGGATCCACCTCACCATCTACTAACCCAACATCCTCCACAAGGGTCTCCCTTATAGCGATGTTGAATTCCACATCCTTATTCTCCATGTGTTCCTTTAATGAGACACTTTGATTATCAATCCATGGTTCTGCTCTTACATCTGGCATGTTGCCTTGAGTGGAGTTTTTAGTATCTTGAGTCTGGGGACAACTGCAACCGCCCTTATCCGACAATCGCCAACCTATGGTATCCAAAAGCACATTCTCTATATGCGGATCTAGGATTAAAGGTTGAATCAAATTGCTCCAGTCCATAAATAACTTAATCTCTCTCCAGAAGGATTTGTGGGGCTTGCATTTAATACAAATTCACACATAGGTGCTTGCACCATCCTGGTTGATTCTTTCCTCCGCATAGATAAATTTCCCTAATTAATTTCCAATATATTCTAAGATTTCTATCTACCAAAATTCCAAGGGTAGGTTTGGTAACATGTACCAGTCCTGGATCCACTCCATTTGGTGTTTCAAAGGGTCAAATCCTACCTCCCACTTATGGATGTAAAAACCAAAACCGTCCATTAGCTAGATCTTGTTCAAGATTTGATCCCTAATGCAAGTTGTCAAATATATGACCACAAAGAAGTCATTCGCCAAGACTTTGAATTTCATTTTCGCACCCCAACGCCCCTGCCACCAATGAATTAAGCTATTGTAGTTCAAGATTTTCCCATACCAGCAGACAATCAAGCCTTGTTGCTCCAGGAATGAAATAGATGGCTATAACATATTCAATCCAATCACCAATGTATCCTTGTGCCCCCAGTTGAAGCATCCATCACCGTCCCTTCCTCTTAAAACACCCAATGATGCTCGAGAAGAAGCCCTAGGACTACGATCTCCAAAGTCACCATTTGTGCCCATTGTTTGAGGGGGATCACCTCGTCTCCCCACTCGAGGGTTGACACCCTTGTTACACCTCCGAGTGAATCTATTTTCCTTGTTCCAGTGCCACCCATTCCAACCTCAATCACTTCGGTCGCCCCTTTTTGAAATTATTTGAATTTTGGCGCCAACCCTCATTAGCCACCCTTTCCTTCAATTGTTCTTGAGAAACTGCTTGCTCTGCCTCCTTAGCCCATGCCTCCTTGTCACCCACGATCTGCACTTGAACCTCGTCCTGCAAATTTTCGACCTTCTTTGCTTCCTGCCATTTTTCTTTAAATTTCACTATTTGCATTATTTTTACTTAAATAATCAATATTAATTATTTTTTACAAATTTAACTATTATTATTTTTGTAAAAAAAAACTAAAACTAATTATTTAACTAATTAAACTCATCTAATTTTGAATACTTAAATCTAGTTAATTTTGTAATATAAACTTTACTAATTTAAATTAATTAATTATAAAAAAATAAATACAAGTTTTGAAAGTAAATGCTAAAATCAACACATTTATTAGCACTTGTACTATTGCAATTAGTTTTTCAACTCATTTTGTTAATTATTTATTAATAAGTTGGTTTTGAACAAATTAAAAACTAAAATATTATGCTCTTAAAATACAATTTTATTTTTTTTAAAGTGAACATGTTAAATACTTAACTTTAAAAATTGTAAAAAAAAAATTTCTTGAACATAATTGGCTAAGAATTTTGGGGTGTTATGGGCGAATTTGTAGGGAAAGCAAGGTAAACTATTTTTTTAAATGATTTTTCATTTTTTGCTTTATAAATTCATTTCATGAAATCTTTCTAAAATAAATAAATGTTACTTATTTTTACATTTTTTTTAAGAATGATTTTTTTAATGTATGTAATTGCTATTTTTTTATTAAAGAAAATCTCACAAAAATCAATTAACTATTTTATAGAGATTTGGATTCACACTATTAAAGTAATAAAATAAAGGTTAAATTAAAGCACATCCACAAATTAGCATATAAAGATAATCTTTGTATTTGATTTTACACAATTAAAATAAAAATAAAAATTAAATCTTAACTATTTTATATTGTCACTTTTTTATTTTCCAAATTTTATTAACTTCAAAACATACAAAAATACAAATAAAATTAAAAACAAATAACTAAAATTATTATAATTATTAATTAAATTATAATTATAATCCTATTATTATTAATTACTATAATCCTAAAAGCATTATAATTAAGATTAGGATTACAATTAAGAATAAAGTAAAACTTATGGTTACAACTATTTAAAATTTAAAATCAATTAAAAATAAAATATTACTAATAAAAATCATTAAAATATGATTAGTAGATATAATGCTCCAAAATTGTATTCATCCAATCTCTTTATTTCAAATGTTATTCCCAATATGAGACGGAATGAAGCAGGTTGGGGGTATGATGGCTATGCAGGCCAGCGGCCATTAGTGTTGTGGCCTACATGTGTAAGATTTCATAGTGCATGCAAGTGGGGGGATGTTAGCTGGTGTGTGGGGTAGAGATCTATGTGTGGGGATTTTTCTTTTTGCGATTGGGGTTTTGGAAATCATTCTCTCCTCTTCTTTGGCTTTGTTGCTCGAAAGGTGTTTGGTGTTGGGTTGTGGGGAGGTATAAGGTGTCTTTTAATCTTCTCTTTATCTTATTTTCATCTTTTTTTGTTTTCATTATGGGTTCAGGTGAAGCTTTTGGGTTTAAACCTACTATGGATTTTCATGCTCCTTTTGGTGTGAACTCACCAACAACCTCAAAGAAGGCTACTAAAAGTAACTTGATGTATAATGATTCGGGGGTGGGAGGGTTTGTTCCATCGATAGGAGCCAAGATAGACCTATTTTGGTGATTCACCAGAGTCGATCGTTGAGGATGTTGAGTATTTTTTAAATCATGCCTTGATATGCAAAATTATGGGAATGTGTGTCTCGCTCCCATTCTTGGAGTTGTGGGCTCAACGGACTTGGAATATGGAGGGTGAAATGGAACTATTGTTGGAAAATAGCTATTTTATGGTCGTCTTCAACTGTGTGTATGATCACAGAGTTTTTGAGGGTGGGCATTATTTCCATAACTAGATTGGTTTATTCATCAAGCCTTAACACACTAGTTTTAACCCATCGAAGGAGCTCACGAATCGTGTTCCTATATGGGTGCATCTCCCTTGGTTCCCAATTGAGTATTGGTGCAATGACATTTTGCAAATGGTTGCTCTATTGTCGGGGAAGTTAGTGGGTCCTTCTCAACAAACACAGAATAGAAAGGTAATGAATTTTGCTCGCATTTGTGTTGAGATTGATTTGAGTTACCCTCTTCCAGACTCTTTGGAAATTCATGTGGGTATTTCTTCTTCGATGCAACAACTTGATTATGAGACTACCTTTCCACTGTTGGGTGTGCCATGAATTATGGTCATTAGTAGCAAAGATGTCCCAGGTCCATATTTTTTGAGTCTCATCCTACTCAACCTCCCTGCAACTCTCCTAAGGTTGACAAAGGCAAGCCTCCCATTCCTGGTGAAGTTGTATATAAATTGGTTTTCATTCCTATTAATCCATGTAACATGAATCATGGACATAAGAGGATTTTTAAGGAGAGGCAGGAAGGGGACACTTTTAATCGATTTGATGTGTTGGATGACTTATGCTAGCAGGAGGTGAATCCGAGAATAATGGCTCTAGATTAAGGTGTCTTGGAGGTGGTTTAGGAGGGAAATATTTTTGACAATCTTAAAAATACCCAAGAAGTTGGTGCATTTCAAATGGATACTAATCTTAGTCTAGTGAATTTAGAGGTTCCTATGGCCCTTGTAGCTACAAAAAAATATTGGGGGGAAGAAATCTCTTCCACTGGTGAAGATGGGGCCTAATTAAAAAAAGGGACTCAAGGCTTCTCCTTCTTTGGGGCTTCACTAGAAAAACCTTAAGAAAGGGGCTCTTGAGAAGGCTTCTAAGATAGGGAGAAAGAAGGACTTAGAGAAAATTAAGATGATGGGGGAGACATTGGTGGAATCAAGATCTATTAAGACTCTTGGTTCTCACTTTTCCTACCCTCAAAAATGAATATTCTCTCATGGAATGTAAGGGACTTGAATAGTGGCCCTCAACAAAAAATTGCTTGTGATTTGGTGAGAAATCATTCTCTTGATGTGTTTTTCATACAAGAAACTAAATTTTCCATTGAGAATATGTGTGGTTGGTGCCTAAAATTTAGGGGCGTGGTCAATAAATTTCAATGCATTGGTGTCCAAGGTAATGCAAGGAGTTTGGCTTGTTTATGGAATCCTTTGAAGATTTTCCCTTTTTAGTGGATGTCTTGTAAGTCTTCTATTTTCATGGTTTCTTTGATCCTAGAAAGTAGAGAATTGTCCTTCTTTCCAATATCTATGCTCATATTGATTTTCATGGTAAGAAATGCTTGTGGTCTCACATCCAATTTATTTGAGCTTTGGATCCTCTTTATCCTTGAATTATTGCAAGTGATTTCAATTCCATTATTGATCTAGATGAAAAGAGGGGAGGAGTTTTGAGGTTGGAGCCTTCTGCTTTTCTTTTTTGTGATAATATTTTTACCTTGAATCTTGTTGACATTAAGCTAGTAATGGTCAATTTACTTGGAGCAGTAGGAGACTTGGAGAAGATTGTATTATTGAGAGGCTTGACAGGTTCTTAGTTTCTTGCTTTTGGATTGGTGGATGTTGGTCTATATCTTCTGAGATTCCGGACTGGAGGGGTTTAGATCATTCGGCTCATGTTGCTCAATCTCCCTTGTTCAAGTTTCAACTTATGTAGCTACATGATCCCCCTTTGTAGGATCATGTTACTAAGTGGTGGCCTTTGGGTAGACCTACTTTTCGCACCACTATGTATTCTTTTACCAAGCAGCTACAATATGTGAAGTATCAACTCAAAAGGTGGAATAGGCAGTGTTTCAATAACATCTTCCATGTTAAATTTTTTGCTCAAGCTAGCTTAGATACTATAACTCATGAGATTAGGGAGTTTGGCCTTTCTGAGGACTCTCTCAAGGAGGAGGTGAGGGATTTGAAATTTCTAGAGGAGTGTAAGTTGTGTGAGGATATTTACTAGAAATAGAAGGCCCATGTTGATTGATTACAGGAGGGAGACAAAAACACTACCTTTTTCTTCAACTCTATGAAGGCCATGAGACATGAAAATTCGATCCCTTTTCTTGTGAATGCCAAGGGGACCATTTATCCTCTTTGGATGATATTTCTAGAGAAGCTTCTCAGTACTTTTACTCCTTATTTAGAGAGGACTCTTTGGATGTGTTGGTGGATCAAAATATTTTTTTTCCATGTATCCCTTCTTTGGTTTCTAAGGAAATGAATGAGCACCTCTTGGGTTGTATTTCTCTGGAGGAATTAAAGGCCATTGTCTTTCAAATGAAGAAAGGGAAAGCCCCTTGTCCTAATGGATTTCCAATTGAATTCTTTCAAGAAATTTGGGACATTATAAATATGGATTTATTGGAGGAGCAAGTAGAAGTTGAGAGCTATGAATTCCACTTTTCTTTCTCTCATCCTTAAATGCGATGGGGCAGATAGGTTGAGTTTTTTCGGCCCATTTTTTTGTAATGTAGTCTATAAATTCTTTCCAAGTTGATTGTTGAGAGGCTAAAGAGGTGGATTGGCAGGCTTATCTCTAAGGAACAAGGAGGCTTTGTGGCGGGTAGGAAAATCTTGGATGGTGTGTTCATTGCAACCAAAACTATTCACTCCATGGTGAATTCTAAAGGAAAGGATATGCTCATCAAGCTGGATATGGATAAGGTTTTTGATAGATTCAAGTGGTCCTTTTTATGTAAAGTGCTTATTGATTTTGGTTTTGTTGAGGAGTAAGTTAAGTGGGTTATGAGTTGTGTCTTGACCATTTATTTTTTGATCTTGATTAATGTTGAACCATCTTCCTTATTTGAGGCCTCTAAAGTTCTTCAACAAGGGGATCCTCTTTCTCCTTACTTATTCATTCTCTTGGCTGAAGGTTTGGAGAGAGTTATTAATAATAATGTGGTGCAAGGGCTTACCCAAGGTTGGGTTTAGGGAAATGGTTTACCTCCTCAGTCAAACCTATAATTTATTGATGATATTTATTTGTTGGGCATGGCCAAGGTCAAAGAGGCCACTAATTTGCAAAAGGCTTTAGACATTTATCTTCCTACTTCTAGGCAGATGATTAATGAGGGTAAATCTTCTATTTTCTTCTTTAATACTCTAAGGCTCATTCAACAATGAATTGCTTTTATTTTGAAGTTTTAGATTGGTTCTCTACCTTTAACTTATCTTGACATTCCTATCTCTTCTGGTATCATGTCTAGGGGATTTGGAAGCATATTTTAGTCAAGTTTCATGTGAAGGTGAATCATTAGACTCATTGGTGGCTTTCTTTTGTTGGTCGGGTTCAACTTCTTAAGTCAGAGGTGCAGGCTCTTCCCAATTATAGGTATATGTTCCAGGTGGCTCCGATGGGCTTTATTAAGGAGTTGGACTCTCTGGCTAGGAAATTTCTAGAGGATGGCAGCTTGTCATCCTCTAAGTGGAGCCTTGTGAAGTGGGATATTTTTTGTAGTTCAAAGTAGTTTGGTGGCCTCAAGTTGCGGCATTCCACTTTGACTAGTTTGGTGTTGTCTACCAAGAAATATTAGAGATGGTGTTTGGAGTAGGATCATGTCTAGGCAAGGATTATTTCACATAAATATCCAAGTGGGATACCAAAGGAGGAGCTTCCTCAATATCCACTTATGGGGAGAGGTTCAGTGATTTGGGAAATGCTAAAAAAAGGTGCTAAGTTGATCAAGGAGGGAGTTTTGGATATGCAATAGGGGGTTTGAGGCCTTCTTTTGGTTTGACTCTTGGGATTGTTTTTCCCCTATCATAAGTAGGTATCCTAATCTACTATTGTGCCTCTTGCACACACGCCCCATTCAGAACAGCGACCCTCTCTTCATTTTGGCTTTTCGGGTCCTTTTTGCTTCGCCTCGCTTTGCGTGCCCCAATTTTTAAGACCTTGATGGTCAACACATTCTCGAAAGTCTCATTTTAGGGTTGACCTAATTTTTCCCCTTTGAAAATTCCTAAGTCTTAATCCCTTTCGGGTTTTCTTTGTCAGTTGGTCTTTTTGACGTCAGTGGCACCTTCCGGGCCCGGACCCCTGGGTTTCCCCTCTCGGGTTTCCCTTTGCGGGTTTCCATTTCGGCTTTGCCAATCTCCGCGGCCAATGATTGGCATCTTCCCGGCCTCTGGATCCCGATGCTTCAATGGTCATCTGAATTATTTGTAGAACTTGACGGCTCCACCAACTTGTCTTTCCGACCCTCGAACCCCTGCTCTCGAATTTCCGTCTGAGTTTCACTGTTCCGCCCGGCTGCCAGCCAACGTCTTCTCGGATTTCGCACCCCAAGTTCCTGTTTGTTGTTTGACTTAACACTTCACAATTTTTCAACGGTTGTGGCTCAACATCTTTCCGACCACCGAGACCCAGACTTCCCACCGCCACCCAGGAAATTTGAATCCACCTACCTAATCTGCCGCCATAACAAGCATTTACTAAGGTATTGATTGCATTGGGGGCTATTTTAACAAGTTTTGACTTGTCATTTTCCCATGAGAGGAAAGAATTTGAAGCACTCTCTGACCCCAGCATCCTCTGCCTCCGTGCCCGAGCTCCAACTTTGTCGTTCCTCATGAATTCAACATAAAACTTCTCCGGGGATTCGAGGTAGGTTCGTCGCCCACCTACCCTTTCCTTGTTCTCGAAACTAGGAGTTGAAAATTAAGTGAAAATCAAAATGAATATGAGACCTGGTAAGATAGTGCCCCTTGGCCTAAAACCCATGAGTTAGAAAATTGAAAATCAATAGGTTGGAGGCTAAAATCCAAAGCCGAAACTTGCCCTCCCCATCGCTGTTCTCTGGAGTAGGTGACCGCATCCTTCGGGCCCAAACCTCTCCGCGGCTGCACGCAAAGTAAAAACTTAGAAAGAATTAACATGCAGCCAAAGTCACCTCGGGTCTCGGCCTTCGGACTTCCCTTCCCAAGTTTTCATTGTGCCTTCGCCATTCCAAACGGATTTCCTCCAGCGTCCTTTCGGACCTCAGACCCCGAACGTGTGAAGTCCATTGCAAAATTGCAACCAAAATCGAACTTCAAAGTTGTCATCAGACCCCAGCCTCAGACTTTCATCCCCATGCCACTGTCCTTACTTCCATGTTTTAAATGGTTGCCCCTGAATGTCTTTTCGGTTCCCGGGCTCCGGTTGCCCTTTTGCTCCACGTAAATTGAAACAGGAAAGCTCCAACGTCCAAACTTCATTCGAACCCTGGCCTCTGTAATTCCGTCACCGAAATTCTATCATCTCGAATGGCCAAACTTGTCCACCTTTCCGGATACCGGACTCCAAACCTCCATTTGCCTCTGAAGTTTTCACCAACTGCCAAGTCTGCCTCAGGTATAATCTTATGGACTTCCGTCTGCGTTTCGCCGTTTCGCACGGCTATCCCGTAGCAGCTTCCCGACCCCGGAAACCTGGACTCCGAAACCTGATTCTCAGAATGTTGTTTTCCCTGTGCTATTCTAAACAGCCAACCCTGGACAACTTTCCTACAACCAGAGCCCGAATGCTAAAATGATGGCTCAAACGGCCTCCAAATCGAAAATGAACTTCGACCCACATGCTAAAAACAAACCTTCTTTCATCCCAACCCATCATTGAACAAATCTAGGGCTAGGAAAGGTCATCTAGAATGTCTTGCCTTGTTCTCCCTTCCAAACAACATTCTACCAGAGGAATTCTGGCCCTTGGGGCCTGGGTCACCTGTTTGCCTTCCAATATTATTATTATCAAGTGTTAGACTTTTCTTAGATGAATGTTGTGGATCTAACCTTGATTTGTAGGGGTTTGTTCAAGGCCGCATTCTCATGTTAATGTTTCTAACTCTCGTCTCTCTATGCAGGATTTATGGAATCTGGTGCAGAGGCCTCTGGATGGCCAAGGACAAAGGGAAAAGGACCGCCAAATCCCCTCGAGGCAAAGAAGATAAAGATCAAATGAAGTATCAATTCCAGGGGGCACCTTTACATTCCAAGGTCACAACTAGTTGGAAGAATATCACAGATACCAATATCGGACATGTCGATGTTGATGAGTTTATGTGAAGAGTCAAGATAGACCCAAAGACAGACAATGAAAAGTTGATCATAAGCAGCGGACTTGCCAAGGCTACAGGTTTCCTGCCCGCCTTGGTGGCCCTCGAGCTAGTATTGGCATGTCGGGAGGCATGCCAAATTGAAACAAGGACCATCATGGACAGAGATGGCAACGTCCTAGTTGATATGTCCCTTCTCAGCATAACTTCCACCTTCCATATCCCTGCCTTCGAAAGCATTGAGGCCCCAACCATAGAGGAGTGCAAAGCATTATGGGATCAGGATCCTATAAAGTGCAAGAAATTGATCAACCAATATTGGTTGAAAGACAGATGGGTCTGTGTTGCCAAGGTCCCTCAAGAGCTCTACCACAGTGATTTCTTCAAAGACTATCATGACCTGGTCACCCTACTAAGCAGAGTAATGGGCCTTCCTACTGTGGCCTTCTTCCAGGAATGGATGTTGTATTTTGTTGAAAAAATTCTCCGTGGGGATGACCTTGCATTCTATTGGGGGCAGATAATCAACAATTGCTTTCATGAGCAATTTGTCAATGTGAGGAAGACCTCCAAATTCTACATGATGTCCTACCTGGTCTATTCGCTTGCCGATCGACATAATTATAATGGATTGTTTGCAATGCCCAATGAGGCATCAGGAAGAGAGCTCAAATCCTATGACAAATACCCGCAGCTGCAGTACAGGAATTTCAAGAAGGACTATTGATGGGTAAACGATGCTTTTACTGCCAACATCATTCGATCTCTTGGGGGTGATTTTGAGAGAAGAGTTTCTCACAATTCTAGGGCCCTTCTCAAGCACTACGCCTTTTTGTTCATACAATTTCCCAAGTTTGCCTACATTCGCGCCCAAGGAGTCACAGAAAGGCCGAATAAGCTGCCCGGGTACCCTAATGACCTGATTATACTATTGGAACTAACTTGGCAGCTGCAACATATAAACCACAGTTTGAGCAGTAAACATCTGGCAAGGACCCCTATCCCCTCGGACTTGGCCATGGGTTGTATTAAATTCATACTTCCCAATGCACGGGAAACTCGGAGAAGGAGTTGGCTGAATACCACTTCAAACAGCATACAACTAGTCCACGGATGGACCCATACGGTCATATTAGAAAGGCACTTGGACCAAAGTATGCCCACCTCCACCACGTTGAGGATTTTTGGGCTAATTGCAAGGATGACTTTGAAGTGCAGATACGGAATTATATGCATATGACTGCATACTTCGTGAAAAGGGTGAACTTGTGTCCAATTCAAAATTAGCTTGAGGAAGAAGAGAGTACAGTGATCAACCCAAGGTATAGTGCCATTGAAAATCTTCCATTGCCTTTAATTGATTGGGATGAGAAAGAGCTTGATGACCTTGACATTCTTACCAAGCCCGTTGCGGCTCGAACAAACACATACATCAACGGGTAGGTCGCTCGACTAAAGCAACAAGGAGTCACCTTAACATTCAAGGGGCTCAAAGATGAGCCAAGTTGTTCTGATGGTGGGGCGACTACCACTACAACTGGAGAAACATCCAAATCCTCACCATCTATCAAGTCAAGAAAGAGGAAGGAGGTTTATGCGCAGCAACCTAACCCAAGGGTGTATGCCAAAAAGGCCTCGGAGCGCGAGCCTCCTAAGAAACATAAAAGAATGGGCAACATCATAGAGATGTTGTAATACCTAAAGATCCACTCCATGAGGGCAAGGAGATGGAGGCTGACCCACCAAGGTCTCCACCCACTTCATCTGTTGTTCCTATTGCCAGCATCCCACCCACTTCACTTGCAATAGCTACTTCCTCTCCGCCTGCGGTGGACATTTTTGTCCACCTCGCCTCCACTTCTCTGATCGTGCAGGTCATATCAATGGATTCATCCTCTGCCACAACCTCTCCAATCTCATCATACTCCATGTCTCCTTACCTTTTGCCTACTTTGTCTGCTGTCACGATGCCTGCCCTCACTCTCCCAGAGTCTTTTATCAAGTATAAGCAAAATGTGCCATCTGAACTTTCGGGAATGCTTCCAAATCCAATGGTGCAAGCCGCAATCACCTAGGCAATGGTTAACACCCCAACTCTCCCTCCTCCTATAGAACCGCCTAGAATGGAGGCTACAATGCAAATCTCGAATGAGCTCGAGCGATGGCAACTGGATGCAACCGAGAGGCTAAAAGATGAGGAATTTATGTATCATGAGCATCCAATATACAAACATTGGGCGATCAATGAGGTGACCTATGAATCTTCCAGTGAGGGCAGTGAGGATCAAGGGACAGACATAATCCAAGAAACAACAGACCCAGAGCTTGATGCAGAGTGGAACAAGTAACTCAAGGCGATCAAGGACAAAGAGGTTTAAGGACAACCTACGACTGAAAGAGTTATTTCTCCAGAGACTGAGGGTAGTAGGTCTTCTTGGGAAGGACATGGTCAAACCCCAGAGCATGATGAAGAAACATCCTAAGGAGTAAGATGAACAAGAGGATAGGCCCAAGGAAGGTGGGTATGACCAGGATGAAGAAGAAAAAAGTGTTGAAAAGCAAGACCACCCCGACAAGCAACTGCTCACCAAATCCCCTACCAAATGTATCATGCTCATGCAAGATTCCGATAAGGAGAAGGAAGATGCAAGAGCTGAGCAGGAGGCCCTTAATGTCAAATCCATTGAACTTAGGGTGGAGGATAGCAAAGATCGACATGAATCACTCAAGGAAGGACCCTCGATGGCCGACTGGCTAGAAAGGTAGCTCGAAAAGAAAACTCCCACCCTAAAGGATCCGAAAGCAAGACTAGAGGCATTACTAGCTAGAGCTCAGATTAATACCAAGAAGGAGAAGAAGCCAAGAATCAAATCAAGGATAACAATGAATGCCTTCGGATCTAGGGCAATGCAAATAGCTACGCCAGTGGTTGGCGAACAAGGAATAAGCTATAATGTCTCCACCATTGACTTGGGAGTGGCCACCAGGGAACAAAAGGTTGACCACATCCAGGAATCAATCGCCATAGTGGTGCACCTTATCCAGCAGGATAAGGTTTCAAAAGAAGAGCTCAAGGCATAGGTGGCCGATTTGACGGCCTACATTCAACAATGGTCATCTCCGGATGAACAGCCTACCATACCATCAGCCCCGCCGCAGTTGTTGTCCCAGGAACAGATCAACAAGCTGGAAATAAGGAGGAACTTGGATAAGACCACAAAAAATTGGTTCGGACAGATCTTGGACATTGGGGAAACGGGCATCAATTTGGCTTTCCAAACAACAAACAAGTTCCTAGAAGTATAAACGTCTTTTGAAGGCACGAGGCGAATCTATGAGTTTCCAAATAAGTATAAGGTTGCCTACCCAAAAATCGAGGCTATCCTAACACTACCAAGTGAGGCTTGGGAAAAGGACCTTGCCTTTAAGGATGATGACCATTGGTTAATGGATGTGTGGAAACAGGACTTTGATCACCGAAAGGGGAGGCTGGAATAGATCCTAGAATGAGTAATTATGGATATTGAATGGGCCAAGGAGGTCAGAGGATATTGTGCTAGATACCTCAAGCTGATGACAGGGTACGAGATGCCTTCTGTTAAGATCAATCCGGAAAGTATAAAGCCTCACTTCTCAAGGAGGATGGAGAAGGGAATGTCAGCCGAGGTTACCACAGACTTTATGAGCTTTGCTGCTCGAGCTTTCACCCAGTCTGACCTTTTCAAGGACAACGCTACCAAGCATGATGAAGGCTGGGCAAAGCTTGTTAACAATTCCACAGAATGAAGTTACCAAGTGTAAGGTTTGACATCATTGAGGTCGATAAGCTTTGGTTGGTAATCTTGACATTCATGGAGTATGCGGCTTTGAAGAAGCGGGAAGGCAACCCTGTCATTGATGAAGAATTTCTAAAAGAATAGCTACAGTACAGAGCAATCAACAAAAAGAAAAAATGCTACAGTGTTGCCACTAGAAGACAAAATAGGGAAAAGACAAAAGATGTTTTTAAAATGTAATATATCTGGGGGTAGGTGAAACCCTGTTGTAAAGTGAATCTTGGCCAAAAAATAGAATTTATTCTTGGCCACTCATTTTTCTTTTTGGAAACTATAAATAGGGGTCTCCTCCTCTCATTTTAGAGAGTTGAGTTGTTTTAAAGACATGCTGCAAAAATTGCAATAGAAATACAGTGATTTTGGTGTATTTTGGATTTCTTCACATGTTTCATGATTCTTCTCCCATAAGTTAAGATTCTAGTTTGAGTTACTTTTCTATTCTAATTTCCTTTTAGCTGTCCTTGGTAGATTTCATAATGTTGTCTTTGGTTGTGAAGATCCCTGTTGTGTGTATGCTTTTCTTGTCCATACTTTTAGTCATTTGGCGTTGGTAGGTGACTATGCAAAGTTAGTCTGGACTCTGATTTTATAGTTTCTCTTTAAACTTTTTCTTTATTCAAATCTATATGGTGAACGAATGATGAAACATCTGGAGGCCTTAGAAGATAGCATATATTTCATGACATTGTGAAATTTTTGATCAAGTGAAATTCTATTTTAAGGAAACTATCCACAACAAGAACCTCCATGATCATTGTTCATCGATAGTTGCAGGTCCAGGAATCCTCTCTCTTCCCTACCCTTTTCCTTTTTTTTAAGAAATAACCTATGCTAAGGTTCATTGCACATTGTAAAGCCAAATTCAACGATAAGATGGAGTTCAAGACTGATGTTTGAACTTGCAGCAAAAGTGCAGTAATTTCCTTTCCAAAGAACTTTGTTCGTAGATCCAATTCTCCTACAACTTTGATTCACGTAAGACCGCCTTGTGATTCCAGAAAATCACATCATAAATCAACTAATATATTCCAAGCATCGTCATGACCTGACATCCTTTAGACCTTGGGATAGTGTTCTGCAATTTGATTACAGAAGATTGTCTTTCAAGAGAGGTGATGCACCTATGCATCACCTATGTTGAGAAGTGAATAAAAACACCATGAACAGAACTGGTGCTAGAAGGAGGGCCTTTTGGAGACAAAGATGGATCAAATCGAGTCTTTCTCCCCTGAGCGATTTCATCAAGTCTTGAGATCTACACCGAATAAAGGGGAATTTCAAGAATTACAGCCCCCTATCCGAGCTAAAAGAGCTAAACGAAGGGAACCATCCACCTCCAATTCACTAGACCAGCTCATTTCTCTTTCACCTCCATCTTCTCCATTATCATCGGCAATACCGCCTTCTACTCATCTGCTCCAAATAGTCTTCCAGGCTGCCACTCCGTCAGCGCTGAACGCTGCCTTTCAATCGAATATAGTATCAAACCCTATTGTTGTCCCTTTATAGCTGCCAGTCTATATGGCACAACCACCTCCACCACCTCCTCCCATCACATGGTTGGGCAATAAACCATCCCCTTTGGCCTTCAGTTTCTATCATGATAAGCCAAAGAATCTTGAAAGTTTCTGCATGAAATTCAATGCCTGAGACCTGCAAAGGACTCCAGAGGAACATCTAAGGATTTTTGAAATCTCCTTGAAGACCATGCAAATTATATATGAGGACGTGGCTTGTAGGCTCTTTCCTACTCTCTCGGAGAGGAGGCATTCTACTGGTATGTCAACTTGCCCGTCGGAATGATCAATACTTGGACTCTTCTGAAGGAGGCTTTCCTGCAGAAGTTCAAGACCCCGGTTAGCCCTGCAGACTCGTACCGACACTTCATGTCGATTCAAAGGGAAATCAATGAACCGATCAGCTCATTTAATGATCGCTTCCACAAAGCATACACTCGGCTATAGGCCCCGTAAGTTTTCAATGATGTTTATGTTTTGCGTGTTTATTATGTAGCATTGGATAACCTTACTTCAGCTTTGGTAAAAAGGATGTGACCACCGCCTGCCAGGTTGGTCAATGCATACGCTAAGGCCATTATTGCTAGCATAGATTTAGGGCAGAACATTTTTTATTCATTGCCTTCTCTTGGGAAAATGGCACATCCGGTGTAGATTCAAGGGCTTACTCAAGCCTTGCAGCATCAGACACCTCTACTGAATCCAGTACCATAGCTACCTATGGTTCTACACCCTAGGAAGCCAATGAATCAAGCACCTCCGATCCCTCACTACTTGCTACCCCAGCAGCAGCATTCCCATCCTCAGCCATCCCAGGTGTTGGCATATCTCCAAGCATCTGAATTACCACCCACTCATCAAAATCAGTTGGTTGCACAACCTGTATTCCTCTAGAATTCAGTGTCATAACCAAACAATGCCGAAAAGGACAAGATTGATGAGCTCACAGAGCTGATCAAGAAGATGTCCACGGAAATGATGCACTTGAGGAATCAGAATAACTAGTTGCAAGCATCACGAAAGAGCATCCAGGCTAACCTTAATCTTGATAACTGAGATCATCGTGAAATTCAGGATAGTCGAGATGCCAGCACATCATTCGGGCAGAATTATGTCAAAAATCAAAATTCGGGTCAGAACTTTGACAGAAGGCCTTTCCAAAGGAAAAACCAGATATGGACCACAAGACCCAACAATGGTGGCATTCCCGCACCCCTTGATCAGCCTAACAACAATGAGAACATTACAAATAGAGTTTACATGGCTGAGGTTGCTTTATCTGGTTGGTGTCGCATACCCAAAACAAGTCGGCACTCTATGCTGGATTGCCCAGAATTCCAAACTGTTGTCGACATCTTCCAAGTTGAGGTCGAGAATGCTATGGACAATTTGGGGGGGTGCAGATACATCATCTCATCCAACCCATATGAATCTTCGGTGTTGGTGGTGAATCAGGCTCCTTTCCCAAAAGCTAAGTGCAACACACCAGAGCAGGAGGGTGCCAACTCGAGCAGCAACGATAAAGCGGAAGAGGTAAGTTCTGAAATTCCTTTGGCTCAGCTTTTCGATTTAGTAGATAATGGTCCTAAAGAGGATGAAGAGCCTAGGGAAGATGAGGTCCAAATTTTTCACCAACGGACTAACCCTTACAACCTCAAGAATAGATAGGTCGGCGGTCATGCTGGAGGTCCTTTTACAACCTCCACTCCATCGAATAATTTCAGCACCCCTCTTAATCCAAATGCAAGAAATAACTGGGGTTTCCCTATACACCCACACGGTACCTCAAAAAGAACAAATAGCAGAACAATGGCCAAAGACAACCCACTATCTCCTCCCAAAATGTTTCCTATGATCAGGAAGTCAAGCAGATGGGGGAGTATATCGCTGAGGAATTTAAAAAGGTGAAGCTAATTGTGTTCGCCTTTGAGCTACTAAATGTGCTTGTCATTAGGAATTCCTTTTTCAGAATGATAAATGGGACTCCACTAGTCAGGTCAACTCAAGAAACCCTTACTAAGAGGGTCTCCTTTGACAATCAGCAAAATGAGCCAATCGTTAGAAAAATCTTCAACAATAAGGCTGACCCGCCTACAAGTCAGCAAGTAAACAAATAGCCCGACAAGGTAACTAATTAGACACTAACCCAAAGTAGGGGAAATGAGAAGGACAAGGGCCAAGTCACCCAAGTGGACATTTTTGTGGGATTTTTTCAGGGGAAATTCAAAACTCCTCCCTTTCTGACCACCATCCGTGTGTTCGGGAAAAACCTCCATAGCTGCCTACTGGATTCAGGAGCTTCTGCCAATTTCATGCCCCTGAGCATGTGCAAGGCACTCAGAATAACACCAACTCCCTCTCGACGGAAGGTAACACAGCTTGACAAAACTGAGATCAACATAGTGAGAGAAATTAACAAAATACCTATGCAAATTGTTGTTGATCCCCAGATTCAACAGACCATAGATATTTAGGTAGATGATATCCCGAATATGTATGGTATAATCCTAGGAAGGGATTTCATAAGGGCATTGAATGGATACACTATGACTGACCACTCGTACATGTGGTTTTCATGGAAAGGAATGTCGAATCATTTTCAGATCAATTGGGAGCCACGGATGAGATTCATGATCACCGAATACAACAACACGAACGAGGTGTTATTTGTTGAAATAGATTTGGGAAATTATTCCCCAGTATCATATCTGAACGAGCAGGAATGCCTTGCAGAAGAGGGAACAAGTGAGGTTTTCCTTGTATTATGCAACCCACCTACTAATCTAGCCAATACCTCTCAAAGCACTAAAATAATGATAGAATCCGACGATGAAAGTTTCCAAAATTTCATGGAAAAGTGCGTACAGGACCAACTTAGTTTGGGGGCCCGAATGAATTTTTAGGAACTCTTGCTGCCTAATTGGTGTAGGGTACATAATTATGCTCATTCAGAGTTTGACTATTGTTTGTGTCAAACAACAATTGAACATGTTAGAAGACAAACCGCTCTGAAGGAGAAAGTTGGGTCAACATCGCCTGAACAAACATGTTTCATTCCTGCACCTCCCCAAACGGTTACTGAAATGAAGGCCCCACTGAAGGTGAAAGTTAGATCTGTTGATTTTGCGTTGAAGGATTCTCCTAGATTTTGGACGTTTCACTTTGACGGGTCCAAATCCAAGCATGGTGTTGGAGTAGGTTTTGAATTGATCAGTCCTAGAGGTAAGTCATACTTTGTTTCTCATAGAATTTAGTTTTATTGCACCAACAATGTAGCAGAATATGAGGCCTTAGTCTTGGGCCTCCTAATGGCATTAAGAAAAGGTGTCAAAATGCTCCAAGTGTTCAAAGATTCGGATTTGGTCATAAAGCAAGTTAGGAAGATCTATTCCTATTATGATCGAAGACTCACCAACTACAGGCACCAGGTATGGAATCTACTAGAAGGACCGGATGCATTCAATATCCAATTGATCCTGCACTCTCAGAATCATACTGCCAATGCCTTAGCACAGGAAGCAAGCATGCTACAACCACTATCCCTATCTAGCCTCAAAATATTCACAGTGGAACTCACCTTTGTCCCATCAGTGTCAGACAACGTAGCCAGCTTCCAAGTATTCAATGATGACAAACACATCCTGGATTTTATCACCAGTTCAGATGTGTTTGCTACCCAGATAATCGACGAGGTTGAACCTCATGAGGCTGACCTGGATATAGAGGGGATCATCAACCTAAGGACCAATACCATCCCTAGGGGGATGGTCCAATTAGAGTGAATCTTTGACTTGGATCAGATCAGAGATCAAGATCAGCAGGCTAAGAAAGATACCATCAGTGGCCAGTGTAAGACCTACAACCTCAGAATGGTTGGGAATGCTAAGAATGTGTTTATTGGTAAGGTGTGCACTCCTAAGGAAAGAAAGGGTATAATTGAGGCTTTGTGATTATGGATTGGGGCACACCACACCGACAAATGATATAGTTTAGGATAAACTTAGATATTTGTGTGTCGGTTATGTATGTCATGGGAATAGCTTCAATCCATTTGGTGAAGCATTCAGTGGCGGTGATGATGAATTTATGGCCATTAGATGATGAAGGGTGTATATTACCTATGAGGTCGATTCCCCATTAGGTGAAGGGCCATGGTGAAGTGATTGGACGAAGCTCCTGCATTGGCGCTCTTATCAAGTCTCCATGTATTTGACATTGTCTACATTTCTTTACAAAGACGTATGAGTCTTTCTCCATTGTAGGCCGATAGTAACCTAGTCTCATAATCTTGTGGGCTAGAGTAGGACCACTTGAATGAGATCCGCATATACCCTCGTGTACCACTCACAAAGTTGTGATTGTGAATGAGCCCTATTGGACTGACCTAGTGTGGTCTCGGGAGCTCATCAATTGATTAGCCTTGCCTACGTTGTACACACAGAGACCTCGTAGTTCGACACGACCAATGACTGTGAATGTACAAAGAGTTATATTTTTAATGTGTGTGATACATGACAAACCTAGACAAATAGACCTAATGCCTCGGGGGCACATCGATTGATGGCCTTGCTTACGTCCTAGTCGTAGAGGCAACGTAGTTCGACTATGACTGCTTGAACATCATACACATCTGAACTACTAGAATGTTACGAATATCCACCTTAAATTTCATCTTTGTAACTTCCAAACATAAGAAAATTGGAGGTCATGTTACCTGGAGAGATTGCTAGATTTTATTCGAGAAATACAAAAAAATGATCCTTTCACAATGAAATCAATGATATCGTTTAGCTTTTGTTGTGCTATGTGCCCATTACTTTGCTTGATGTGTTTAGCCAGGTCATACATGTTTTGTAAAATTTGAACTACTAGAATGTTATGAATATCCACCTTAAATTGCATCTTTGTAACTTCCAAACATAAGAAAATTGGAGGTCATGTTACCTGGAGAGATTGCTAGATTTTATTCGAGAAATACAAAAAAATGATCCTTTCACAATGAAATCAGTGATATCGTTCAAATTTTGTTGTGCTATGTGCCCATTACTTTGCTTGATGTGTTTAGCCAGGTCATACATGTTCTATAGTTCACATAAGATAGTTTCCTAGTTTATATTTATGAATTGTGAATGGCATGTATAACCTAAACTACTCTTAATTTACTCGTACAACTAATAGGAAGGAGGGGTGATGCAGTGAGCAAAAGGCGAACTCTATCATTCATGTAAGTGGATCAATGATTGTGGTGGAATCCTTTGTTGCATTGAGATTGTTGTCTCTTTGTAACAAGTCTTTTTTGTCTTCTTCATATCTTTGTGGCAGTGAGCCATCCAGGTTGTAGCCCTGTGGACAGTGAGTCTGGATAGTGAGTCCTTATTCTAGGCAGTGAGCCTTATTCCAGGCAGTGAGTCTTTTCGTAACTGGTTTTGATATTCTCTATAGTGTGACTTAATCCTCACTGTGGTTTTTCCCTCATTGGGTTTTCCACGTAAATCAGGTGTAATTATGTTTGTGCATTAGCATTTGATGGTTAATTAATTAATCAGTTTATGTGTTAGTTCCAGTAATTGAATTTAAGGTTAAAACTGATTCACCCCACCCCCCCTCTTAGTTGTCTGACATTGTTAAAGATATGTAACTAAAAAATGGAACAAACTTAAGAAAACTTAATTAGAAATGTAGCACATGCCACATGGAACTGATATATGGTGAGAGGTATTCAAAAGATTTGAGGTGGTGCCAAAAAATTAGTGCAAAAATATAGAAATTTGCATTTTGAGTTGTTTGGATACATCTCGTTTATTATCAGATCTATACACATCAAGATGGGTTTGTGTTAGCATACCATATTGGCACAACATTTTAAAGAAATAGCTTATTGAAAATTCAAACCCAATGTATGATCTGACTTAGTAGTATGGGTATGTGTTAGCATACCATGACATCATCACCTAGAGCTACGAGGATCTCAAAATGTATGATACATCAATTATCACCCACGCCATCCCTCTCAGACCAGATGCGAACCCATTTCGACAGTGGTAGCGCCCTGTCAATGTTTTGTTGGAACCAATGATATACAAAGAAGTACAAAAGTTGTCGGCCAAGATCATTTTTCCGGTTAGACATTCCACATGGGTGGTGAATTTGGTTCTTGTTAGAAAGAAAAATGGGGAAATCAGATTGTGCGTTGACTTCCGCAACCTGAACCGAGCCTTAGAAAAGGATAACTATCATGTACCTTTATTAGATGAGGTGTTGCAAATAGTAAATGGCTCTCAAATAATGTCCTTCCTAGACGGATATTCAGAGTATAATCAGGTCATGGTACAATACGAATATCGACACAAAACGACATTCACCACCAAATGGGGAACTTTCGCTTATAGACGAATGTTGTTCGGACTAATCAATGTTGGTGCTACTTTCTATCATGCCATGGATATTGTTTTCAAGGACCTGATCAGCAAGTGCATAATCATCTACATGGATGATTTGACAATGTTTTCAAAGCAGCGGGGTAATCACATTGCTAACCTATCCAAAGTCTTTCAGAGATGTTGTGAATTCGGGGTCTCCCTTAATCTGAAGAAGTGTATCTTCGAAGCCACCGAAGGGGAGCTCCTTGGACATGTCCTCTCATAGAAGAGAATTTCTATTGACCTCGATCGTATCCAATCAATCATGAAGATTCAGTTGCCAGGTAGGAAAAAGGAATTAAAATCTTTTTTCGGAAAGATCAACTTTGTCCGCAAGTTTATCACAGGCTTCGCAGAAATCATCAAACCACTCAATGCTATGCTAAAACAGGACGCCAAGGTCGAGTGGACCCCAGAAGTAAAGTAGGATTTTGGGAAAATTAAGAAGGAAATTGCTGACACCCCTATCTTGGTCAACCCCAACTACCTGAAGCCCTTCTATATCTATTCATTCTCTTCAGATCATTCATGTGCCAATATCTTGACACAAAAAGATGACGAGGGGAGAAAACATCCAATCACCTTCATGAGTAACCCTTTGAAAGATGTCAAACTACATTATCACAATGTCGAAAAACAAGCCTATGCCTTTGTTAAGGGGGTCAAGAAGTTCATGCATTATATCTTGTGCAACAAAGTGTTCGCTATAGTACCTGACCCCTCGATGAAGACATTGCTCATGCAGAACGAGCTAGGAGAGCGAAGGGAAAAATGGATTGCATTGTTGTAGGAGTATGATATGGAGATCCAACCAATGAGGCTGGTGAGAGGGCAGGCACTTTCCAAAATGATGGCAGAAGTGATTATTGAGACTAGGCCCGAACTCACAGTGCAGCAGTACTAGCTGGAGGATGTATCTCCAGGGGAATGGTACGATGACATAGTGTATTATCTGTTGAATCATAAATGTTTGCCCCGTCTATAGGGAGTTCAAAGGCAAGCCCTTAGATTGAAAAGTAGCAGTTACATGTTGCAGGGTGCCGTATTGTACAAGAGGAACCATGAAGGTATCCACTTGAGATGCCTTGGTAAAGAAGAAGTTGATCGTGTTCTCAAGGAGTCCCATGATAAGTTCGAGACTGGTCATGGTTTATCAATTATGCATCAAATATTAAGAGTTGGGTACTATTGGCCCACAGTTTTCAAGGACGCTCATGGTCATGTTCGTACCTACCACGTATGCCAGACCGCTGCCACCCAAGAAAGGAATGTTGTTGTCCCGTTGCAACCTATTTTAAAGGTAAGGTCGTTCGCGCAGTGGGGTCTCAACTTCATTGGTCTAATAATCCCTCTGTCATCTGTTGGACACAGGTACATTTTGACCACTTCTGATTATTGTACTAGGTGGCCAGAAGCAATCGCTTGTAGGCAATGCACAACTAAAGTAGTAACTAATTTTTTGGAAAGTTTTATTTTAAATCGCTTTGGCTGTCCTTATGCGCTAGTATGTGATAATGGCCCTACATTTTCTTCGTTAAAATTCACGGGTTGGGCCTTTGATTATGGTATCACCCTTAAGTTTTCCTCCAATTATTATCCTTAAGGCAATGGTATTGCTGAATCAACCAACAAGAACTTGATCACCGTGATCAAGAAGTTACTAGATAGGAATCCCAAAGACTGGCATACCCAACTTTGTTTCACCCTGTGGGCAGATCGTACCCATCACAAGGCTGCCCTTGGAGATTCCTCGTACCATCTCATTTATGGCTTGGAGCCCGTTCTCCCCATACATTTGAAAATCCCTACCCTCCAGTTCATCAACGAATTTTATAAAGGGGGAGACCACCGAGAAGCTCACCTCGTCGAGCTG
Source organism: Sequoiadendron giganteum (assembly GCA_007115665.2). Taxonomy (NCBI): domain Eukaryota; kingdom Viridiplantae; phylum Streptophyta; class Pinopsida; order Cupressales; family Cupressaceae; genus Sequoiadendron; species Sequoiadendron giganteum. Next base: position 530,588,684 of record CM021102.1, read on the forward strand.
CTACACCTAGAAGAAGTACGAGACCGTGCAATAAAAATTTTTGCCAAACATCAGGGCGTAGTCAAAAGATGGTTTGACCGTCGAGCCAAAATTAAGGCCTTCCACATGTATGATTTGGTCCTTTATTGGGACAAGGCCCACAAAAAGAAAAGGGGACATAACAAATTCGACAAGCTTTGGCTTGGCCCCTTTCAGATTGTTGAGATCCTTGGAGATAATGCTTTTCATTTAAAGAATTTGACTGGTGAAGATGTCCCATTTCCTATCAATGGGAAGCACCTTAAGCATTACTTCCAGGCCTGAGCTCTTCTAGAGTTGTTTGTGTAAATACCTGTACATAGGTTAGGATAGGTTTCCCTTCTTTTTCCTTTTGTTTTGTTCTATTTTTCTCATTTCCCGATTGTTTTTGTTTTGACCTTGGAAGAGTCTTCGTGTTCTACTGTGGTGGTCATGCTTGGCTCGATAAACGGTTTTCCTTGCTGCCCACTCTTGTGTTGTTCTCTAGATAAACCTTCATTCCCTATTGCTAACCTCAGAGAGCCCCTAAGCATTGGTTTTCTCCTTTCAAACTCTGAACTAATCTGGGATGGTGTCCTGATTAAATTCTGCATGTCTATCATGGAACACATAGAAACAAATTTTAAAATTTCCAAAAAATGGTATGGTGATTACTGAGAAGGTTGGAAAAATGAAAAATATAAAGTCTACTCCAGTGACCACTGTGGTTCTGAAGCCCATAGTGAGCTTCATTGCTTACACGGTTGAGCAGAAAGAAAATGAATGTGTTGAAAAGAAAATATCAAATGAAAAGAATAAACAATGTAAAGACAACAACCGTATGGGTGTGTGAATATCTATGTCAGGGCTATTGACGCCTAGCTAGCAGTAGAGCTATGTTTGTGGGGCCACAATGACAACTCTATCAGGGCTATGGACGCCTGACTGGTAGCAGAGCAATGTCTAGGTTACTTTTTGGGTCAAGCGAATTACGTAGCTTGTCCTTCCTGATCAGTGGTTTCCCATGCTATCTCTAACAAAATGAAATGAACTCACCAAGCACACACCTCCATGATGATGTCATGGCATGATTTAATTTCGCCTTCCTAAATTTGCTCTTAGTTCAATTTTGAAAATCAGCTTTGGTGTGCGAAACTAGAGATCATGGGTTCGGAATGAATATTTATCTTTAGAATGTCGAGAGCATTCTCCCAATGGAGTCTCCATTTGTTGTGCCTCTTGCACACATGCCCCATTCGGAATGAGGACCCTCTCTTTCCTTTTGGCTTGTCGGGTCCTTTTTGCTTCACCTCGCTTTGCATGCCCCATTTTTGAAGACCTTGATGGTCAACACATTCTCAAAAGTCTCATTTTAGGGTTGACCTAATTTTTCCCCTTCGAAAATTGCTAAGTCTTAAGCCCTTTCAGGTTTTCTCTGTCAGTTGGTCTTTCTGACATCCATGGCACCTTCTGGGCCCAGACCACCAGGTTTCCCCTCTTGGGTTTCCCTTTGCGGGTTTCCATTTCGGCTTCGTCGTTCTCTGCGGCCAACGATTGGCATCTTCTCAGCCTCCGACTCTCGATGCTTTGATGGTCATCTAAACTATTTGTAGAACTTGACGGCTCCGCCAATGTGTCTTTCGGGCGCTCAGACCCTGGCTCTCAGATTTTCATCTTTGGCATTTCGTTTGAGTTTCACCATTTCGCCCGACCACCAGCCAACATCTTCTCAGTCCTCAAACCCTGGGTTCCTATTCGTTGTTTGACTTAACACTTCACAATTTTTCAGCAGTTGTGGCTCGACGTCTTTTCGGCCACTGGGAACCGGACCTCCCGCTGCCACCCAGGAAATTTGAATCCACCTACCTAATTTGTCGCCGTACCAAGCATTTACTAAGGTATTGATTGCACTGGGGGCTATTTAAATGAGTTTTAACCTGTCATTTTCACATGATAGGAAATAATTTGAAGCGCTCTCTGACCCCAGCATCCTCTGCCTTTGTGCCCGAGCTCCAACTTCGTTGTTCCTTATGAATTCAGCATAAAACTTCTTCAGGGATTTGAGGTAGGTTCATCGCCCACCTACCCTTTCCTTATTCTCGAAAACAGGAGTTGAAAATTAAGTGAAAATAAAAATGAATTTGAGACCTGGTAAGATAGTGCCCCTTGGCCTAAAACCCTCGAGTTAGAAAATTGAAAATCAATAGATTGGAGGCTAAAATCCAAAGCCAGAACCTGACCTCCCTGTCGTTATTCTTCAAAGCAGGCGACCACATCTTTTGGGCCCAGACCTCTTCGCAGCCACGTGCAAAGTAAAAACATAGAAAGAATTGACATGCAACCAAACTCACCTCAGGTCCCGACCTCCGAACTTCCCTTCCCTGGTTTCTGTTGTGCCTCCGTCATTCCAAACAACTTTCCTCCAGCATCCTTCCGGACCTCGAACCCCGAATGCGTGAAGTCCATCGCAAAATTGCAATCAAAATCGAACTTCCAAGTTGTCATCGGACCCCGGCCCTGGACTTCCATTCCTGCACCGCTATCCTTACTTCGTCATTTCAAACGGTTGCCCCTGAACATCTTTCTGGTTCTCGAGCTCCAGTCGCCCTTTCGCTCCACGTAAATTGAACAAGGAAAGATCAAATGTCCAAACTTCGCTCAGACCCCGGCCTCCATAATTCTGTCACCAAAATTTTGTCTTGCTTCCGTTGTCTCGAATGGCCAAACTTGTCCGCCTTTCCGAACACTGGACTCCGAACCTCCATTTGCCTCTGATTTTTTCACCTACTGCCAAGTCTGCCTCAGGTATAATCTTCCGGACTTTCGTCTGCGTTTCACCATTTCGCATGGCTATCTCGTAGCAGCTTCCCAACCTCGGCGACTTAGACTCTGGAACCCGATTCCTGGAATGTTTTTTTTCTTGCACTGTTCTAAACAACCAACCCTGGATGGCTTTCCTACAGCTAGAGCTCGAATGCCAAAATGATGGCTCAAACGACCTCCAAATCGAAAATGGACTTCGACCCATGTGCTAAAAATGGACCTTCTTTCATCCCAACCCTTCATTGAACAAATCCAAGGTCGAGAAAGGTCATCGGGAATGCCTTTCCTTGTTTGCCTTTCCAAATAGCATTCTGTCAAAGGAAGTCCGGCCCTTGGGGCCCGGGTCACCTGTTTTCCTTCCAATATTATTATTATCAAGAGTTAGACTTTTCTTAGATGAATGTTGTGGATCTAACCCTGATTTGCAAGGATTTGTTCAAGGCCGTGTTCTCATGTTAATGTTGCTAACTCCTATCTCTCTATGTAGGATTTATGGAATGTGGTGCAGAGGCCTCTGGGACGACCAAGGACAAAGGGAAAAGAACTACCAAAGCCCCTCGAGGCAAAGAACATAAAAATCAAATGAAGTATCAATTCCATGGGGCACCTTTGCATTCCAAGGTCACAACTAGTTGGAAAAATATCATAGATACCAATATCAGACATGTTGATATTGATGAGTTTACGTGAAGATTCAAGATAGGCCCAAAGACAAACAATGCAAAGTTGATCAGAAGCAGTGGAATTGCCAAGGCTGCAAGTTTCCTGCCCACCTTGGTGGCCCCCGAGCTGGTAATGGCGTGTTGGGAGGCATACCAAATTGAAACAAGGACCATCGTGGACAGAGATGGCAATGTCTTGGCTGATATGTCCCCTCTCAGGATAACTACCACCTTCCACATCCCCGCCTTCGAAAGCATGGAGGCCCCAACCATAGAGGAGTGCAAAGCATTATGGGATCAGGATCGTATAAAGTGCAAGAAACTGATCAACCAATATTGGTTAAAAGACAAGTAGGCTAGTGCTGCCAAGGTCCCTCAAGAGCTCTACTGCAATGATTTCTTTGAAGACTATCATGACCTAGTCACCCTACTAAGTAGAGTAATGGGCCTTCTTGTTGCGGCCTTCTTCCAGGAATGGATGTTGTATTTTGTTGAACAAATTCTCCGTGGGGATGACGCTGCATTATATTGGGGGGAGATAATCAACAATTGCTTTCATGAGCAATTCGTCAATGTGGGGAATACCTCCAAATTGTACATGATGTCCTACCTAGTCTATTTGCTTGCTAATCAGTGGCATTATAATGGATTGTCTGTAATGCCCAATGAGGTGCCGAGAAGAGAGCTCAAACCCTATGACAATTACCCACAGCTGCAATACAGGAATTTCAAGAAGGACTATTGTAGGGTAAATGATGCTTTTACTACCTACATCATTCGGTCTCTTGGGGGTGATTTTGAGAGAAGCGTCTCTCATAGTGCTAGGGCCCTTCTCAAGCACTATGCCTTCCTGTTCATACAATTTCCCAAGTTCACCTACATTCGCGCCCAAGGATTCATAGAAAGGCTGAATAAGCTTCCTCGGTACCCTAATGACTAGATTATACTATTGGAACTAACTTGGCAGTTGTGACATATACACCACATTCTGAGTAGTAAACATCTGGCAGGGACCCCCTATCCCCTCGGACTTGGCCAGGGGCTATATGAAATTCATACTTCCCAATGCACGAGCAACTCGGAGAAGGAGTTGGTCGAATACCACTTCCGATAGCATACAGCTAGGCCACGAATGGACCCATACGGTCACATTAGAAATGCACTTGGACCAGAGTATTCCCACCTCCACCATGTTGAGGATTTTTACGCTAATTGCAAGGATGACTTTGAAGTGCGGATACGGCATTATATGCATATGACTACATACTTCGTGAAAAGGATGAACTTGTGTCTGATTCCAAATCAACTTGAGGAAGAAGAGAGCACAGTGATCGACCTGAGGTATAGTGCCATTGCAAATCTTCCATTGCCTTTAATTGATTGGGATGAGCCAGAGGTTGATGACCTTGACATTCTTACCAAGCCTGTTGAGGCTCGAACAAAGGCATGGATCGACAGGCAGGTCACTCGACTAAAGCAACAAGGAGTCGCCTTAACATTCAAGGGGATTGAAGGTGAACCAAGTGGTATTGATGGTGGGGCAACTACCACTACAAATGGAGAAACATCCAAATCTCCACCATCTATAAGGTCGAGAAAGAGGAAGGAGGTTGATGAGCAGCAACCTAACCCAAGGGTGTACACCAGAAAGGCCTCGGAGGGTGAGCCTCCGAAGAAACATAAAAGAATGGGCAGCATCACAGAGATGCCTATAATACCTGAAGATCCACTCCATGAGGGTGAGGATATGGAGGTTGACCCGCCAAGGTCTCCACCCGCTTCATTTGTTACTGCTGCTACGACCACCATCCCACCCACTTCCCTTGCAATAGTTGCTTCCTCTCTACCTACGGTGGACATTTTTGTCCACCTCACCTGCACTTCTCTAATCGTGAAGGTCATATCAATGGATTCATCCTCCACCACAACCTCACCAATCTCATCATCCTCCATGTCTCCTTCCCTTCCACCTACTTCATCTACTATCACAATGCTTGGCCTCACTCTCCCAGAGTCTTTTGTCAATTATATGCAAAATGTGCCATCTGAACTTTTAGGAATGCTTGCAAATCCAATGGTGCAAGCTACAATCACCCAGGAAATGGTTAACGCCCCAGCTCTCCCTTCTCCTACAAAACCACCTAGAATGGAGGCTACAATGGAAATCTCGGATGAGCTCGAGTGACTGCAACTAGAGACAGCTGAGAGGCTGGAAGATGAGGAATTTGTGTATCATGAGCATCTAATATACGAACATCGGGTGATCGATGAGGTGGCCTATGAATCTTCCAGTGAGGGCAGCGAGGATCAAGAGATAGACATAATCCAAGAAATAGCATATTTGGAGCTTGGCGTGGAGTGGAACAAGAAACTCAAGGAGATCGAGGACAAAGAGGTTGAAGGACAGCCTATGACTGAAAGAGTTGCTACTCCAGAGACTGAGGGCAATAGGTCTCCTTCGAAAGGACATGGTCAAACCCCAAAGCATGATGAAGAAACATCCTTCCACGAAGATGAACAAGAGGATAGGCCCAAGGAAGGTGGGTATGACCAAGATGAAGAAGAAAAAAGTGTTGAAAAGGAAGACCACCCCGACAAGCAACTGCTCACCAAATCCCCTACCAAATGTATAATGCTCGTGCAAGATTTTGACGAGGAGAAGGAAGATGCAAGAGCTAAGTAGGAGGCCCTTAATGTCAAATCCATTTAACTTAGGGTGGAGGACAACAAAGATCAACATGAATCACCCAAGGAAGGACCCCCGATGCCCGACTGGCTAGAAAGGCAGCTCGAAAAGAGAACTCTCGCCCTAAAGGATCCAAAAGCAAGACTGGAGGCAATACTGGCTAGAGCTTAGGTTAATGCCAAGAAGGAGAAGAAGCCAAGAATCAGATCAAGGGTAATGATGGATGCCTCTGGATCCAGGGTAGTGCAAATAGCTATTCCAGTGGTTGGAGAACAAGGAATAAGCTATAATGTCTCCACCATTGACTTGGGAGTGGCCACCAAGGAACAGAAGGTTGACCACCTTTGGGAATCAGTCGCCACAGTGGTGCACCTTATCCAACAGCATAAGGTTTCAAAAGAAGAGCTCAAGGAATAGGTGGCCGATCTGACGGCGTACATTCAACAATGGTCATATCATTATGAATAGCCTACCTTATCATCAGCCTCGCCGTAGTTGTTGTCCCAAGAACAGATCAACAAGCTGGAAAGAAGGAGGAACTTGGATAAGACCATGGAAAATTTGTTCTGGCAGGTCTTGGACATTGGGTATACAGGCATCAATTTGGCTTTCCAAACAACAAACAAGTTCCTAGAAGTATAAACGTCTTTTGAAGGCACGAGGCGAATCTATGAGTTTCCAAATAAGTATAAGGTTGCCAACCTAAAAATCGAGGCTATCCTAACACTACCAAGTGAGGCTTGGGAAAAGGACCTTGCCTTCAAGGATGATGACCATTGGTTAATGGATGTGTGGAAGCAGGACTTTGATCACCGAAAGGGGATGCTGGAACAAATCCTAGGATGAGTAATTATGGATATTGAATGGGCCAAGGAGGTCAGAGGATATTGTGCTAGATACCTCAAGCTGATGATAAGGTACGAGATGCCTTCTGTTAAGATCAATCCGGAAAGTATAAAGCCTCACTTCTCAAGGAGGATGGAGAAGGGAATGTCAGCCGAGGTTACCACAGACTTTATGAGCTTTGCTGCTCGAGCTTTTACCCAGTCTGACCTTTTCAAGGACAACGCTGCCAAGTATGATGAAGACTGGGCAAAGCTCGTTAACAATTCCACAGAATGGAGTTACCAAGTGTAAGGTTTGACATCATTGAGGTCGATAAGCTTCGGTTGGTAATCTTGACATTCATGGAGTATGCGGCTTTGAAGAAGCGGGAAGGCAACCCTGTCATTGATGAAGAATTTCTGAAAGAATAGCTGCAGTACAGAGCAATCAACAAAAAGACAAAATGCTACAGTGTTGCCACTAGAAGACAAAACAGGGAAAAGAAAAAAGATGTTTTTAAAATGTAATATATTTGGGGGTAGGTGAAACCCTGCTGTAAAGTGAATCTTGGCCACAAAATAGAATTTATTCTTGGCCACTCATTTTTCTTTTTGGAAACTATAAATAGGGGTCTCCTCCTCTCATTTTAGAGAGTTGAGTTTTTTTAAAGACATGCTGCAAAAATTGCAATAGAAATACAGTGATTTTGGTGTATTTTGGATTTCTTCACATGTTTCATGATTCTTCTCCCTTAAGTTAAGATTCTAGTTTGAGTTACTTTTCTATTCTAATTTCCTTTTAGCTGTCCTTGGTAGATTTCATAATGTTGTCTTTGGTTGTGAAGATCCCTGTTGTGTGTATGCTTTTCTTGTCCATACTTTTAGTCATTTGGCGCTGGTAGGTGACTATGCAAAGTTAGTCTGGACTCTGATTTTATAGCTTCTCTTTAAACTTTTTCTTTATTCACATCTATATGGTGAACGAATGATGAAACATCTGCAGGCCTTAGAAGATAGCATATATTTCATGACATTGTGAAATTTTCGATGAAGTGAAATTCTATTTTAAGGAAACTATCCACAACAAGAACCTCCATGATCACTGTTCATCGATAGTTGCAGGTCCAGGAATCCTCTCTCTTCCCTACCCTTTTCCTTTTTTTTAAGAAATAAACTATGCTAAGGTTCATTGCACATTGTAAAGCCAAATTCAACGATAAGATGGAGTTCAAGACTGATGTTTGAACTTGCAGCAAAAGTACAGTAATTTCCTTTCCAAAGAACTTTGTTCGTAGATCCAATTCTCCTACAACTTTGATTCACATAAGACCGCCTTGTGATTCCAGAAAATCACATCATAAATCAACTGATATATTCCAAGCATCGTCATGACCTGACATCCGAGAGACCTTAGGACATTGTTCTGCAATTTGATTGTGCAAGATTTTCTTTCAAGAGAGGTGATGCACCTATGCATCGCCTGTGTTGAGAAGTGCATAAAAACACCATCAACATCTACAAGATCTTTGTCAGTGCTTCTTGGAGGTTGGTTGATCTCAGGTGGTTTATTTTAAGACATGTTACCTTTGTGGGTTGGTCGAGGTGTCTACATGGAAGGTTCTTAGCAAGTGGCCTATGGATGGCTTGGAGGAGGATTGTGCTGAACTTCAAAATATTCTGGCAAGTATACAATCTAGCCCTCTTAGGGATAGGGATATTTTGGCTTGGAGTCTAGATCCTAAGGGGGTTTTCATAGTGGCTAGTGGGTATTTGTAGTTGATTGCTCAAAAGTATGTTAGGGTGGAAGTTCCTTGGTGGAAAAATGTTTGGAATAGGTTCTCCTAGCCCAAGTGATTATTTCCTATGGAACTTATCTTGGAATAGATTCTTCACTTGGAAAAATCTTCAGAAGTGGGGATTCCAAGGCCCATCTATTTCTGTTCATGGTGGATGTAGTTAGGAGAATTCTTCCCATTTTTTCTTTCATTGTCCTCCATCTATACTTATTTGGATTTTTTTGTGGGGTATTTGGAAACATCCTTGTGTTCATGCTTCTTCTTTGGTTGAATTCTGGAGTAGCCTAGGGAGACCTCCAACATAGGCCTCTTTCCTCCAAATTGTGTGGTACATTTTCCTTGCTTTCATCCTTTGGAAAATCTAGTTGGAAAGGAAACGTAGGATTTTTGTGGGGATAATTTGATGATTCAATAGGTTTTGCAAAGAATTGTTTAAATCATCTAGGAGACTGTGGAAGCTAAATGTGAAGTGCATTTTTCTTTAGAAAGGAGTGATGACGAGACTGTAAATAGATTGGATCTCCAAGGTTTGGCCTTTGACTCATTTTGTGTTTGAAGAGGCAGGCATGCTAAAAAGAAGGTTCAGAGGGATGGGATTTGGTCTCCTCCTCTAGTGGATGTTTTAAAAATCAACATTGATGGTTCTTCTAGGGGTAATCACGGGCCTACTTGGATTGGTGGGGATTGGAGAGATAGCTCTGGTTGCGTTATTTTCCTTTTTCCATTCATAAGGTGTAGCAAACCAACAATATTATGGAGGGGCTAGCAATTCTTTGGGCTATTGAGTGTTCCTCTGATTTTGGCTAGTGTAAGATTATCTATGAATCAAACTCTTAGATCATTGTTAATTTGTTGAATGAGCAGAATTTGGAGGGGGTGAATTGGAAACTTGCTTCGGTTGTTCGACATATTTTGTAGTTGTGTTCCATGTTGGAGGTAGCATCTTTTACTCACATCCCATGGGAATGGAATAGGGTTGATGACTATTTAGCTAAATGGGCTTCTGAGCACGCTGGTGATTGGCAGATTGAGGGATGGGAGCAGTTATCCCCTGATTATTGCCAAGTTTTAGAGAAGATCATTTTAAAGGATATGGTTGGTTGATGTTGGTTGGTGGGTAATTTTGTTGTGGTTTTGATTCTTGGTTGGGTGTTTGTTGGTTTGGTATTTCTGCTTAACTTTGGGTGCCTTTGTGGACCCTAATTTCTTTGTATTAGTGATTTATTGATTTTAATAAATTTTTACCCTTTTTATTCAAAAAAATCTTATTCCCATATTAATTCATAGAATTTTTTTGTATTGTCACTCTGCAATTATTTATTTTTAGGGTTATGATTACAAGCATAGTTATGGATAATATTAAGACCATAGTTAGGGTTAGAGATAGGTATAGGATTAGGATTGAAACATAGAAAAATAGGGTGATCCTAAGGTTTCTCAAAATGGAAAAGTGGATCCAAAGTGGGAAAAGGGGTCCTACTTCTCTAATTTCATTATGAAATGATATCCACACAATGAAATGACAATCAACCTTAGGGTGAATCAAGTCAAAGTGTGAATCTACAAATTTCCCTTTTTTGTAAGGACGAGGGTCTAGGTCAAACAACACTTTGGGGAGAAATATTAAAAATAGCAAATCAACTCCAAAATGAAATCTACAACTTGGATCTAATAGATTATGCATAAAACTAAAGGAACCAACAAAGTTTATAGAAAATCTTAGAGGAATAAATGTTGTGCACCTTTCAAAAATTGTTTTTGCAAGTTGGACAGGGACTCATTCACCCTAGGGTGAATGGGTCATGGAAAATTTTTCTAGAAAAATATGAATCTAATATTGAATTCTAAGACTTGCAATTCTTCCCCGTAACTTTGTACCTCCGCTCTCGGATCCGGATCTAAGCAAAATCTGCAAAATAAAATTGTTGTTTATTGGTGGATAGGGGTTTGCCTCGATCAAACCCCAAGTTTGGTAATTAAACCTTGATGAAGAACATAGATTTGAAACATGAAATGTGTGTGTAATCATGACCTTAAGTGTATCTAATATTAATAAATAAATGATGCAAAGAAACCCTACTCAAACGGGTTAGAATAGGATCTCTAAATAAACATGCACAATGACACTTTGGGAGATCTTAAATCACCCTAATAAGTCACAAATATTATTATAACTTCCTTTAGGATAAAAGTATGAATATAATAGATGGAATCACTTAGGAAACAAGTCATTAGTCTTGGTTGAATGTCTTGTGCATCTCCCAAAACCTAGAATCCATCATGACCCTCTATAGGAAACTATCACCAATCCTTTGGCAATGCTTGATCTTGATATTAAAATGAGCTTGAAGACCTACAAAAAACAACTCAAATTCTGCTCCAAGACTTCACTTTTGAATGCTTCTCCTTTCTCTTGAATATGAATGCTTGATCTCATGTGAAATAATCTTCCTTGTCTAGTGTAAAATGAATGTGAGACTTAGTTTTATAGGCTTCCTTTCTAATTTTCTAATTATCAAACTCTGAAAGCTGACATGTGATTTGAATTAGAGAACTTGAAATTCCACCAAAAACATATCTAAAGTTGACTTTAAGGCACTTAATGAGGACCCATTTTTCCATGGGCTAATAGGTCCCGACCTAAAACTTCAGGACTCCACAAATATCGGGGCATTAATTAAATTCATTGCATTTATTCAATACGGGTTGTGGTGTCGAGAATTAAATAAAATTAAGTAAAATAGGCCTTGGGATATATAATAAAGGGGTATTAGGGGCCTATTAATGAGATTTTAAAATTCATTACCAAAATAGGTCCAAATAAGTGTGAATTGTACTTTCTCCTAGAAAGGGGTACAATTTTCTACACTATAAGGATAACAATTTAAAATTTATTGTTAGGGTTAGATTAGAGTTAGAGTATGAGTTAGGGATAGGGTTAGGTCATGCAAAGAACTAATTAACAATACTAAAACACTATAATTAAGAAAACTTCCATTTATTTGTATTCACATTAGTAAAATTTACATTCAATTTTTTTCAAATCTAGAAAACAATAATTACAATACTATAAAGGCAAGTACTCGCCACTACATGACACTTGTTTAGAAAATAAATATTAAAAACTGATTCAATAATACTAATTTAAGTTTGTTGATAAATTGATTTACATGTAACTTTTAATAAATAATGTAATAATTTTAATCTTTAAATCAACTAGTGCAAATTTCTTAAAAAGTTTAAAAGTGAGATTAAGGTTTGTAGAAAAAAATTACTTAATTTACTATTTTTAAAGCTTTTCTACTTTTAAGGTAAGAAGACTTATAATATAATTTATTGCTTTAAATATTTTGAAGCTAAGACTAGACTTCCATTAAAATACTCAATTTATTAAACTATAAATAAATTACCTAGTTTAGTGGTTCATATTTAATTTTATAAAACATGACTTTTAATTGCATATTATCTAATTTGATAAACTAAATATTATTGTAATAAAAAAATACTCATTTATTTCTATTTTGAAATAAAAAATTTATCAATTTTCTCAATAAACTAAAATTTACAAATTTATACATATATATATAAATTAAACTTAATAGTTTATATGTTAAATACCTTTGTAATTATTAATAAAATATTTTTTTTAATAATAAGAGGGTAAAAACTTTATTAATCAACTAAATCAATACAAAGAATAACACAAGAAGAAGCCCAAAAGGGCCAAGGAGCATCATACAAGAAATCAAGAAACATTCATGCAACATCTCATATCCTCCATAACCCAACCCTCCAAATCTTGGGAAAGATCCTTTGGTAAACTAGACCCCAATCATCCACCAACCAAGTCCCATTCTTCTCAGAAGCCCATTTGGCCAACCCATCAGCCACCTTATTCCATTCCTGAGGGATATGAGAGAAGGTGATAGAATCCAGTAATTCTCCAAGAACGGTGATTTGCTTAGCCACCCCCGCAAGTTGCCAACTAACATCATCAAATTGTTGTCTATTTATCAAGTCTACCACCACCTGAGAATCTGATTCACGGATAATCCTTTTCCAGCCAAGGGCATATGCCCTCTTCAAATCCAAAATAATTGCCAAGGCCTCCATAAGGTTATTAGAGTGTTGCCCCTATACTCCGAAGAGAAGAACACAACCACCCCAGAGCTATCTCTACCCCCCCACCAACACTAGTGTGCCCAGGATTACCCCTTACAGACCCATTGATGTTAATTTTCAAGACTCTAGAGGGAGGAAGCATCCAATGCCCTCCCCTAAAGACCTTCCCTCTAGAACACCTACTCCGCCCAATCTTGGGCCTTCCGGTACCACCAACAGAAATACCCAGATTATGAATCACTCCAGTATCTCCAAGATCCACCGAGACTGACATATCACATTTAGCATACAAATTTTCCTACAGATCCCCAAGAATGCGAGCCCAAACTTGTCCCACCAGCAACTTCTTATCCAGAAGATCTTGCGATTGCGCTCTAACCAAATGTGCCAAATAATCAGATAAGGACCAATAGGTCGTGCTATGTGTAGAAATGAAGTATTCATCAGAATGGGCCTAGTATTCTATCAAAACTCATCAAGAGAAGAAGGATTCCTACACTACAAATTCTCGGCCCACCACAAAAAATGCCAAATAGTCCTAGCAAAGGGGCACTGAAAGAAGATATGAGAAACAGTCTCAACCTCTTTTAGACATAGGAAGCATAATGAGGGACCTTGGAAGCCCTGCTTACAAAGGTTATCCCAAGTCAAGCACCTACCACACACCACCAGCCAAGAAAAGAAATTGCATTTTGGCCAAGAGAATTTATTCCAAATATTTTTCCACCAAGGAACCTCAACATTATCTAAGGCTTGTCTGTCCAAAACATGATACCTTAAAGCAACTATGTACTTCCCTTTAGGATTCAAACCCCAAGCCAACACATCTCGCTTCAGAATAGAACAACAGACTCTATCAGCCAAAAAGGAGGCCAACTCCCTCCTATACTCCAAAGATCCACCCAAGGGCCACTCCTGCATATCCTTCCACTGGTAAACAATAGTCTACCCCAAAGCTTGAGGGGCTTGGAAATCCATCAATCTGCTCCAACCAGCCTGAACAAAAATTCTACATAAATCCCCCACATGAGGATGCAAGGAGAGGATAGGCAGGAAGCCATCCCATGAATTAAACCAAAAAAGAGCATTAGAACCTTTGTTGCAGATCAAAACAAGCCTTTTTTAACCAGTGTGGCTCCCCTCATGAGAGTGTCCCAGATCATAGAGCCTTTCCCCAAAAGGCTAAATCGAGGAACCTCAGTGTCATCCACCTCCCCAAGGTACTTGAAGGTAAGGATCTTGGCCCAAGATTGATGCTAGTGTGAAAACCATCTCCATTACATCTTAGCAACCAAAGCTTTCCCATTCCATTATGCCCTTCACAATCCTAGACCACCATCTTGCTTTGGCCGACAAATAACTTCCCACTTAATTGAGCTCCACTTCCTCTAAAGGAGACTACGCGACCAAATAAACTGCCTATAAAGCCCCTCAAACTCTTTGATGAATCTTGAGGGAGTAGTCATCACAAAACACCTATAAATAGGTAGGGCCTACACCATAGACTTCAACAAAGTGACTTTACCAACCGTAGATAGCCATCTATAGGTCCAATTGCAAACCAACCCTCAAAATATCAATCAAATCCTGCCAAAAATGCCAAGGAAGTGGGTGTACATCCAGAGGGATACCAAGATAGATAAAGGGTAGCTTCCCCACCTCAAACCTTAAGATCCTGGAAATACACTAAGCATGGGGGTATTAAAGAAATAAATTCAAGACTTACTTCCATTAATGCTTTGACCATAAGCAACCAAGTAACAATCCAAAGTCTATCAAAAAGCAACTACTTTAGCCACCTTAGCAACACCCATTAAATTTGAATCATCCACAAACTGAAGATGGGTTTGAGCAGGGAGAGATTTGCTCCATTTCCATCCTTGAATGCACCCATCCAGAACCTGGGAATTAATGAACCTCACCAAGCCTTCAACCATCAAGATGAAAAAATATGGGATAAGGGATCCCCATGCCGAAGACCTCTAGAAGCACCAAACAGATCAGAGGACTCCCCATTTATGAGAACAAAAAAGGAGGTCATCGTCACACAACTCATGACCCAATCAATCCACTCACTACTGAATCCAAAGGCTCCTAGAATTTTGTTCAAAAGCCCCCATTTAACTTTGTCATAAGCCTTAGCCATGTCTAACTTTATAAACATAGTCTTTTCCTTCAAACAGGCCATGGAATGGATAGTCTCAGCCACAATAAAAACTCCATCCAAAATTTGTCTACCCACAACAAATCCCCCTTGTTCCTCTAAGATCAACTTATCTAGCCCTAGCTTCAAATGCTCAACAGTTAGCTTTGTAATGATTGTATACACTCATTACATAAAGAAATTGGTTGAAAAAGATCCAGGGAATCAACACCCTCACATTTTGGGATAAGAGAAAGAAATATGGCATTCATGGCCCTCAACATTTTCTTATTCCTTAAAGACTCTTGCACAACCTCCAACAAATCAAGGTTGATCACTTCCCAAAATTCCTGAAAAAACTCCACTGAAAACCCATCTGGACCAGGAGCCTTTCCTTTTTTCAACTAAAACACTGCATCCTCCAACTCCTTCAAAGAAATGGGCTTAAGAAGAGATGCATTCATATACATAGTCACCAATTAATAAAATAAAAAATCATATGTATTTTCTTTTAATAAATGTATATTAATTATTAAATAACTTATATTTATAATTTTAAATTTTGAAAAAAATTAAACAAAATATATGATATTAAGTTCTATTTAAATATTTAATTATTATATTAAAATAATATTTTAACAAATATATATATATATATATATATATATATATATATATAACTGGACAACATTAAAGCATTTAAATTTAATTATAATTATAATTAAATAAATAAATAAATTCTAAAAAAATATTTCCTATCTATTAAGAGGGTGCCACAACCCCCTTTTTAAATGGGGTTCGTGGCTCCATAAAGGCATACAGTCTTATTTAATAGGTTGTGGTCTATTATATGTAGATCTTTGGCCTTATAACAGATAACACTAAATAGTAATAATTTATTTTTAATAAATATTTTTTAATAAAAAGAGGGTAAATTTTTTATTGAATCAAGAAAATAATACAAAACCAAAAAGTACAATCCTCCCACAAGGGGATAAAACCAACAACATAACCATCAAGAAACTCCCAAGAAACATCTCATATCCTCCATAACCAAATCCTCTAGCTCCTGAGAAAGACCCTCAGGAAGACAACCCCAATCTTCAACATTCCAAGTTCCCATTCGCTCAAATGCCCATTTAGCCAAGACATCATCCACCTTATTCCACTCCCATGTGATATAAAAAAAGGTGATAGAATCCAAAATCCCACCCAGAGCAATAATTTGCCTGACCACTATAGCCAGCATCCAACTCACATCCTCAAACTAACACTTATTTAGTATATCAATAACAACCTGGGAGTTTGAATCACAAAAAATATGCCTCCAACCAAGAGCACAAGCCTGTTCTAGTGCCAACAGAATAGCTAATGCCTCCATAAAGCTACTGGTTTGTTGGCCTTTATAAATTGAAAGGAGAAATACCACCACCCCAGAGCTATCCCTTCCAATCCCGCCAACCCCATCATGTCCAGGATTACCTCTAGATGACCCATCAGTGTTAATTTTTAGCTCCCACCGAGGAGAGGAGTGCCAATGACCACATCATTGAATCTTCTCCCTACCGCATTGTCTCTTCCTAGGCACCAAGCCCCTCCTACTACCAACAGAAAATTCTCAAAGTCTTAACCACACCAAAATCACCAGGGTCCATAGGTACATATAGATCACACTTAGCAACCAAAGTCTCCTAGATAACCCCCAATATTCTCAACCATAGCTAACCAACCAACAACTTCCTATCCAAAAAATCCTACAATTGTGTTCTAACCAAATATGCCAGATAATCAAGCTAGAAACCAATAATCCAAGATATATGAAAGAAAGGGGTTTCAACTAGAGAATTACCCTACCCCTTCCAAACTTCATCCAAAGAACCGACATGTCTCCATAATTGGCACCAGATACTCCACCAATAGTGCCATATCTATCTAACAAAGGGGCACTAAAAAAAGTGGAAAGTGTACTCTTCATGATGAGTGCACATAACACACATAGAAGGACCTTGAAAACCATGCTTCTAAATATTCTCCTAAGTGAGGCATCTTTTTTGAACCATAACCTAAAAAAAATTGCACTTAGACCAAGAAAACTTATTCCAAACCCATTTCCACCACGGGACCCCCGAGCACCCAAATACCTGATTATCTAACACTTGATAACCAAAGGCAACAAAGAACTTACCTTCTGGATGAGGTCCCCAAGCCAAAACATCCCTCCCCAAAAGATAATTACAAAAATGTCTATCTAAAATAGCGGTCATCTCCCATTGATCCTCCACCGATCCCCAAGGGGCCACTCTTGCAGATCCTTCCACCTGTACACAGTAACTTGATCAATAACTTAAGGCTATTTGAAATCCACCACCCAAATCCAACCAACATCCAGGAAATGACTACACAAAGTCTATAGATGAGGGTGAGTTGACATAATAGGAGGATGACCATCCCAAGAATCAAACTAGAAAAGAGCATCCAA
The DNA here is from genome assembly GCA_007115665.2 of Sequoiadendron giganteum. Taxonomy (NCBI): domain Eukaryota; kingdom Viridiplantae; phylum Streptophyta; class Pinopsida; order Cupressales; family Cupressaceae; genus Sequoiadendron; species Sequoiadendron giganteum. The sequence goes on from CM021102.1 coordinate 530,606,216, forward strand.
TCCATTGTTGTAGATCCATAACAACCCCTATTTGACCAACTTGGCTCCCATTTTATGGGTACCCCAAATCATAGAACCTTTCCCCACAAGGCTAAAATGAGGCACATCAGCACTCTCAACATCCCCAAGGTATTTTGAAGTAAATATTTTAGCCCATATATGATGTTGCTGAGAATAACATCTCCAGTACAACTTAATAGCCAAAGTATGCCCATTCAACTCATCCTAATGCAATCCCAACCCACCTTCCTGCTTCGGCTTGTAGGTAGTATCCTACTTAACCAAGCTCCATTTCCTATTGAGGAGGTTACCAAACCAAAGAAACTGACGAGACGAGCTCTTAAACTATTTGATGAAACAAGAAGGGGAAGACAACACAAATCACATGTACAAAGGAAGATCCAACACCACAGACTTCAAAAGGGTCACTCTTCTCACAAAAGAAAGCCATCTACAAGTCTAATGGCTAACCTTTTTACAAAATTTATCAAGAGTCTCCTACCAAAATAGCTTCGGAAGGGAATGAACAAGAGGAATGCCAAGATAGACAAAAGTAAGTGAACCAATTTGAAATTTAAGAATACCAACAATTCTCCTTTGAATAAGCTTTGAAGTATTAAATAAATAAATGAAAGACTTCCCTTCATTAATACTCTAACATGAAGTAGCCAGATAACAGTCCATAATTTTTTGCGCAGTGACAACTTCCTCAACTCTGGCTCTGCCCATCAAAGTAGTATCATCCCCAAATTGGAGATGGGATTAGGGTAAATATTATTTCCCCAATTTTATCCCTAGATGAGACCCAACTCCATACGAGATCTAATAAATCTCCCTAAACCCTAAGCCATTAAAATGAATAAGGGGATCAAGGGTCACCTTGCTTGAGACCCCTAGAAGCTCCAAAAAGCTCAATAGGTTCACCACTGACTAACACTAAGAAAGAGGAAGACGTAACACAACTCCTGACCCACTCAATACAGGCATTGTAAAAACCAAAATCCCTCAGGATCTTGAATAAGAATACCCACTTAACATGATCATAAGCTTTTCCCATGTCTAGTTTGATAAACATAGCCTTCTCTTTGGAGGAGGCCATAGAGTGAATAGTTTCATCCTCTATAATAACCCTGTTAAGAATCTATTTACCAACAACAAAGCCACCCTACTCTTCAAAGATTAACCTGCTTAACCAATGCTTCAGACACTCCACAATCAACTTTTTAATTACCTTATAAACTAAATTACATAGGGCAATTGGTCTAAAAGATTTAAAGAATTAGCACCCTCCCTTTTTAGGGTAAGAGCAAGAAAATTTGCATTCATGGCCTTTAGCATTTTATTATTCTTGTGAGATTCTTGGACAATCTCTAGTAGGTCTATCTTTATGACCTCCCACAATTCCTAGAAGAATTCCACTGGGAACCCATCAAGCCCAGGAGCCTTTCCTTTTTTCATTTTAAACACTATGTCCTCTATCTCTTGCAAGGAAATTAGTTTGAGTAGATATTCATTCATTTCACTAGTGACCAAGGGTGGTATACTAGCCAAGATCACCTCTTCCTCATCCATAAGAGGGGGAGTCTTCAAACAACAAAGTAGAAAAGAAGTGGACAGACTCATCGAAAATTACAACCGAGGAAGAAAGAGGAACCCCATCCACAGACAAAAGAGAAGATTGTTGGAATCAAGCAACATTGAGAGGGAGGGGTGAATCAGTGTTGTGCAATTTTAAACTTTATTGATCTAATCTTCAAGCATTTAAAACATTCATTCAAAAGAAATATGCATGAACATGAAACAAACAACCACAACACCATAACACAGGAAATTTTATGTGGAAACCCTATTAGGGGAAAAACCACGGTGGATGGCCAATCCACAATATGATTTGAGTATACTCAAAATGAAGTTTACAATATGGGGAACGCACTTGCATTCAGGTGCACTGCCTAGAGCTCATTTCTCAAAGAAGACTCGCTATCTTACAAAGACAATCAGATTAAATCCATCTAAGAAATTGAATTGAGATATTAGCATATACACATGCTTGATTACAGTTTCAGTTAGGCTCAATAATTTGTATTTTATCCTTCAGACTAATTCTGCACTTCTACTTTGTTCTGCTCAAAATCACAACACAAATCCTTTATGCACAAGTGAAATTGTTCAGTATCACTCTTCTGCTCTGCTCTAATTCGCTACTCGCATCAACACATCTTTTTCGTATATCAAAATGATATGAACGATCTCTTACATACATCCGCGACTAAGAATTTAATCGCAATATGTCAGCTTTAATAAAACACAAAAAATATTTACAACTGTCAGCTCAAATCATGAGTAACCCTTAATGCATACCAACCAAAGTTGGCTATAGCATAGAGATGATCAAAATTAGCATGTACGAACCTAAAAATACTTACACAATTTCTTCCCAAACATTCGCGACATGTTATATCCACGAAGTCGGCTTCTGTACAGATAAACAGAGAATTAACCAACTGGATCTTCTAACTCAAACATGGATCAATACAAGGCACTAAGAATCAATAGAAATGGAGATCATATGCCAAACAACATTCCATGAGATACGCAACACAAAATAATAACCAAAATTCTTCATGTGAATCGATGAACACAAAATTGTTGGATCCTTTGTTCTTCCCTGACTGTTTTCAATCTGATTGTCGGTATGATCAAATGATGATGCACAGATCCAATGACCGACTAGGGTTTCCATCAATGACAACACCAAATTATATTCGTAGTGTCTCTTGCCAACAATCTCCCCCTTTGGCATTAATGGAAACACTTAGTGAAAAATGACTAAGTGTCGGATCAGTACCAACATCAATTACACTACCATTCTTCAAAATTTCAAAAACAAAACTCCCCCCCTGATATGATTATACATTTTTCACTCTACTACTCTCCACCTTTGACATCAATGGAAAAGGCAGGAATCTGCATACCAAATATCAAACAAAACTGTTATGAACAAATTGCTTATGTACAAACAAGCTTCTTCAACTTACATAAACTTGAAAATATCTGCAAAATATTTCTTCAACAGAGTCAAATTTGTGTCCCAAACCCTTTTGAGACTCTCCAAAATTGTTATGTGACCACAAACCAAGTAGGATTGTGTCTCTACAGACTCAAGGTTCACTGGATCACCAACTGCCTTAGCATCTTCAGCTTCCTTTAATGCCCTTGACATTATTTCTATCTTCAGACCAATTAGGCCTCTAAGTTCACATGCTCTTTCCACAATTATGTCATTGTCATGCTTCAAGCTCCTTATCTTTTCAAGCAGAGATATCACCTCACCTTCCTGCTTTCCAACACCATCAGTTAAAGGATCAAAAGCTTCAAAAATAGTAGCTAACTATTTTTCAAGATCCTTAACCTTCTTCTCATTGACCTCAGTAAATTTTGTCAAAGACAAACATGACTTATAAATCTTTCCACCTTTACATAGAGCATTTTGAATATTCTTCACATAGGTGGCTAACAGATTTTTATCATTTGTTATCATTCCTTTCAATCTATTGAACCTTTTGACATCAAATTCCTTCTAAACTTTAACCATGGTTGACTTCTCAAGTGACTTGAAGTGAGTACTTACAGAGTTGATGAGCTTCTTCAGTTCACCGGAGGAGGAACTCGTCGGATCTCTGACATGAGTAGGCATTATTTTCTCCAGAACTCCAGATACAAGATTTAAGATTTCACTATCCTCAATGTGAGACTTCAACAGTTCTTCTCTAGCTTTTTCCCAGGAAAATGATGTTACCTTCATTTTTTGAATTGGAGACAAAGTGGATAGGTCGATAGGACCTTCAACCAATTCAGGATCAAATTCTTCCTTTTGTTCTACCAGAAATTTCTTCATTGCCTTTGCAATGTCTCTTGCTTCCACTGGAATTTCCTTCACATCAACTTTCTTTTCCTCAACCAATAATTCCTCAACTGCAGGTTCTTGCTTGTCTTTAGGGATCTCAACTTTCTCAACCGATACAATTTTTGGAACATAATTCTCCATGGGTATTTATGTATTATCCACATCAAGAGGAATCTAAGTATCCTCAGTTGTATCATGTTTTTCTTCTTCTTTTGTCAAACCAGAAGAGACATCTTTATCATGTGTTCCTTCAAAGACAACATCAATTATGTTACTTAACAAAAAAAATCTCAAATTTTATTTAGTTTCTTCTACAACTTCTTTAGTCTGACCAATCATGAGCTTGTTCACTCTTGTCTTGCTCTTGAATTCCTTTTTAGCCTTATTCAGGATTGCTTTTATTTCTTCCACAGACACCACTGGGCATAACTCTACAAGAGTTCTTTCTCTCATTTTCTCTTCTTCTGATCTAGCATTTACTCTTCTCATTTCCAAAATCTCATATAGACTTTTAGGTAAACTAGGCATTATTTCAATCAGAACCTTATTGAAAACATTTAAATGCTCTATTGTAGCCTCCTCAAGAGTTCTTTGACCAGATTTATCAAAGGTTTCATACCATTTACAAAGCGGCTTAAGATTTTCATCTTTGATCAAAGCTTTCTCAACCTCTTCTACTAACGTACCAGGTTTGCCAATATTTACCTTCTTCTTTGCTTTGTCATCTCCATCGGAGGGCTTGATTTTAGTAACCTTTATTTCTTGGGTGCCCATATGATTTATCTCTCTCACATCTTCATCAAACTCGATCTCTTCATCTTCTGAGACAGCTTCATAGACTCTTGTGCTCTTATTCTTCTTCCTCTTAAAAGATACCTTGGTTTGAGTTTTCACATAAATTGGCTTCACTGCAGGGGTGGATAGGGATGTAGAGCTCCTTGTTGACCTAATTCGAGCAGATGGTGTTGTCAAACTAGCAGATTTAGTTTTTGTTGGCTCTTTTTCTGCTTCAGCTTCTTCTCGCTTCCTTCTAGCTTCTTTTAATTTTTCTGTAGATATACCCATTCTTTCTACTAAGATTTCCACCTATTTTCTTAATCTTCTAACTATCACAGGTTTCCTTAGTTCATTGTGCACCTATATATCCTTTTTTGCATAAGTACCAAACCTCTCTTCTGATGGATCCATAGGATTATTCAATAAATGTTGTGCATACATTTCCAGAATGTGCTCCTCAACTTCATAACCCATTGGCATGATCCAAACTATTCTAGGATTAGCAGCTTACATCATGCATTGATCAATGTCTACCATAAAAAAAATTGTATCCTTATACTTCTCCACAATAGAGGTAGGAATTCTTTCTCTGGCATGCATCATACTTTGAAAATTCTTGAAGTATCCCCAGATTGCAGTTCTTCTAGCTTGACTATTTCCAATTCCATACAACATCTCTCTAATCTGAACAGTTATAGGTTGACCGCCTTGCCAATGTACTTTCCCAATACCCAGAACTTATTTCATGAAATAGAAGAATAAACATAACAGCAAGCTACCATACTTAAAGGAATATTTCTTGTCCTTCTTGATCTTACCAAGATTTTCCATCAGCTAACTCCTGAGTAACTTGCACAAGTCATAGTCTTCATTCTCCTTCACCATTTGGTAGGCTGCATTAATGGTTGTACCAGACATAGAATTGTCCTGACTTGAGTGATATATCCTTTAACCAATGATCATCGATGTAAATTTCACATCCACTTCAATGATATCTTTGATTGTCATGGCTCTTCTATCATATTTTGATCCCGTTGCATCTGTCACCGTTTGATTCTTTACAAACTTCAAAATCGGCAATCCACCAAAAGAATTTAAACTTGTAATGACACTTATAGCCTCCTTTGTAATTTTGAAGGGTATACTCAACCACATGAATTCATCATGAAATTTGCTCAAGATATATCGGACTTATTCGCTCTCTTCAAACTCGATAAATTTAACAATCAATGTAAATTTCTTCTCTTCTAGGGTTTTAAATTTTGGCTTGACACAAAATTCTTCTCCTATAATGTGATTGTTATACAAATTCAACAGTTGTGAGCTTCCTAGCTCTTCAATGTTTGTGTGAATATATACGCTAATATCTTTAGTGTGTAATACGTACATAAAAGATGAAAAATCACCTAACGAGTTTGTCTCGATAGATTTGAAAGGATGCCATTTGAATTTGGGACGGGGTCTATCCTTAACTTCAACTACCAATGGAGTAGCTATTTTCACCAATTCACAAATTCACAAGTTTTTTTGATAAATACCTTTTCGTCGGATCGTAGTTTGATTGCGAAAAGCTTCTTCACACTTGAATTTTTCCTCAATTCGCTAAGGTTCACCTCGGAGCTCTTCAAACTTCTTTTCTTCAAAATGCAAAGTGACAAATGAAGGATATAAATGACCTTTTATCACTCGCACACTTAACCCTTTTTTTCGCAATAAATGCTTTTACCCTAACTCATCTGGTTACCCTATTTCCATGTGTTGTGACAAATAATTCTTCTGCAAACCTCCAATACTACATAATACTCTCTCCAATAGTTCAACAACATTTGTAGGGAATCTATATGCTTACTGTACTTATCCACATTTCGATGTCAATTATTGGTAGGGGGTTAAGAGATTTTCTTGGCAACTCCCCCTAGGCCAAAAGCCTAAAACTAATTCTCAGAGGAATTACCAGAAGCAGGTTTTGGTGCTGGTGCATCTTCTTCATCGAAGGGACTTTTCTTCACCCATTTCTTCTACATTTGCTTCCTAATCACATCTGTAGTGACTTTTCCTTTTTCCTTAACATCCTTCTGCATGTTTCTCCTTTGATTTACTGGACCTTTTTTGTTCCAACAGAATCTAGCAATGTGACCAAATTTGTTGCAATTATAGCACACAGCATTTTTCTTCTCTTCTAGAGTTTTAAATTTTGGTTTGACACAAAAGTCTTCTCCTATAATGTGATTGTTATACAAATTCAACAGTTGTGAGCTTCCTACCTCTTCAATGTTTGTGTGAATATATGCCCTAATATCTTCAAAATGTAAGACGTCGTACAGAACAGATGAAAAAGCACCTAACGGGTATGTCTCGACAGATTTGAAAGGATGCCATTTGAATTTGGGATAGGCTTTGTCCTTAACTTCAACTACCAATGGAGTAGCCATTTTCACCAATTCACAAATTCACAGGTTTTTCTAATAAATACCTTTTCGTCGGACCGCAATTTGATTGCGGAAAGCTTCTTCACACTTGAATTTCACCTCAATTCGCCAAGGTTCACCTCAAAGCTCTTCAAAATTCTAAGTGAAAAATGAAGGATAGAAATTACCTTTTATCACTCACACACTTAACTTTTTTTATCGCAATAAATTCTTTTACCCTAACTCATTTGGTTACCATATTTCCATGCACTGTGATAGATAATTCTTTTGCAGACCTCCAATACTACATAATACTTTCTCCAATAGGTTCAACAACGTATGTAGGGCATCTATGTGCTTACTGTACTTATCCACATTTTGATGCCAGTTACTAGTAGGGGGTTAAGATATTTTTTGGGTAGCTCCCCCTAGGCCAAAAGCCTAAAACTAATTCTCGGAGGAATTACCAGAAGCAGATTCTAGTGCTGGTGCATCTTCTTCATCAGAGGGACTTTTCTTCACCCATTTCTTTTGCATTTGCTTCCTGATCACATCTGTAGTGAATTTTCCTTTTCCCTTAACATCCTTCTGCATGTTTCTCCATTGATTTACTAGACCTTTTTTGTTCCAACAAAATCTAGTAATGTGACCAAATTTGTTGCAGTTATAGCACACAACATTTTTATGTCTAGACCAGTTATTCCACTTATTTTCTCTTGATCTACACTGATTAGAAATATGGCCAGGTCTATTGCATGTATAACATCTGACATCTCTATGAAAGTTGTTCATCATATTTCTGCATTCATTTGACTTATGACCAAACTTATTGCAATTAAAGAACTGACCTAAGAATGATGGACCACTTTGATTCATCCTGCTTCTACACTGAGAAGCCATATGGCCAAACTTATTACAAGTAAAACAATAGCCATTGAATCTTTGAGCATTAGGTTGTCTTACCAGATTCCTTCCAGCTCTATTTATCTTATTTTCATGCCTAGATCTCCTTTGTATGGATCTAGAACTTTCTCCTTCTACATAACCAAGACCTCGCTTGTCACCATTTTTCCTTTGACTGTTAATCAGTTCATCAAGCTTGGCTGAGATAACTTTGAAATTTTCATTGTACTCATTTGTAGTAGCAATTTCATCTCTGTGATCATCAATCTAGTTTTCAAGCACTTCCTCATTATTTTTGGATTGCTCCAATTCATTGTCCAAATGGCTACATACTTCAGATTTTTCTTTCAAGGACTGTGCAAGCTTCTCTTCATTCTTCTTTCTATCTTCAATCTCTTTGGTCATCCTCATCATGATAGATTCCATCTTATGCTTTAGGACTCTATTATCTTTGGTAAGCTTTTCACATTCTTTTGTCTTTTCCTTCAGAGCTTGATTCAGTTGCTCATCTTCAATGCTTTTACTATCATTCTGCTTAATCTAATCACAGAGTTACTTTCTCTTCTCCCTAGACTTATTGATTTTATCTTTCAATGAATCAATGAATTTCTCAGCATCCATGAGGTTTGCTTGCAATTTTTGAACTTTAGGTTTTGACTGATCATGATCATCTAGGACCACCATAAGCTATTGTTGAAGACTGCTTGAATCCATTTTCCAAGATCTCCCCAATTTGTTAGACTTCTTCTTCTGAGGAACTAGCTCTGATACTAATTACTGGAATCAAGCAACACTAAGAGGGGGGGTGAATCAGTGTTGTGCAATTTTAAACTTTATTGATCTGATCTTCAAGCATTTAAAAAATTCATTCAAAAGAAATATGCATGAACATGAAACAAACAACCACAACACCATAGCACAATAGTTTTTACGTGGAAACCCTATTAGGGGAAAAACCACGGTGGATGGCCAATCCACAATATGATATGAGTATACTCAAAATGAAGTTTACAATATGGGGAATGCACTTACATTCAAGTGCACTTCCTAGAGCTCACTACTCAAAGAAGACTCACTATATTACAAATATAATCAGATTAAATCCATCTGAGAAATTGAACTAAGATATTAGCATCTACATATGCTTGATTACAGTTTCGATTAGGCTCAACAATCGATCTTTTGTCCTTTAGACTGATTCTACGCTTCTGCTTTGTTCTACTCAAACTTGCAACACAAATCCTTTATGCACAAGTGAAATTGTGCATTATCGCTCTTCTGCTCTACTCTAATTCGCAACTCGCATCAACACATATTTTTTGTATATCAAAATGATATGAACGATCTCTTATATATATATATATATATATATATACATGACTAAGAATTTAATCGCAATATGTTGGCTTCAATAGAACACAAAAAATATTTACAACTGTCAGCTCAAATCATGAGTAACCCTTAATGTGTACCAACCAAATTCTGCTATAGCATAGAGATTATCAATATCAACATGTATGAACACAAAAATACTTAAATAATTTCTTCCCAAACATCTACGACATGTTATATCCACGAAGTCAGCTTCTGTACAGATAAACAGAGAATTAACCAATTGGATCTTCTAACTCACACATGGATTAATAAAAGGAACTAAGAATCAATAGCAATGGAGATCATATGCCAAACAACATTCCATGAGATATGCAACACAAAATAATAACAAAAAATCTTCATGTGAGTCGATGAACAGTCAGATGCTTTTTTCTTCCTTGACTGTTTTCAATCTGATTGTCAGTATGATCAAATGATGATGCACAGATCCAATCACCGACTAGGGTTTCCATCAATGACAACACCAAATGATATTCATAGTGTCTCTTGCCAGCAAAAATATGATATTACCCTACCTTTTGTCCTTAACCAAATTATGAAAAAAGGAAGTGTTTCAATCACCCTCTTGGAGCCATTCAATCTAGGACTTTTGCTTCAAAAACATTCCTCCCTCAATTCCCACTTCAACATCCTTCACCATAGCAGCTTACATCTTACCACTCTCTTCAGTGAGACCCTGGTCATGAATCTTCCAATTAATAGAGTCTAGGTGAGCTTGGGCAGTCTGCTTAGCCTGAAAGACATTACCAAAATGGTGCCTATTCCAGCATTTCAACATATATTTAACATATTGGAGCCTCTTGAAGCAAGATTACATTGCACTACCATGAGTCAGCTTCCCAAGATGCCACCATCCAACAATCAAATCATTAAGAGACATATCTTTAAGCCACATGAGCTGCAATCTAAACGACTAATTTTTAGAATATCGAGAGAAGTCTGCAATGAGTTTGATCATCCAATGATCAGATCCTTTCCAATCCAAAATATCAGAGCTAGTCGACCACCTATCACCTAGATCCAAAAACTAGACACCAAGAATCTATCCAATGTTTCATAAATAGTGGTGTCCCTGCTTCTCCTATTATTCCAAGTAAATATACCATTGGCAAGCTTGATATCCACTAAATTCAAAAGAGCCACATTCTCCCTTAGGATATTCGAAGAAGAATCTAGGTGAGCATTACCACCCCTCTTCTCCGCCAACGAGGAGACAACATTGAAGTCCCCCTCCAAAACCTAAGGAAGAAAAGGATATAAAGAGCGCACATATCTTACATGAGCCCATAGTTATGCCTTACTAGGGAAGTCATTAGGAGCATAAATATTGGAGAGAATAATTCTCTCACCCAACTCCAAATTAGAAGCAACAAGAGAAATGGAATACCTGGAAGAGAGCCACCAGATTAGACTTACTCTAAACAGGTCCCATAAGCAAGCCACCTCGCTAGAGCTGCCATGCGCTCCCACACACTAAAACTGACCTCTACCCCAAATCTTTGAAGCTACATTCAACATACTTTCAATAGATAATTTAGTTACCTAAAGGAAAACAAAATCCGAAGAATGAACACAAATCAATTCTTGAATAACCTTTTGTCTAGGGATGATATTCATACCCCTCACATTCCAAGAGAGCACAATCATTGTTGAGGTTCGGAGAAGTGGGAATCAATATTCCTTACCGACCCAAAATCCACCAACATCTCACCCATTAACTTAACCTTTTATTGGTCTTTCTTTCTTCCAACCTTAAGAGATTTCTTTGGAGCCCCCTTTTTGGTGGGACTTTGCTGCAAAACCAAAGTAGGAGAAGAAGACTTATTTTTCCCTAGTTCAGTAACTCTCCTCTCACTAGTGTGACCAAAACCAATACCAGTAGAACCTTCAGTACCAAACCTAACTCACTCTAAATAAAAGCAAAGGGAGGAAGGTATGTGTCCATTTGAGTCTCTTGCTCACCAAACTGAGCCAGGCTAAAATTGACAATAGGGTGATTTCCAAGATATTTCTCCACTAAGGATCCATCTATCACCTGCAAGTCTAAAGGTACCCCTCTTCCCGAACCAGATATTCTAAAGCATCAATCCTATTAAAGGTCTCCTCCTCCTGTCTATCCTTGAGGGTTCTCTTTAGACCTCTACCTCTGTTATGAGGCTTAACTAAGACAAATCCCTCCTTATCAGCCACCACCCCCTGTATGGGAACCTTACCCTTATCCATCGTTGGGGTAGAGTGTGAAGGAGCATTATTCGAACCAGAAGCATGAATAGCCCAGGGACACTTCCGTTGAAGATGACCATATTCATGACACAACAAACATGTGAAAGGTAGCACCTCATAGTCTAACCATTGAGTCCAAGAAAATGAACCAATAGTCATGTCTACAAAATCTAGAAACATATTATTCAAATCAATTTCCACGCACATGAGAAAAAGAAAGAACTCTCTTATTCAGTGTTTGTTGAGATAGGTTTCCCAAGTGGCAGGGCAATCATCTGCAATATATCACTTCTCCAACATTCTATAGGTAGACGAGGGAGACGAACCCAAATCAGGACTCTAGAAGGGAGTTCCTCTACCAAAATAAATCCAAGATGCCATGGTTTTATGAAGAGACCCACCTAATTATAAAAATAGGGCCCACCTTCAAAAGCCCTATTTTGATCAGCTACACAAGAAAAATCTACCATAAATTTATTAGCTACCAGCATAATATCAAAATCCCCTTCCAAGTTCCATGTCTTGCGAACCTAGGAATCGAGAAAAGGAAGTGAAACCCTCATCTCCATTAACTTACATATCAGCATGTGATTGTTGTAGTACTCCACATCTTCAACTACAGATTCAATTTGTATCACTAAAACTAGCCTTTCTTGAGATTTCTCTAAACAACCATTCACCTTCTGTAATATGAAAGCACCATTTCTTGACGAGTCCACACTAGGAAAATCCACTTTTGAAAAATTTGGACCTCCACTAGACATAGGGGAGGCCCAATCTGGCTTATCTGGAGACACATGTAGCTCCATTCAAGACCAAGCCCAAGCACCCTACAATCACAACCCCGACACAATGGAGACAACAAAAAATCAAAAAGATGCAAGCAAAGAGAATAAACAATAATAAAAGAAACCCACTTCGCTTTACAAAGCATAAAAAACCTCATGGCACACCACTTGAGACCTAAATGTCACCTTTCTTCAAACACCAAACCCCACTTCAAACAACAAACAAAGGAGAAAATAGATAAGAGAAAACTAAAAGCATTGATTAGTAAATAAAAAATCAGCCACTCTTGGTTGCTACCCACAAACTTTTGAGAACTCCCACCCCCCATGCATAGAAAAGACCCCCCAAATGCAAAGAATAGGTCGAGCTAGGGCATTGGAACCCTAGCTCACCAACGCCATTCTTCACAATCAAGTGTCATCAACCTTTCAATTTGTAGCCACAAATTAATAATAAATATTTGAGATAAAACTTTTCTTATTAATTAAATATATATATAATTTACAATATTTTAAAACTTTGCTTTTATATATAATGATTTATTTAACTAATGTAAACAATTTTTTTATTTATATAATTATATTTGTTTATAATAAGCTTATTATAATCAAAATGTATATTTTTTTTGGATAAATTATTCTATACACGATCCAGAAGTATATACTATTCAGATTTTAATTAATTTATTAAAATGGAAATCAGATTTCAAACCCAAAATTTTAAACAATATATATTTCCTTTCAAATGAATAAAACTAATTACAAATTTATTCTCCAAAATAAATAAATTTAATTGAAGAAAATTAAAATAAAATTAATCATTATTAAAACTCAAAATTTATCAATGCATTTGGTAGAAATCCACTTATCGTGATGCTTTTCTTTCTTTCTTGAAGATCTTTGCATTTGAAAGAAATCCACTTATCTAGCAATGCTTTTCTTTCCTTGTTGAAGATATTTGATTTCTTCTTAGCTTTTCCTCATATTTTCTTGCAAAAATTGTGACTTAACTCTAACTTCTTTTCCTTCAACTTGATTTCCTGCAAAATTACAAAGAAACTCCAAAACATACTAATGCATGCAACATCCCCTCAATTTATAAAAGTTTTGAAAGTATTGATTTTTTTTTTTAAACCAAAAAATAAATATCTATTATTCTGAGATTTTTATGTAGGAGTATTGAGGGGTACTTGGCAATCCTGCATCCCCAAAAATATTTTTTTTTTAATTTTGCTTCTTTTTTTTTGTGGTTTCTTGCTACATGCAGCTTTTCAGCATTGATCAATCTCAAAGTATAAAAAAAATTCTTTGTTAAATTGGTTGGGTATATGAATATTTAAATATTATCTTTAGGCAAGAATTGGAGTCAAATTATTGTAATCAATATTTTATTTATTGGCTCAAAATATATAGTTTGGTGATTTTGTTAGCTCCACATTTAATATGCTTAAAATCTTTAAAAAATAAAAATTGGAAAAACCCAGCGTCCAAGTTGGAAAATTTGTAAATTTAATAATATTTAAAATGGCCTAGAAAGGAATCTTGGACCCATGCACAACCTGGATCCAATAGGAGTGAGGGGTTTTATGGGATGAGTTTTTGAAATCATTTCTAGTAGGAGTTATAGAATTGATTGTTGATTCCTGACATGCATGCAGGTGGATTCCCAACACCTCATTTGGAGGCATTTGATAAATTTGTATTGCTTAATTTTCATGAGAAAACCAATGCCTCATAGCTGAGAAGCAGAAACTTTGGTGAATGGGTGTAGTAGTGAGGTTGCAAGAAGAATGTGAAGGAAGATTTTTACAGGGCAAGGAAAAACCCACGCCCGAATTGGAGAGGTGATGTTGCTACTGATTTGGTGTAGCCTGTAGCTAATTATTGCACTCTAAAATTAGATTGTAGCTGATTTTGTGTCTTGAAAATTAGATTTGTAAAAGTTAAAAGTAATCTTGTTTGTAGGTGTAAAGATAGTTTTGCATATAGATATCCTATAGAATTTGTTGTTGTTGTGGTTGCACATTAGATGTAAAATTAGATTGTTCAATTTGAATAAAAAATATTTGGTTATATTTTCCATTGGAAATTATTTGCAAATGCTTTCAATTTGTGAAGTAAGGGAGTTGTAGTGTTATGGTTGCTTGGATGGGTTGTTTGACAAAACCCCAAATCCTTGCAGTTCATCAAATGGTATCAAAGTTGAAAGATTCGACAAGAAGTGTTGCAATAGGTAGAAAGATCAGCTGGGAGGTGATGCAACAATGAGTAAGTTATTTTTCTTAGATATGTGCTGAGAGAAAATTGACAGATTTGGATTTGTTGGAATGTGTGAGGGTTTGATTTTGTTGCTTGGGAAATTTTAAATATGATACACAAATTTTCTTGAAATTTGTTGTTGAAGTAATTTTTTATTGTTATCCTCCAGCAAAAAAATGTTGGGTAGAAGGTGCACAAGAGAGAGGTGTGTCTTCCAGAAACCATCTATTGGGTAGAGGATAAACAAGAGAGAGAGATTGTTGGAAGGAGGACTTGTAACTGTAGAGGGACTTGTGAGTCTCTAAAAATGACTTTGAAAAAGAAGACAAGATAGGTCATTGGAAGACCAATGAGAATTTTGTTTTGGGAAGAGTATTAGGAAAAGGTGAGAGATAAGAAGCTCATTACAGAGCTTAAGAAAATAGAAGTGAGATTGGATGCCCTTGAGGAAAGCTTGGGAATGAAGAAGCAAGATACAGTTGAGGAAGATAAAAAAATAAATGAAGTTGAGTTTCATTGTTTGTTTCATAAGAAGTTTGCAAGTAATGATTTGTGTGCAAGAAATGAAGAAAGAAAAGGAGTTGTAAAAGAGGGCCGCAAAGAGAAGAAAGAGGAAAAGAAGAGGTTTGACAAAGAGGATAGAAAAAAGAATAATTTTAAAGTGTAGTGTTTAGCCCTATGATGGAAAGAGCATGGAAATAAATTCATGTGGGAGCAGCCCACACAAATGCGGATGAAAGAAAGTAAGAAAAGAAGAAAGGCACAAGGAAAAAATGGAGAAAGAAAGAGATAGCAAAATATGTGCATCTTGTTGAGGACATAAAAGAAAAAAAAATGAAATTACATGCATAGGAAAAGATATTGCAGCAGCAAAAATAAAGGTATTATCTCTTTCTTCTAATTTTTGTAAAGTAAATTGATTTGCAAGTAGAAAAGATAAAGGAATATGGTGATTTTGAAGTTGGGCAGCAGTAGAGAAGTAAGAAAACATATAGGTAAATAGCCATTCATATGATATTTGTGAAATAAAATTTGATTTGAAAGAGATACATGAATTTGGGCATGAAAAGAATAGTATTATTGTAGAAGATAACCATGAAGTTGCAGCAAAGTTTGGTCCATTGAAGGACTTGGAAACATTAGAATTTTTGGGAAAACATAGTGAAGAAGAGTATATACGGAAGATAGTGAATAAGAAAATTGAAGGAGCAACAAAAAATAAAGAAAAAGATGACTTATTAATGTAGATTGCAATAGTTGAAATGAAGTGGTTTGCATTAACAACAGTTAAAACGAAGGTTGCAACAAACATTGAGGTAAAGTTTAAATTTATAAAACTATCTGCTAATAAAAAAGAGGTTGATTTACATGAAATTGACATGGTTTATGATAATGGATATGAGATTGATACACTAGTAGGAAAATAGGAGAAAACTAAGATATTTGATGATTTTTCAAAATTTGTTGAAGTTGATGTTGAAGTTGATTTGTGTTTTGATGAAATAGTGAAAGAAAGTGAAATGGGAAAGATGGTTAAGGGCAGAAATAATAGGTTACAAAATAAAAAGCAAGGTATGATGTATCTTGTTGACATAGAAAAGGAAGAGAATGAAGGAGAAATAGGTGAGAAAGATGTGGAGGTAGAATTCATTGATTTCTATGAATTTGTTAATGTCAATTTGTATGCAAGTGTTGAAAATAATGTAGGGTGGAAAGAACCTTGGTATAGTAAAGTAAATTTCGTGAGGGGAAGAAAGAGACGAAGGATGAAGGAAGGAAGATATAGGAAGATTCAGAGCAGGGTGAAGAAGAAGAAACAAATAGATAAGGAAGAAAGGTGGTTGATGAACAAGTATCGAATCTTCAAATGTTCATGATTTCCAACTCATGGAAATTTCTTCTTACCCCAAGTGTTTGATGCAAGAGCATCCAGGGTACCAGGAAATCTTGCATCCCCAAAAATATTTTATTTTAATTTTTCTTTTTCTTGTTGTAAGCAACTTTTCGACACCTGCTTTGGGTACTCTTAGAGTATAAAAAAAATTATTTATTAAATTGGTTGGGTATATGAATATTTAAATATTGTTTTTGGGAAAGAATTGGACCCAAATTTTTGTAACCAATATTTTATTTATTGGCTCAAAAATTTTAGTTTTTGATTTTGTTATTTACAAATTTAATGTGCTTAAAATCAAAAAAAAATGAAAATTGGAAAAACCCAATGCCCAAGTTGGGAATTTTGTAAATTTAATAATATTTGAAATGGCTTGGAAAGGAATCTTGGATCCATGCACAGCCTGGAGCCAATTGGAGTGAGGGGTTTTATGACAGGAGGAGTTTTTGAAATCAATTCTAACCGAAGTTATAAAATTAATTGTTAACTCTTGACATGCATTCAAGTGGATTCCTAATGCCTCATTTGGAGGAATTTGATAAAAAGTTATTGCTGCATTTTCATGAGAAATCCAATGCCCCACAGCTGAGAAGCAAAAACTTTGGTGAATGGGTGCAGCAGTGAGGTTGCAAGAAGAAAGTGAAGGAATATTTTTGCAAGGAAAATCCCACGCCCAGATTGGAGAGGTGATGTTGTTGTTGATTTGGTGTAGCCTATAGATGATTATTGCATTTTAAAATCATATTGTAGCTGATTTTGTGTCTTGAAAATCATATTCGTAAAAGTTAAAGGTAATCTTGCATGTAGGTGTAAAGTTAGTTTTACAAATGCGTTTCATGTGGCATTTGTTGTTGTTGTGGCTGCACATTAGATGTAAAATTAGATTGTTCAATTTGAATAAAGAATATTTGGTTATATTTTTCATTGGAAATTTATTGTGAATGCTTTCAATTTGTGAAGGGAGTTGTAGTGTTATGGCTGCTTGGATGGGTTGTTTGACAAAACCCTCTATCCTTGTACTACATCATATTTTCACTCAAAATAGCTTCATTATTTCATGTCATAGAATATGGCATAAAATTATAACTCCCACTCTCATACATTTTTCTAAACTTATATTTATTCTTTGTCACAAAATCTGTCATAAGATGTCATAAAATTGTCATAGAACCTGTCTTGTAACTCCCATAGAATAATATGCCACGTGTTAAAACCTTCCTCCATATTTTCCTCAATTAAGTTGCATCATGGAATAAAATGAACTTTTTAAATAAGTTGGGTCGTCCAACTTCATAAAAGGATAAAAATAACCAATTAAAACACAAAATATTAACTCCTTTTGCTAAAAAAAAGTTACCCACTTCTTACCTATAGCCCAAGATGCTTTATAACACCTCTTACACTTTCATACATGCTTCTTACACCATTATAAATGATGATATTCTCTTCCACCTCATGCCAAGAGTCATTTATTTTCTTCCAAATACCCTTAATTAAAAGAATACTTAAAAATAATAATTATATTTTAAATTAAATATAGAATATTCATTTATCATTTATTATTTTAGTTTTAGATTAACTAGCTAACATTATATATATATATATGATGATTGAAATAGAATTTGTTCACCATATGTGACTTAGAATAATTAAATTGATGTATTCCTTTTATTAGTATATTCTCGCTATAGAATGAATCATAAAAATCATGTAACCTTACTTTTGTCATAAAAATGTTAATACTAATAATATGTAACACCTTCAAAATAAAACGCCAAAGTGTCATCACTTTCATTTCTTCCATGTCTACATGTTTTAAAATATAATAATTTTGTCATTCAAGATTTCTGGATAAATTGTGTGCTGATCTAGAATGATCTATTATGGACTGTGAAAACAAAATGTTATTGATAATAGTTTTGTTCAAATAATATTTGTATTATTTTTTATTAGAAGTAAAAAAATGGGTTTTGTAGGGGCCCAAAACCCTTTACAAAAAAGGATAGTTGAAGCAAAAGATAACTACAAAAAGCATGCAGTAGCCAAAAACCAACACGCCATTAGCACAATATAAGCCAAAAAGGAGGCACAAAAGCAGCCCCACTACATGTTCTTCAGGATATCAGTAGCCCCCATATTGTACACCACATCCTTCTGACCGTCATCCATAACTTTAGGTGGATCCACAGCAGGTGCCCCAGCCTGCACCTTAGTCTTGTTCCTCATTCTAGCCCTAGGCCCACCCTCTTTCACCTCACTAATCAAAACATTCATCCCCCCACCAAATTTCTCCACATAAACCTCTTCTTCCAGCAGCTTACCACCAGCACCAATAACCTCTCCAGGAGCAGTACCCTTGCCTTTCTTGGCCATTTCAAAAGGAGTTGAAATGCCAACAAATTCAAGCATCATGATAGATTTTATCCCCTCCCCACCCTTCTCCAGTTTGGCATACATTTTCTCCATTTGGTTCTCAAGGGTGAGGATTCTTTCCTCAAGGTTTTGTTTCATCTTCAACGTTTCTTCAGCAACAATATTCAGAGATTCAAATAATTCATCAATCTGGTTTTATACATAAGACTCACCATTTTTTCTCATCACACCCTAGACTTTGATATTGGTCATGTTAAGTTCATGAAACAACCATTTAAACAATTTGAACAAAGAAATTGAGCCCTCCCTGGCCAACCCAATAAAATCAGGAATATCTTCACGGTCAACATTAAGATCACCCTTACCCACAGCATCATCCTCCTGAGAGGAGCTTACCTTGTCCTGACTAATGTTGACTTCCTTACCCTTTCCACTAGCAATGGGAAATTTGATTTTTTGAATAGAGTCTGCAATCACCTCATCAACTAACCTCCTTTTCATTTGCTTTTTAAGGTCTATCTTCTACATATCAAGCTCCATGCCCAGAGACTTCACAACACCCTTCCCACCAACCGCCTTCAGGGGAGAGGTAGTTTGCATATCCTGTAGCTGATAAGCAGACCTAATAGTAATTTTCTTATTACTACCCACCTTCGAACCCCTCTTAGGCAGGGAATCCAAACCAGGAGTCGGCGAGGAAGTATCCCCAGCAAATTCAACCTTTTCCTTCAGGCTTGGAGTCAACTTATCATCAGTGTTTTCATCGCTGTAAGTCTCATAACCTTTCTTTTTTTAGACCCAAAACCCCTTTCCTAGATTTACCCACATTAGAGGGTTTTAAGACCACCTCCATTGAAGCTTGCGAATCTGAGACATAATTTGTGTCCTCCTCGGAAACAAACTTCTCTTCCAGAACATTTTTTCTCTTTTCCCTTTCTTGCTAAGTGGCTCCT
The DNA here is from genome assembly GCA_007115665.2 of Sequoiadendron giganteum. Taxonomy (NCBI): domain Eukaryota; kingdom Viridiplantae; phylum Streptophyta; class Pinopsida; order Cupressales; family Cupressaceae; genus Sequoiadendron; species Sequoiadendron giganteum. The sequence continues at coordinate 530,626,096 of CM021102.1, forward strand.
CATCAAAGGTAGTTTCATACTCCACTGCTGCTTTCAATTGCTTACCCTTGGGAGTAGCAATCGGTTTACACACCACAAAATATTTGGCATACTCAAAAGTTAGCATGATAAGCCCCACATGCAGCACCGAGTTCTTGGGATTCTTTTTGTGGTCCTTCAAACCACTTTCCAGTGACACTAACAGATATAAAGCGAAAAAAAAATCTTTTTATGGCATAAATGATTAAGAAGCACAAAATGATAAGTTTTACTGCAGAGAAATGACCATCGAGGGTAATGTATCTCATGAGCTCCTCTGCAACGTCCCCCTAGAGCGCCTTAAGTGAGCTGCGTTGGTACCCGCCACTCTTAGCCGTCTTCAAGTCTTGTTCCTTAGACCCTTTGAAAAATATCTGAAACATAGACCTCGACTCCTTTTTGTCTCTGAACACCTTCTTTCCATCAATAGGAAGCCCCATTATATTTGCAATAAAGTATTCATTAACATCAAACTCAATTCCCCCAAGTTTCAAAACCTAATTATTCCAGGCTTTAGCAAACCTAGCCATATCTTGTGGATTGTTACCATGCAACCTTTCCAAATAAGGAGTGAGTCCACCCTTCTCTAAGATACGCCACACCTCGTTCTTTTTCTTCAAAAAATCACAAAAAAGGCTCCACCCGATTCCTATCTCCTCCCATGGCTCGAAAATTTTTAGAGCTGAAAAGTTTGAGAACCTTGCAAGTAATAAGGAGAAATTTCGAGAAAGAAAGCCCAAAATTACCCACAATTTGTGTGGTGCTAAGAATATGGCAGAAATAAATAATGAGCCTAGAACTTTGGCCCATATGAAAATCCAATAAGGTACCATAAGCACGATGTGGATCAACCACACCATCACTCCACATTATGGCAAACCACGTGATACTAGTCATGCAAGCTTTGAGCCATAACAAATCATCATCCACACTGGCAGTTTTGAAAATCATGATTTGCACACGCAATAGCCTCCACAAGGAGTGGATAGCTCAAATCCCACTCCCTAATACCCCTAACACCAAGGTTAGCAAATACATCTACTAGACCATTGCCTTCTCTGAAAACATGAGATATGTAGAACTCATCAAAAGAATTAAGAATTTCTATAGCATCCAATATGATAGGTTCAATACTCCACTAACTTCAGGCTTTCCTATAACCTTTCAATTGTGCCATTTTCAGGCCATGATAATATTTGCATTGTTAACTAAAAGAGTTTTAAATATTTATTATTCCCTTTTTAAATTTAATAACTCTAAATAATATAAATTAATATGATATGAATATTTAATCTTTAATAATTAATTTTTTTCTAATATTTTAGTTCATTATAAAATTAATTAATTAAATTATTTTATTTTTTTTATTTTTTAATTTTTTAATTTTTAATAAATAATTATTTCAAACCTTGCTACATGAACTTAACTAAAAAAAGTTTTACAAGGTTCTAAGGAAGAGGGTTATGACAAAAAAGATATGGCTTGTCCACAGAGTAAGTATGCCAATTCAATTTTATAGAGGTATAACATACAAAATTGTAGACCATTGTGTGTCCCTCTTATAATTAGAACAAAGTTATCCACTTCGCATTGTCTAACATCCCTATCAAAGATGGTATAAATAAACAAAGTGTCTTACAAAGTGCAATTGAAAGTTTGATGTATGCTATGGTTTGTACTAGGCCGAACATTGCCCAAGTAGTGAGAGTTCTTTCTAGATATATGTCTAATCCTAGTAGATTTTATTGAGATGCAATTAAAAGAGTCTTTAGAGATTTACAAGTTACCTCAAAGTATTCCTTGTGTTATCATGGTAATTTGATAGGAGATGGGAATTCCCTTGATATTCATGGTTGTGTGGAGTTAGATTGGGAAAATAATGTTGATAGCAAATGATCCACTAGTACTTATGTGTTTATTTTATTTGGTGGTATAATCAGTTGGATGAGTAAGCAACAGGTTGTGATTACTTCATCCACTACTAATTTTGAGTATATGGCAATTACTCACACAAGTGTAAAGAAGCCATTTGGATTAAGATATTGTGTTCAAATATTGAAATAAAACAAGGTGCAATGACAGTTTATTGTTGTAATCAGAGTTTGATATGCCTAGCTAAGAAACTTAAAATTTCATATTAGGACCAAGCACATTAATATACAGTATCATTTTATTAGAGATATTGTTGAGGATGACAAGGTGAAACTAGTTAAGATAGACACTTTGATGAATGTTCTAGATTCTTTAACTAAGCTAATGAACATAAATAAGTTCAAATGGTGTTTGAAGTTTATCGGTCTCTCAGCCCCTAGCAATAAAATTATGGTGTTAATACTCCCCTTACTCTTGCAAGGTGTTCAAAAAGTGGAAGAACATTAGGAAAAGGTGTGAAAAAATTGCATTGTAGAATAAAAAGAGAAAAACAATAAACACAAATAACACACAAATTTACATGGAAAACTTAGTAAAATTATACTAGGAAAAAACCATGGGAAAATATCTTTTGTATTTTATTTCTCAAGAATAGTACACAACTACAACAATCTTCAAATTATACAAGAAAACGACTTCCAAAAATACATAAGAAATTTGAGTTGTGGAATCCTTCTCAAACAAAAATTCCTAAAAATAGAAAGTTTGACTCATACAACTAAATGTCAAATATTTTTCAAAAATACCAGAAATGGTAAGTCCACAAAAAAATATTTAGCTTCACCAAAAAAAATACCTTTGGCATTGTAGAGGAGCTATGACATCCCCCCTGCAACCCCCCATTACTTCAACCTTTGGTTGAATAGAAGGCCTTCGATCGTACCGAGTGCATACCTGAGGTATTATCGTAGTACTCAATCCCCAAAAAAATATTCGGCTTCACCAAAAAATACCTTTGGAATGGTAGAGGGGCTATGACATCCCCCCTAAACCCCCCATTACTTCAACCTTTGGTTGAATAGAAGGCCTTTGGTTGTGCCTGAGGTATTATCATAGTACTCAATATTGACTATTTGTCATTGTTGGACTAACAATTAATTTGACTTCATATTCCAAAAAGAAGTTTCTAAACCTTGCAATTACAAAAAGTGACTATTTATAGTAAGTTTAAATGTGAGCATAGATGGGTTCCAAAATTTCCCTAAAGCTACAAAACTGCCAAATAAACATGATGGTAAAGTTTCATCCCAAGATCATGTTTGTATTTTCAAGATATTAAAGTTTTTATTTTAAAAAATTTTGAAGTTAAGTTTGAAGCACTTAGAGGTTATTTTTTAGCCTAAAATTTTTCATAACTAGAAAATATGGTTTTACCTTAATAGATAATTTTATGAGCTTTTCAACAGTTCATCAATTGGCCTCTTAGATCAAAAGTTATGCCCTTTGAAGTTGGGTCTCCCAAATTGAAAAATGTGAAAACATGTCGGATGCATAAAAGAACTGTAAGGGGAGTTACACATGTTGGTGTGTGTGTTTGACACATCATAGGGCATATTTTATTGAATATAAGTTGGGCACCACTTTTTGGGTGGTTTCAGTTCATGGTTTTGTAAATACTATTTGATATTTTCATGTATTGGGTTTTCTTTATATTAGGTACTTGAGATGAAGGTTGTATTGCAAGGTGTGTGCCCTTGCTCTCCTTGTACTATGCAACATAGTGCTCATATTCGTGACATGGCTTAATCACCTCCCATAGATTCATTAACTCTAGCAATTGCATCGAGCATTAACAAGTTGATCTTTTGGTGCAAGGACAATCATCTATGCAATAATTGGTATCAAAGCCTGGGTCATAGGTTCAAACCCCTCGCTTGTGCTGGGGGGATTGTTGCAAGGTGTGTGCCCTTTGTCTCCTTGTTTTGTGGAACGCAATGCTCAAGTTTGTGACATGGCTTAACTGCCTCTCATGGATTCATTAACTCTGGTGGTTCTATCAAGCATTAATAGGTCGATCTTTTGGCACAATGACAACTATTTGTGCAACAAGTTGCGTGTGAGTCATGTCGAGTTGCCTAAATATATCTAGTTGGTGATACTCCTATGAAAACTTTCTCTATAATTATATCGTAATGCTATTGATTTTTAAATAATATATTTGGCGACTTTTAGAGTGTGGGGATTTTCTTGTGAAAGGATTTTCCCCGCATAAATCACTCTGGTGTATGAATGATATTTATGTTTTTTATTTGATTTCTATAAATGTTGTAAAGATCTATTTTTTTTGCATAACCCTTCTCTCTATATTATTATTATTATGAAAAATGGTGTCTCAACCTTGTGATTATAAGAGGTCAATATATTTGAGCACAAGGGGTACCCCCTGTAAGATTTAGTGGTTTGAGTACTACCCCAAAAGACACATTTTGTGTATATTTTATTATTGTAAATCTAGACCATTGATAATTAGGTCTTAGATTTGACAATAGATATTTTTTTGGCTTATCTTCCCCTAGAAGGAAACCCTATTTTATGAGGGTATTGTATTACATTTTTGCATTGTGATGCATTTTGAGTGTCTAGCAATTGTTGTTTTATCTCTAGATCTTTGGTTGGCGATACTCCTATGAGAATTCTACTCTGCAAGTATATTATAATCTTTGTGATTTTTGAATAATATATTGGGCACCTTTTAGAGTGTGAGATTTTTCTCTCAAAATGGTTTTCCCCACATAAATCATTGTGTTGTAATATGTATGCCATTTATATTTATTTTTGTAATTGTGGTAAATATCTATAAATTTTTGCATTACCCTCCTCTCAAGATTAGTGTAGGAAGTTTTTCTACTACCTTAGCTTCCTTAAAAATGGTATGAAATCCTGATCACCTTTGGATTCAATTGTGGGTTGTTGGGTTTTTTGAACTAATCTAGATTTGAGTTGAGCTTGTGTAGAAGTTACCTTGTGATCTTGTTGCAAGAATTTCCAGATGACAAGTTCATTAGGAAGAATAGAGGTGGAAAAATTCTCTAGAAATAATTTTAAGATTTAGAAGTTGAAGATTGAGGATTTATTGATAGATCAAGATCTATGGGATGTTGTAGATGGGAATGTTTTAAGGCCCACATATCCTACTTTGACTACTCAATATGATATTATGGCCCGCAAAGTCAAGGGTCTAATTAGATTATGTTTGATATACTATGTTTTAATTAATTTCTATAAAAATACCTATGTACAAAAATTATGGAAGAAACTTGGTGAGATGTATCAAGAGAAATCTTCAGTGAATAATATTTTCTTGAGGAAGAAATTGTATTCCTTGAGAATAGAAGAGGGTGGATGAATTACAAGCCACCTAGAAGCATTCAATATATTGATGGCTCAATTGGTATCAATTGGTGTCAAAATGGATGAGGAGGAGAAATTCCAAATCTTCCTTTGTTATTTTCCTAATTCATGGGATTCTCTTGTTATGGCTATTGGGAGTATTTTTGTTATTTTAAAGGCTGAAGATATGGTGGGTTCCTTTCTTTTTGAAGAGATGAGGAGGAAGGTTGTCGTAAGCGGGAAATCAGTGATAAGGAAATAAACATAAATGAATCAAACAAAAGCTTAATTCAAAACCAAAATAAGGATTCCTTTACCCACTACTCATGAAATGAACAATATAAAGCTAATGAATTCAATGAACTAATTGTTAGGAAACGAAGAACAAACAATGAACTCAATAAACTATATCGTTACCCATCTTGTGTCAAAGTATATTTGTATCAATGTTGAATGGCGGATTGTTGAAATCAATACAAAGCCTCCATTATGCATTGTAAAAGCTTCAATGTGTGAAAAGGTTGAAATAGAATTGTGATGATAAATCGTGACATGCTTAAGAGATAATTGTGCAGTGCTTTGCTTATATGAATTCTAGATGATTTGGGAGAAGGTAGAAGGTTATTTTATAGATTTTACGTTTTGAGATGAATGATCGAAATGTAGTTAAAAAATATTATGATCAATGCTTCAAAATTGTTGAGAAGAATTAGATTGGAAGAATCGGTGGTTTTAGATTGCATAATCAATGTGATTGATGAAATCAAGTTGAGTATTCAGTAGAATTGAGGAAATAGATTGAGAGGTTAGTGGGATTGAAGAATAGACGAATCAATTAGGAAATAGATGAATCAGTTAGCCAATCAAAGTGATCAATCAGTGGTCTTAATATGCTAATTCAAAAAAGGGGTGAGGATAATCAATTAAATGAATATTTAATTAACTTTTTTGAGTTGAACTGCAAGTCATGTTTGACTTTAACAAATAAGGTTATATTTTTTTGTTGGCCTTTTTTAATTATGTTGATTAATTAATTTAATTATTCTGATTTAGAGAGGGGAAAGTGATTTAATTAAACTATTAAGAGATAAAAATTTAATTGATTTAGGGGAATAGGGTTTATTAGAGACACAATTAAATAATTGATGTTATATAATTAATCAGGGGGAATAAAGGTTAAATATATGATGAAATGGTGAATTAATTAAATAATTTAATAAGATTATTTAATTATTTAATTAATAGAGGAAATTGGGGTTTTTGATGTAAATGATGTCAAATGCAGTGATATAAAATAATAATGATGTCAATGATGAGAAAATGTCATTCAAGATATGCAATTTAAGCATTAGGTTATTTTTTCATGTCTACATCTTTCCCATCTTTGATACAATGCGATTTTGAGCGTTGTGTCAAAGAAAATTCAAAAATTCTTGCTCAAGAGTTGCCCTAGTATGTCTCAATAATGGCGGGATAGCATGGTGCCCCCTCGAGAAATGTGGTGAGCCAAATTTTTCGACAAGCTGATGTGATGTGTTTAAGTGCAAGGACTAACAAAAGAAATGTTGACTAGAAGAAAATGTTAGTAAGATTTAGAAGATGGAAGAAATTGGATGATTGATGATATGTAAAGCATGATGAGTTTGCTTTTGCTTCATGGAGACTTCGTATTTTTAGCAATCCTTATTTATGTAGAAAATAGACATGATGCACCAAGTTATTAATGACCAAGGTAGCTTTGTATCTATTGCATGGACTTTGACTCTACAATCAAGGAGTATTCTTGCTCATACCAGACATATGGAAACCCTGTTAGAGTGTATGGGTGAGAAGCTTTAAAATATTTTGGACCAACTACACGAGAGGTATGGAGTACCTAACATGCAACCACTACACTAAATATCTCAAAACAACTTCCACACATAGAACAAAGAAAGTATTCACCATGGTAGTATCATAAAATATCCAATAAACAAAGCAATCAAAAATGACGCTCAATTTCCCCCATTCCTTCCTCTCTAAATCCTTAATGGAAATCCTCAAGAGATCCTAGGAATGAATCAATAAAATAAATCAAAAAGATAAACAATGTTGTTGTATCACATGCCATATGTAAGGCCCCTCCCTTTATATCAGTGTCATAGCCTTTTATTCTAAACTTATACTACGTTGTTGTGTGGATTAAGGGTGCATCATTTAGATGATACAAGAGTCGGCTATGTTTGAGTACCATTGTATTTTTAGGAATTTTACTCTAAGAGAAGATTAGTTAAATTCTTATGTGAATTCTTCTATTAAGGTATGTGACTAAATCTACATGGATACATACTATAATTTTTCATGCTATACTGTGTTGTTGAGGTTCCCTTGTAATAAAGCTCCTCTTTTATCATTTGAATCATGTTGATTTTGAATGTCTCCTATAGTATCCACTTGAGGTTCCTCATATTAGGTATTATGACAAGAGTCATTAAAGGAGCCTTAGAGGTTTTAGTAAAAATAGCAGGTGCTAATTGGATCCCTATAGTACTACTTAACTTAGAGAAAATAAGCTAGCAAGTGATTAAGGAAAGGTGAAGATTTTTAGAGTTCATAATGCTATTGAGGTTGAGACATATCATTGAATTATGATCTGCACTTGAATTAGAACATCATACCCATACTGATAGTTGAGAGATGTTAATAGTGAGTTAATATGATAGGGATGTTTGGACCTAGCTTTGATTAGAGTAATAACATGTTAATTTGATTGTCATTGAGGTGAAGGGAATGTTATGGATTCCAAAGTAGAGGTTGTGGCAATGAGTTTGATTGATGTAAACAGGGGCACCTCATTAAGGTCAGTAGGAGATCTGAGTGATATCAGATGAAGATTTTTTGTTTGAGGTTGAGAGCATTTCATAAGGATAATAGGAAAAATGTTTCATTGGACTTAGGGTGTTGTTACAACAAGCCTTAAATATTTGCAAAATTTCAGGTTGGGCCTCGAGCTTACCTTGCATCCCTTGCTAAAGAGAAAAGAGTTAATCATTTTTAGCTAAGTCCAAATAGGTATTGGACTTTGGGCTTCAGTCATGCCTCATACCGAATTCCTCAGAGAAATGAAGAAAGAGTGTGCTAAGTCTGAAAAGGTTTTGGACATCAAACTTCAACATTGAGGGTTACATTTGACTTCAGGTTAAGTAAGCACTAAAAAGGGATCAACAAAGGCTAACACTCGAAAAGGTTTCAGGATTAGAGGTTAGCAATAAGTCTTATGACTTATCAAAATTCTAAGTGAGGAAAGTGGTATGGAGGAACCCTGACCCCCAAAAAATGTTTTGGCATATGCCTTAATAGTTTGGCAAGGCAAGCAGTTAGTATGAAGAAAGCCTGAAGGCCGACACATGAAATGGTTAAGGTTTGTGAGTGAAGTGTTTGGTTGTCATATTTTGGTTGGAAGGCTTATGCCTTATTAAAGGGAATGTAAGTGGTAGGAGGTAAGGCCAAACCCCGACACTTGAAATAGGTTTGGAGTTTGTCGATCGGTGTTAAGGCTTATGTCCTAGCATGAAATAAAGGAAGGAGTATGAGGTAACATCAAACCGTGACACCTAAAATGGATTCAGTATTGTGGTTTTGGCCTTAAGTTTTATAACTTAATTGTTTGATAAGTATGTAGTTAGAAGAAACCTCGAATCCCAATATCTGAGACATTTTCGATGTTTTTGGGTCATCATGGAGGATTATGTCTTAGTGGATTTTCATGTATTCGATAAGAAGAAGCTCAAAGACCGGTAACCAAAAGAGTTAAGTTTTTTGATGCTCACAATGGTTGTTTTGGGCATCGTGGGTCAAGAGGTTGGCTTACACATTAATGCAAAGGCATGGAAATGATAAGGTGGAAGAGAGAACCCTACCATCCAACAAACTCATGCATGTATCAGAGGTTGGTGGGAAGGTTGCAATGGTGTAAAGGCAGGCTGAATGGTAATAGGTAAGACTGATGGGCCAAACCCCGATAGTTGAGAAGAGCTTTGAACATGTGTGTTCAAGCCTACTTGATAAGTTCTTCTTTGCACTTCAAGAATAAAGGGGGAGTAGCGATCCCCAACCACTGAAAATTGTAAACATTGTTTAAAGTTTCATAATTCAGTATTTTGAAGGTTAGAGTGTGGGCTTACGATGGTGCACAAGAAGCAAGATAAAGGGTAAGATCGGTGGCCAAACTCCAATGAGTTTAAAGAGGATTGGACGTTGTGGTTCGGTCTTGTTTCTTGATGAATTCAAAGCATGTTGGTCATTGTAGGATTTGAGAAATACAAATCCACAGAACTCGATCAATACCTGCATGCAAAAGACTTGTCACAAAGAAAGAGAGAGATCAAGACAAGGGTTTGGCTCTCGCAATGTGCAAGATGTATTCCAGAAAAATGAAATAGAGCATCAAAGAAATACAAGAGATCAATCCTTATAAAAGGAGATCAAAACCTAAAAGGAAAACCTAATCCTAAAGGTGAGTGCATTTAATAATTAATATTAATTATTAAATGACTAATATGTGTGCAAGGTGAAATCTTAAGAGGAGAGTAAAGTTAATTAATTACTTTACTCTAACACCCCCCCTTAAGATGAGCAAGAGTGCAGCTACAAACTAGTGCAAGAAAGCAAAAGTAACTACAATGCATGAAAGTAAAATTGGGTCCCGGCAACTAGACCTGATCAGGTACCCAAGTACAAGGAAATCTCTATGAAACGGAGAAAAGGAGAAAAACTAGTGGGAAAAAACTCCTCTCCAAAAAGAGATGCAAAAAAGAAAGTACAAATGGAATGTCTCAAGAGACTCTCTCAAGAACATATGCAGATATACAATCAGATACCCCCCCATGAGAGAGAGTGGAGACTCCAAAGCCCCCCCAGAATGAGAGAACCCCTAGCCAATGATCAAACCGATGTGTCGCCTCGGAGGAAGAAACAGATCCAACGGTCGAAGAAGAGGAAATCCCTGGATGTGAGGTGAAAATGGAAGTCCTAGATGATGCACACTGAAGAATGAAATAGCAACATGAGTGTATGAATAACAAAATGGTGAATCAAACAACTCAAGATGATCCTGAAATGGAATCTCCAATGAAGAAGGGATAACAGGTGTGCTGAATCTGTCATCTATGAGGAAAGGAATATCCTCTAATATGGCCTCAACAACTGCACTTAATGGCTCGATGAGTGGAGCGACAATGTCAGATATGGCCTCAACAACTACACTTGATGGCTCGATGAGTGGAGCGACAATTTCAGTCACAGCTGAAGAGGAATCCTGCTGAATAGATGTGATCTCAACAGGAGGAAGAGGTGTAGAAGTCTCAACACTAGTCTCATGAACAAATGGAAGAACACATAAGTTCAAGTGACTGAACTTCTCCTCAGATACTGCATGCTCTCTTTTAGAAAGAGAGGGAGATGGTGGACCAAAGTGTGTAAATGCATACAATCGGGAAGAATGATCAACTGTCCCTGTTGCAACAATGTTGCCAGTCTGAATGTCTTTGATGTGCACTGAATCAGGTGTGAACTCAACTGTCTTCCCTGTCCCACTGTGAGCAATCTGATAAATGGAGAGAAGGTTAGTGGACAAAGATGGAACACATAGTACATCATTGAATGTACCGCCATCAATATCGATAGAACCTTTCCCACATACACTCATATAAGTGTTATTACCCATCAAGATGTGTGGTGAGGATGCAGCCTCGAAAGATGAGAACATGTCCTGAGAAGATGCCATATGGTGTGAAGCACCTGAATCCAGTAGCCATCTAGATGAATGTGAACTGGTGGTTGCACATAATGCATGACCCTTATGTGGGGCCTGTCCATCTATCTGGAATGATGGTGAAGAAGAAGACCCGCCTGAAGTAGATGAAGAAGAGTGATGAATATGGTTCTTCTCAAGAAGAGCTGTCAAATCTGAAACCTGTTTTGCATATCCATCTATCTTCTTCTCATAACACTTGGACTCATCATGTCCTAGCTTAGTGCAATAAGCACACTTAGGTCTATCTTTCTTCGATGATTCCCCCTTAGGAGAAGGTGAATCAGAAGTCTTCTGTGAACTAAAATCCTTCCAATGCTCTGTGGTCTGTGGTTTTTGTTTTTGTTTCTGCTTTTGTTTCCCCTGAGATGACTGTGCTACCAACGCTTGGTGCGGTGATCCTGTGAGAGCATCCAACTGTGATATCTTAGCCTACTCTCGTGTCAAATGATCACAAAACACCTCAAAAGAAGGCATGGTAAAATGTGCACCCAAGGCATCCATAGTGGAATGGAAGGTAGATGAGAATATCTGAAAGTTCCCATGAAGCTTTGACAAAATCAGGTAAATACACTCTGTATCAGTCTTAACCTTACCACAACCCTGTAGAAGAGATCTTTGTTGTTTGAATTTCATCAGAAAGTCCTCAATGGAGGGAAAAGAATCAGGTACAAGTGAAGTCAACTCTGCCTCAATCTGTAGTGCTCTAAACTCGTTGATAATGCCAAAAATTCCCTCAAACTTGGTCCAATAGGCCCTAGGTGTGAGACACCCTTCAAGATGAAACAAGAGACTGTCTGAAATGTGCAAAGCCATCAATCCCATAGCCTGATCCATATTGTTCCTGTGCTACATAACCTCAAAGGCGTGAGTCAATGGAGGTTGAACCGCATCCAAACAGGACCATAACCCTCGAGACTGGAGAAGTGTCATCATGCGACCCTTCCAAGTGTGATAATTATGCAGTGTGAGAAGCTCAATAGATCTGTCGGCCATGCTGTGAACCGTGCCTCAACTGCTCTGAATGTTTTTTTTTTATTATTAAGTGGTCTTTCAGAACTAGACAGAAGATGCAGAAGGGTTTTTTTTGTTTTGGTGTTTATAGATTTTGGTTTTCCAATGTAAATAATAGAAAGCAGGAAAAAACACCCCCCCACAATGCAAAAAACCAATCCCCAGTACAAACTGAAAGCCAGAAAATAATAAAAAGTAGTATATGTATGAGACAAATTTTGGTGTATCTGAAGAATTTTCTAGTGAAATAAACTACAGATCTAGAAAGAGTATAGAACCACCTTTTTGACACCTATTCGCTTTCGAAAAACGAAGCAAAATTGAACAATTTATGCCCCTCGGAGTGCAAAAAGATCATCTAACTTTGACTGAAAAAAACTGCATGCAAACTGAATATTTTTGAAGAAATTCCTACACCATCAAAATGGGCTCAGAACCAGCTTTCCGACAATATTTTGTTTTCGAAAAACCGAGTTCGTATGCAAAAGTTATGGCCAAAATACCAAAACTGCTCCAAAAAGGTTTGAGGGTTAAGCCTGGTGGTTAGGCTAACCGCTAGCATTAACCACTAGCGGTTAACTGACGGCGGCGCCATAACTCTGTGATTTTTTTCGGATTGCGTGCCGTACCAGGCCGTATGACCCAGAAATGAAAAAAATTTCCCTCCCGGAGTCACTGTGTCCGATTTCGACGATTTAACAGTCGATTTAGGGGTTTTTGGGTGCTCTGAATGCGATGATGAGGTCTGTTTGGGCTGAAATTGCTCCAAAATTTCAGGTACGCTCTAGATCAGGAACCCTCAAAAAACATCAAACCCTCGTAGATCTAACACCGTGAAGCCAAATTTGATGAATTTTATATCAAAATAGGGGTTTTTGGATGTTGCGAGCTCAACGGTGAGATTCGTTTGAGCTCAAAGTGCACCAAAAAAATAAACCCCCTATTCCAAATAAAAACTAGAAAATAAACACAAATATGATGCAACCAAAAAAAGATCTCTAATTCTTTCAAAAACTGAACAAGCTGCAGCAGATTTGGCTCAGATACCATGTAGGATTTGAGAAATACAAATCCATAGAACCCGATCAATACCTACATGCAAAAAACTTGTCACAAAGAAAGAGAGAGATCAAGACAAGGGTTTGGCTCTCGCAATGTGCAAGATGTATTCCAGAAAAATGAAATAGAGCATCAAAGAAATACAAGAGATCAATCCTTATAAAAGGAGATCAAAACCTAAAAGGAAAACCTAATCCTAAAGGTGAGTGCATTTAATAATTAATATTAATTATTAAATGACTAATATGTGTGCAAGGTGAAATCTTAAGAGGAGAGTAAAGTTAATTAATTACTTTACTCTAACAGTCATAAGGTAGAAGGTAGAGGGTAAGACCAAAGGCCAAACCCTAATAGGTGTAAGGAGCTCCAGATTTAAGTGTTTGGGCTTGCTTCTAAGGTCTTTCTATGCATTCCAAGCATGAGGTCGGGAGGATACTCAACACCCAAACCCTGAAGGTTGGTAAGCTTAAGGTAAAAAAAATAGAGTAATCTCATCATCCCGCATATGCTTGCATTGACTTGGTTGACCAATGCGGGCATGCGGGATAGTGACACATGGAAAGTATTGATTGTTGCGCCTAATTCACATCGTTGTTGTGAATCAATAGTGATCTACAAACAAAATTTAAAGTAGGTCAAATCAGATGATGGTACTTTAAAGAAAGGTAGGTATTTGTGTGGTGCTTATTACAGGCATGAGTTTCAAGATCAATGGCCTACATTCAAAGGCTAGTTTTTGTCAACAGTTAGGTTAAGGAAGTGAAGGCAAAAATTGAGATGTTAGATCCAGGTAACATTCTTGTGAAGGAATGAAGAAAATGAAACAACCATTAATTCAAAAGGACATCTAGGTAAGTAGAAGTAGTTTGAGCAAACAAGGAGGACATTGAATTCAAAAAAAATCCCTAGATTATGTTATGCCAAAAATTGCAAGTGAAGAAAATGGCTCAAAGGGACACGACTCATAGGGGAGAAGTTGTCGATGAAGAAAAGAGAAATGGGTGGCATGTGACTAGTCTCCGGGTGGCAGAGGTTGAAAGGTTGGGGTCTCACTATTGTCTCAAATAGGATCATATGTCTAAAGTTATTCATTTGGTTTCATGGAGAACAAAAAATGGTGGAGCCGAATCAAGGGCTCAAGACACCATCTCAGGCCCTGGATATTATTTTCATAGGTATGGGGGTTTATCCCTAGCTATTTTTTAAGCATACCCACCTGGTGTTTTGTGTGTGTAGATTCATTTCTATATTGGACCCTATCGTGTGCATTGGGGGCATTGGTCGTGTTTTTCATCTATTGTTTTAGCAAGGATAATACCTAGGAGTTTTTGTTATACCCAAATCGTATCTATGAGTGTTTTGGGACTGTGTGATTAAATTTAGCCTCCATCAACCACTCCATTGGTATCAAGTGAAACCCTTGTCATAAGCCATTGCATGCCGATTTTAATGTTATCCCTAAATGAGTTGAACTCGAAACCCTACTTCCTTCTTATTCTTCAACGCCAACAACTATAATTATATGTGTGTGTGTTTGATACAAAATAACTAGTATGAATCATGATTGTTAGAATGCTCCATTTGGCGAGATTCAAGTATTGCACTCATGGTATAATTTGATAGTTGTTTAGATGAATTTGGTCTTGAAATATCAGTTTATATTATTTGAATAGAAGACCCCATTTCATCATCATGGGTCTAAAATATTTCTTGCTCAGGGGTTTGGCTAGAGCTCATGAGGCTACATGATGCCAATATGGTCGGGAGGTGAGAAGGTTTGATTCTTTGAGTTTTCTTATTACTGTAAATTATCTTGTGGTCAGAGGTGGCCATCAAACTTCTCACTTAACTATAATTTTAACCATGAAGTGAAGCAGATATTAAGTATAAACATTAAATTTTCATGTAAGTGTGATGTGTTTTATTTATGATTAAACTATCCTTTGAACCATGCCTATCCATATCGAGGTTTTAGACCTCTAGCTTCACCTAAGTGGGTGGAAGCCGACGGTGAAACTGTCTGGGGTAAGAGGGCCCTAGAAAGGGTTGCATACCCCCTCTTATATTCTCTAATTAATGGATTGGAGGCATAGGATGTTTTTGTGAAAATCATTGAGGTTAGCATATTTTTGTGTTTTTGGATTATGAGGGTGACTAAGGTAGAGTGGTATTTGAACCTAAGGGTTATACTCCTTGTGTTAGTCAACCAATTGTATGAAGGTTGAATTTCCCAAAAAGATTCCATATGTGGATTATTTTGTTAACCTTTCACCCCTTAATCTTATTGATGTTATATGGTGACCTTTGTATGGTTGGATTAAAACCATGACTTCAATTATAATTATCTATTCAAGATATGTTTTGGTTACCTTCATCCTAGATCAATTCTTAATTATCTATGTTGGAAAGTGGCCCTTGAGGGGCGTTGTAATTAGGGTTGTGAATCACTCCTTATAGTAGAAGGAGCCCTTATATATTTACCGTTGTCATTAATTCTTAGTATTTACTACCATTGTGAGTTAGTGTTGTTGTAAACCTGGGTGTTATGTGTGATTGATAGTCAGTCAAATATGAGTTGGATGAACTCAAGTTGTTGAACTACGGTTTCTCTACAAAATATATACGTAGGCAAGGCCATCTGAGATGAGCCCCTGAGGAATTAGGTTTGGCCTGTAGGATTTTCTCTCTTTTCATTACTTGAGTTAATATTGGTATATTGTATTGGCATAGCTTGTGACTTGATGGTGTCTTTTGAATTAAGTTGTGATGAATGATGAGTTGTAGAGATAATTCAAGCCTACCTTGATGATGTGAATCCCTTGTCTTCTCTTGAAGCTCTACTGGGGTTGCCTAAGCAATTTAGTATTTAACTGAATATTATAATCTATATTTGGTCAAATGTTGTTATGATTTTTGTGAATTGTGTGCTTGGGGATAAAGTTTGGTGAGTTAGTCGTGTGTTGTAATCGAAATTTGAAATTTTTGTTTTGTGCTTAGCTATATTTTATTGAAAATTTTTGGGGCATTACATCATATCTGTTTTGAGTTTTCAGGTTGTTATCTGGTATTGATGATGTCTATTGTAGGAACAATCTATCCGTTAAGACATATCTGAGGATGTTGATGGTGAATTGTCAAGAGATAGGTAGTTAACACTTTGGCTTTGTTTTTGTCTTTTTACAATTAAATCTTTGTGATTGTTTGCTTGAAAGTTATTGCTTGTGATGTTGCTTTGCTTGTGGTTTGTTTTGTCAAAGGATGAGGGTGATGATTGTTTATTATGGATGGAGAGTTTATTGTGAATAGGTGATGATGGAGATATAATGATTTTTTTATTTTTTGAGTTTATTTGATGCTATTTTTGTTATTTTCAGGATTTTAGAAACAAATAGGGGGACTTAAAGCGACTGACCTAATGCCTCTGGGGCCGATCAAAGATAAGCATTGCCTATGTGGTGAATGCAGAGACATTGTATTTCAACTATATTGATTGACATTATTTTGGAGTTTTCTCACATTTTATGAATGTTTTTTATTTTGATAAAGTATTTTGAATGTTTTCTTTTCTTTTGGGGCACTAACCTAGGGCCTCAGGGGCTCATCAATTCTGATGGCTGATGGACTTGATCATTAGTTCTTTTTCTATTACTTTTCATATGCTTTCAGACAATTTTTATATGTTTTCTAAGATAGAAACTTCCATAATATGCTATCCTATTATAACATACCTTGCAACTTGAACCTAGTTTGAAGAATATGAAATATGGTGATATTTATAGCAATTGCATGATTTAAATGTGAGAATGTATGTATATAAATAGAACTCTATGATTTAATTATGAGGTTTAGTTGTATATGTATGTTGTATGGATTAACCTCTCTATAGCTCAATATGAGGTAACAAGAACAAAGCATTTGTAGCAAGAACCGAAGCAGTGAAATAGGGGACCATTGAAGTTCAAACCGTCTAAAGTGCAATAAGTTGTGGAGATGGACGTGAACCATCTTGGAGGAATAAATACTGAAGAAGGATACTTGTTCTAGAACTCTAAACGTTTGCCTATGTGTTTCAAATGCAAGCTATTTCATTTAAGATCTTTGTTGAATAAGTCTTTAGTTCCTTTTTAGTTAGAATAAATAAGCCAATCTTAATTTCATATCCTCATATGTAGGAGTGATATTAATGGTTGCAATTAGTTAGTAGTTTGAATTAGTATCTCCCTATTTTTCTATAAATTTAGGGGATGAGTTTGTAGCTAAGTTAGTTGGTTGTTACAAGTTATTAAGAAGTTAGTCATTTTCCAGTTTTAAATTATCCAAAAACATGTTGTTAAGATGCCATTATTGAATACAATCTAAAGAAGGATTTTGTTTGATATTTGGTGATATGTAATGAATGGAATTGTATGTTACATGGATGTGTAATATTCTAAGTTAGATCTGGTTCTTAGATAAGTGAGAAAGTCCCCTAAGTTGGCCACTCGAGGTACTGCCTTTCACTTCATTTATTTATTTATTCATGCAATTTTGTTAATAACATTTTTATTTGTTTCATAAATACATTGCAAGTAAAGTAGAATAGTTCTTAGGGTTGATTACATCAATTGTTGTTCATGAATTGTTGTATAAATAGTGAATCTTAGCACTCCAGAGGTTAGATTTGAATGCTTATTATTTTGAATAAGTTTTAGATTGATTATGTACTTCCTTGTTATTAGAAGACACCTACAACCTATGTTGTAGGTACCCGTAGCCATTAGGTTATGTAACTACTTTTACTATATTTGCAATTTTCTAAGCTTTCGAAAAAGTAGAATAGATTGAATAAGTTTGCATAGGATAATTTAGGTGTACATGAGTCCATGAAGGTACATATTGTGTAGTACCATCATAAGCTTACACACCTTGGTTGATGATTTAATGTAGTCTTAACAATGTGAAGTGGATTGTTTAGCTAGTTAACCCTATTAATTGAGTTTAGTTTACCTAGTTTACAAACACATTAGTTAGACTCTACATTTTTGGCGTCATTGTTGGGGATGGTGTTATCTTCACAAACCTATTTTTATAAAGTTTTCATAGTTAATTTTTATTTCAAACATTAGGACTGTTAGGCGCCACTTTTTTAACACTAAGATACTAACATTGTGCAGGCCTATTGAATCTAAAGTCATATTCTATGTATGTGGAGGTGGAGAGATCCCTTGGGTAGGTTCCTTCCCTCTACACGCCAAGAAGCTATTGCAGACATTGGTGAACCTAGTACTCCAAGCGAAGGTACCACTAAAGAAGAAATTTCCTTTTCACCAACTTCTAGTGTACATACAAAAGGAACATATCGCACCATGGATGATGCAGTAGATGATGATGCCTGACCAACATTTGGGTTTCCTATTACTGATAAGAAAAGGGCTACAGTGGTGAAAAACATCCCTCCTTCAGCCTTTCTAGTTTTCTATGGGTTAATAATTGAAGACCCAAATACATTCCTCTTTGAATTTGATGTCTTATGCATAAGTTATGATTATACTTATGATGCACATAGGTTGAAGCTTTTTCTTGCCACTCTCAAGGACACAACTTTGAGATGGTTTATGGGATTAGGTAAAGATGTTGCTCCTGATTGGGACACCATGAAGAAACTGTTCTTGGAAAATTATCAAGACTATTGTAGAGCACCTGATAGGAGGAAGGATGATATATTTTGAATGACACAAAAGGATGATGAATCTTTAGAGGATTAAGTTGAAATATTTCAGTTTTCTCTTAAGAAAAACCACCAAAACAAGTTGTCAAAAGAGTCTCTTAAGCTAGTATTTTTGAGAGGATTTAATGAAGACTATATTGATGCCCTCAACCTTATTTGAGGAGGGGACTTCTCTCAAATGACATTTGAAGAAATTTGTAAGATATGCAAAAACTACTCTAGAACCTTCACAAAGAGACCGAGAGAAACTAGAACATCATGAGTTCTTGGTAAATCATCTACTGGAGTTTCTAAATTTGAGTTGAGAAATCTATTATCCAACATGAAAGAGGATATAACCAATACTTTGGTAACACAGCTGGATACTCCACATAAAGAAGAAGCAGGAGGAAGCGGAGGCTATGCTTATTGAGTATTGTCCAAGCTGCAGGCAAAGAAAAGCAAATTGTAAATGTAAAAGAGTGGTCAACATCCAGCAAGAAACAGTTGAGAAGCCTGACTTTCAACCCATTAAAGGAGATGATGGATAGCTCTTTTATATAGCACAAAGGAGGACATGGCAGTAGAGACAAGGTATGCCACAAGACCACCTTAGCTTTAATTCATCTTTTCCAATTGGCAACCAAAACTTTTATGCTTGGAACTCTCAGTCCTGGAAAGTAAATTAGAACCAGTGGAAAAATCCCCAATGGCCAAACCCTCAACCTCATTGGAACCAATAGCCAAATCCTTATCCACAACAAAACTTTCAAGGTTCCAATTACAATCTACAATGGCCAAACCAGTAGAATCAATGGCAACCTCAGTGGCAGAAAGGCCAACAATGGCAACAACAAAATATGAACTATCAACAACAACCCATGCTCCCTCCTCCACAACAACAACAAGCATTAACGCCACCATAAAATCCTGCATCCCAGCCACTCAAGCAAAAAATACCTGCTAAACCTACACCTAATCCTAACACTAAGCATGTTTAACAGGCTTATACAAATGAAGCTATGCAGTACCCCACTAGGTGAGTGATGTCCACCTCAAATTAGGAAAACAAATTTTTGGGCCTTCATCCCCCCAAATTAAAAAAATGGAGGATGAGAAACCTACAGTTGAGGCTTCTAATAAACCACCTTTGGAGATTGAACAAAACTAGGTACACCAAACTACCTCAAATCCCAAGCCACCTTTTTTTGAATGCCTAGCTCTACAAAAGCATCACATACAGGCTGAGATAGACCTTTTAGGGCAGTTGAAAGATGTTAACATCAAAATCCCACTTATCCAAGCTATCAAATGCATCCCCATATATACTAAAATAGTAAGGGATCTTTGTCTTGAAAAACAAGGTAGAAAAAAGAAAGATGCATAAATAGTTCATATTTTCAGGAATCTTGTAGATATCATGTTGGGGAACATTATAGTCCCTAAGTATATCGATCCTGGAAGTCTAGTTGTGGACATTGAAATCAATGGGACCCTCATTAAGAACACTTTGATATACTTTGGGGCAGCCATCAATGTCATGACAAAAGAAACAATGTAGTTGCTTTAGTTGATCAACCTCAGGCCCACACAAACTATCTTATAATTAGTTGATAGGTCTATGATCAAACTTGAGGGAATTATTGAAGACCTAGTTATTGCATTGGATTCTTGGGAATAATTTGTAGACTTTATAGTATTACAACCCAAAGTTAATTTTGTGGGTTACCCACTCATCCTAGGCAGGCTAGTTGGCAACAGTCGATGCAATTATAGGCTGCAAATCTGGTAAAATGATAATATCCAATGGGAAAATCACAAAGAACTTGGTTCTTTATCCACCTACCCAACCATATGTAGACCTTGGTCACACCATTTGGCCTAATTTGGGTGAGGAGGAGGAAGATAGCTATTCTCTTCAAACATCGATGAATATTAAGTGCAACCCCTTATTGGATGACCAAGATGAAGATGATCTCATTGCTCATATAATCCAAAATGATTGTGGTAGGATCCCGCAACAGCAAGATTGTCTCATATGCCTATAAGACCCCTTGCAAAGTATTGTACCTATCAATTTTGTAGAAGTGATATCACAGCTATTTCATTCAGTACTCCCTCAACAATGTTTACCTATTATACCAAGCCTTGATCTCTCTCAGTCCAAGAGTCATCAAAGTAGTTGGAAATTATGCTAGGGAGGATGTTAAATATTAATAATGCCTTGATTGAGGAACAACATAATTCTTTGCAATCAGTGTTGCAGGCACACTCAACTACATATGCATGGGATTACCATGATATGAGGGGCATTGATCCTGATCTATGCATGCATAGGATTTATATTAATGGTGGCTACAAACCTACAAGATAGCCATAGAGATGCATGAATCTAGCTCTAAGAGATATAGTGAAAGTTGAATTGCAAAATCTTTTCGATGTTGGTTTTATATACCCTATATCAGACAGTGAATGGGTTTCACTATTGGTAATAGTTCCTAAGAAAGGTGGGAAATGGAGAGTCTGTATTGACTATAGGGAATTAAATGTTGCCACAAGGAAAGATCACTTTCCACTATCATTTTTTGACCAAGTTCTTGATTCTTTGGCAGGAAAGAAATATTTCTCATTTCTTGATTGTTCTAATGGTTATAACCAGATCAAGATTGCACCAACAGATCAATATAAGACCACATTTACCTGCCCTTGGGGAGCCTATGCATATTATGTTCTACCTTTTGGCTTGTGCAATGCTCCAGCTACCTTTCAAAGAGTAGTACTCAACATATTTTTTGATTTTGCACATAACTGCATGGAGATATACATGGACGATCTCACCACTTATGGTGAAAGTTATGAGGAAGCTCTTAGTAACCTGGAGAAAGTTAAAAATATGTAAGGAACATAATCTATCACTCAGCAATGAGAAGTGTTTCATGATGATGACACAAGGAATTGTGTTATGAAACTTTATATCCAGTGAAGGAATATAGGTTGATCCAAAGAAGATTGAAATTATATCTACCCTAATTGTACCACAGAAACAAAACCATGTAAGAAGCTTCCCTGGACATGCAGGTTATTATAGGCGATTCATCCAATATTTTAGTAAAATTGTTGCACCTTTGTTTATTTTATTGACAAAGGATAGTGAGTTTGATTGGATTGAAGGTTGTTATAGTTCATTTGATAAATTAAAGACAACTCTACCTCATGCACTAGTTCTAAGAGGTCCAAATTGGACATTACCATTTCACATACACACTGATGCATCAAACTTTTCTATTGGAGAAATCCTAGGGAAGAAAGAAGGAAATAAGGAATATGTAATACATTATATCAGCAAAAACCTCCAAGGAGCAGAGTTGAACTACATTGTGACAAAAAAATAAATGCTTGCAATTTTCTATTCCATTAACAAGTTCAAACATTATATAACTAGATATCAAGTGTTCATACATACAGATCATACATCCATCAAATACTTGATGAATAAACCAGTAGTAGATGGAAGAATTATAAGGTGGTTATTGTTGCTGCAAGAATTTGACATAACAATAGTTGACAAGCCTAGAAAGGCTAATGTGGTTGTTGATTTTCTGTCTAGATTGCCTACCCAATCAGCCAAAGGGGTGATTGATGATTCTTTCCCTAATGAGCATCTATTTTCTCTAAATGTACACACACCATGGTATGTTGATATTGCTAACTATTTGGTAATAGGGAAAATTCCAGGTTACTTTTCTCCAAGAGAGAAAAGATAGTTGGTTCACAAATGCTTCCCTTATTCTTGGATTTCTGGATTTTTATTTTACATTGGCCCATATAACATTATGAGAAGATGTATCAGGGAGGATGAAGTGTTTGATATATTGAAAGCATTCCATGATGAACCCTGTGGTGGACATTTTGTAACCAATAGGATAACCTTTAAAATCTTGACAAGAGGATACTACTAGCCAACCCTACATAAAGACTCTGTTAAGTATAGTAGAAGTTGTAACTGTTGCCAAAGAATGGGAAGACCCACAAGAAGTGATAAAATGCCTTTACAGCCCCAGTTGGCACTGGATCCTTTTAATAAATGGGGGCTAGATTTTATCGGTCTTATCTCTCCTAGTTCAAATAACAAGGAATACATATTGGTATGCACTGACTACTTAACCAAATGGGTAGAAGTAAAATCATTGCAGTTTGCCAAAGATGGCAATGTAGCAAAATTCTTATATGAGGAGATCTTTACTGGGTATGGTGTACCTAAAGAGATAGTGACTAATCAAGGACCAGAATTCACATCAGATCTGATTTCCAAATTGGTAGAAGAGTATCAGATCAGGCACAAGAAATCTACCCCATATCATCCTCAGGCTAATGGTCAAGTAGAGGTCACCAATAGGGAGATTAAAAATATATTGACAAAAAGAGTGTAGCTTCATAGAAGAGATTGGGTATCCAAATTACCAAAAGTTTTTTGGGCATACAGAAGCACTCGGAAGACGAAAAAACAACAGTATTTCCTATTGAATTTGAATACAAAACATTAAGGACATTAGTTGAGCTGGGTATGGATTTAAAAAAGGAACAAAAGGAAAGGTTGCATTCTTTGAATGGGTTGGATGAGATACACATGGAAGCAGTACATCATACAGAGGTGATGCAGTAGCAACGAATGAAATGGTGTGATTAGTTCATAAAGACAAAAGAATTCACTAAAGGAGATTGGGCTCTAATATATGACTCAAAGTATAAATATTTCAAGGGAAAATTCTAATCTAGGTGCATGGGCCTTATGACATTAGCAAGGTTTACCCAAATGGAGAAATGCAATTGCATACCATTGATGTGACCCGGTTCTCACTTCTTGTTAATGGACACAAACTAAAGTTATATAACAAACCAATGCAACATGACAACTTCATCTTTTCACTAATCCAACAATATGGTGCTCATAGTGAACCTGAAATAGAAGTTGATTCACAAAGTCTTACATTTGTACTAGGGTACATACCAAGCACGTCTAGCGATCCAAAGATTGAGTTACAAAATTCAACCACTGAAATCACCCAGGCATAATTTCCCATGCTTTAAAACACATGCATACACAACACATTATTCATGCACACACAAAAAATTCTCCATGATATACACTCTACTCTAGAGGAACCTATTATCTAGTTATTCAATATTTATTGGGACTTGTTTCTGTAGGGACCTGAAAAGTTCATTTGTCACATACAGACGGGCCCTATGCTTGAAGTACCCACAACAACACTTGTTGTACCTACACCTACACTATCTTGGAAAAAATGAATTGTTTTCCCACACATTTCACTCATATCACATGCCTCATTCATTTCCCAATAAAGCGCCCATAGCCAGTCCCACTCAAATCACCACCACCAACTTTTCATCCACTATCATGCATTTCATGTCAATCAAATCAATTAAATGCCAAATTACTTCTTTCGATTCCAACTTGTTCCAAAAGATAATTGCTATTACACATGCATGACAAGTAACTTCTCATAATTAAATTATATTTCTTTTTGTATTCATTAATATTCTTGATTTAAGTTATGCATGCAAAAAATATTTCACTAGTCCTTTTCATTATTCTTCCATCACCCCTATCGCATCATGCATGAAAGGTCACTTCAATTTAAGTTGGGGGAAGGGGTATTATAGCTATGATTATTCTTGGTTTTCACCACTTTTCACTACCTAAGTTTATCAAGTATCATTTTATGCAATCCTTCTAAAACTCCCAAACATAAAATACCTCTTTGTTAATACCGATAAGGTGATTTCTACCCTAAAATAAGCTAAGATAAGAAGATTTTGCACTAGATTGAGCTAAAGGAAAAGAGGGATTGTGAGTTGCAGTATTGGGTATAAGGGAAGGTATTTGAAGTAGTAAAATTGGGGGGTTTTAAAGGTAGTTGAGTCAAGTTTTGAGTAACAATTTGAATTCTACAAGGTTGCAAAACAATAGGACAATGGGAGGAGATGTTATACATAGGGAACCATCTACGCATAAAGAAATATTTGAAGATTTGATGGTTTTACCCCTCTTTACTAGAGTAAGATGGTTGAATACTTCTTGTAGCTGATAGAGTATGATAATGACATAGCAAGAGATTTTACAACAACATTACAATATGATGAATCAAAAGTGAGAGGGTTGGTAGTAGATGCTTCCGAGTTGGCAATTTCTCGTCATAGGATTACCTTGGATGAGGTTTGAATACCCAGCTTGTGCAAATGCAGTGGTGAAAAGGGAGGATTTTTGTGAGCACAGATAAATTCTGGACTCAACATCTCAAGGTACAAAGTGGCTTTCCCTTCCATTCTTTTGGGGAAAATGCGCTAGTTATATTATTAGATATTTTACTTGTGATGTCCGTCACAATCTCTTATACACTATGCATTTTAAGTTGCTAAATCATTTATGGCATGATAAACTAGTGAATGTGCCCAATTTTCTATATAACATGTTGAAGAGAATGGAAAATGAATATTAGAGGAAACAAATAGACACCACACTGTCCCATCATTGTTTGATAATCCTACTGGTTAAAAGGGGTCTAAGAATTCAACACCCACAAGTTAATTGGGATGATTTCAAAAATTGTAAGGATATCACTCAGTTGCTTAAGGCACCTAAAGTAGAGGATGAACCTCAACCTAGTTCTGAACCAAAAATTGAACTTGAGAGAGGAAATTCTCCTATTACACTGTTGGCTTCACCTACCCGCAGCCATAGCAGGTCAGAACAACATGATATATCAAAACATATGCCAATGGTAATAGAAGAGCCATCATCATCTCAAAACCCTCGAGCTAAAAGAGGAACTACATCAACATCTTCCAAAGGGAAACTAAAGAAGAAAGGTGTTGAGAGGCAAAAAAATGTTGTAAGGAAAGGGGTAGAGAAGAAAAAGGGGAGTAAAAGGAAGAAGAAGAGAAAAGTTACACATGAAACTGTTGCTCCCCGATGCTCAGGTAGGTTGAGAAGGTACAATGTTGAAAAGAGAATCATGGAACAGCATGGACATGAAGAAAGAAATTAAGGACAACAAGATAAGGATGCAATGATGATAGATACGTACACAGATAGGGAAAGATATGTCCCTAAGTATGTTTCTATTGATATTCCTAAAAATGTAAATGTGGCTATTAGAAAAAGAAGATATATTTCTTCTTCCTTTGATTTTGATTCAAAGGATATGTTTATTGAAAAGAAAACAAGAAAAATAGCCCCCAGTAGCCCCAATAGGGAGATTTTTGATATTTCAAGGGATGATGATGATTTGAAATTTGAAGAAAAGGAAGAATTGTTGGAAGACAAAAATATAAGAAAAAGAGCTTTAGGAATCTCGTGATAGAATAGAACCAACTCGAAGCACAAGTGAAAATTAATGAGCAAAGAGACAAAGAGAAGGAAATGAGAATTCAGGAGTTGGAAGAAAAGATACATATGGTCATGGAGCTAAGTTGGATTTACTAGCACAGATGGCTGAATATAAAATAGGGGTTCAGGAGAGTGTAGCATTAAATACATGACCCCCTATTGTAAAAACACCAACATATCATACAACTTTGTCTCTAGGATTGGAATTATTAAAAGTCACTAACTAATTCAAGCAAGAAAATGAGAACTAGGAGAAGGAGAAACACATTTTGAATGCATCACTATAAAGTAAGAACTTGAAATTGAATAAGTTTGAGGAGAAATTGATAGAAGTAATAGACGGAGCCATTCAAATCATTGATTGTAGACCTCCACCTAGAATGTATGAATTGTTCTTAAAAGAGAAGTTTCTCAGCTTTCAGTTTAATAAGTTCATTAATGATCGGTCATTTGCTTTAAATAAGAGGCATAGTTTTCTTAGTTTCTTCAATACAATTAACTTGGAGGAGCGGGATTAGTTGTGTGAGTATTATCTCCACAACTATGTGATGATAGAGGACACTTAATGGAATCCCTTAATCTATGTTGTGGATTTGCAAGTAAGAGCGCTGGCATCCTATTTCAGGAGTGAACAACTCCGAGGGGAACTAATGGAAAAATATGAGGAACAAGAGAAAACGGTATCGATGCAGCTCAAGAAAGAAGCAACATATCCCAATAGAGTCACTACTCAATGGTTGACACTCCTTTCTCATCGAGGTTTGGGAAAAGTAATTGTGGACTTAAGACTTAGAGATTACAAAAGAATTCAGTAGCTTGCAAAGACCAGCCTCCAAGACTCCCTAAGGTATGTGGAAAACAGGTGGAACAGCTTGACTCCAGAGTTACAGAAGAAAGAGCCTCACTCTTTCTATAATTTTATGAGTATGTTTGAGAGATTGTGCAAGTATATCAAGATTTCAAGAATGAGAGGAGTGGAATGGCTTCCACTTACCTATCACCCTTCTATTCTACTTCATCCAATAACATAGTAGACAAAAGAAAATAACGATCAATGTATCAATGTGGAATCAGTTAAGTTGGATAGGCTTGTATATTATAATGGCTTTTATCTCAAATAGGGACAGGGAGTCAATGTAGTCATGGATCTTAGGCAGATAGCTATATACTATAATCTTCTTCCCTAAGTGGTTTTAGGCAAGTATTTTTGCTTGAGGACAAGCAAAAAGATAAGTTGGGGGAAATGATGGGCTTGATAATTAGTTCTTTTTCTATTACTTTTCATATTCTTTCAAACACTTTTTATATGTTTTATAAGACAAAATATTCCATAATATGCCATCCTATTATAACATACCTTGCAACTTGAACCTAGTTTGAAGAATATGAAATATGGTGATATTCATAGCAATTGCATGATTTAAATGTGAGAATGTATGTATATGAATATAATTTTGTAATTTAATTATGAGGGTTAGTTTTATATGTATTTTGTATGGATTAACCTCTCTATAGCTCAACATGAGGTAACAAGAATAGGGTATTTATAGCAAGAACCGAAGTAGTGAAATAGGGGACCATTGAAGTTCAAACCGCCTAAAGTGCAAGAAGTTGTGGAGTTGGACGTGAACCATCATGGAGGAATAAATACTAAAGGAGGATACTTGTTCTAGAACTCTAAATGTTTGCCTATGTGTTTCACATGCAAGTTGTTTCATTTAAGATCTTTGTTGAATAGGTCTTTTCTTCCTTTTTAGTTAGAATAAATAAGCCAATCTTAATTTTGTATCCTCATATCTAGGAGTGAGATTAATGGTTGTAGTTATTTATTAGTTTGAATAATTCTCTCCCCGTTTTTGTATAAATTCAGGGGATGAGTTTGTAGTTAAGTTAGTTGTTACAAGTTATTAAGAAGTTAGTCATTTTCCAGTTTTAAGTTATCCATAAACATGTTGCTAAGATGCCATTATTGAATATTGAATATCATATCAATGAATGGAAATGTTTGGAGGATTATGTTTGATATCTGGTGATATGCAATGAATGGAATTGTATGTTACATGGATATGTGTAAGATTCTAAGTTAGATCTAGTTCTTAGTTAAGTGAGACAATCCCCTAAGCTGGCCACTCGAGGTACTACCTTTCACTTCATTCATTTATGCATTTATGTTAATAATATTTTTATTTGTTTCATAAATACATTGCAAGTAAAGTAGAATAGTTCTTATGGTTGATTACATCAATTGTATAAATAGTGATCTTATCACTCCAGAGGTTAGATTTGATTGCTTGTTATTTTGAATAAGTTTTAGATTGATATTGTACTTCCTTGTTATTAGCAGTCACCTACAACCTATGCTACAAGTACCCATAGCCATTAGGTTTTGTAACTACTTTTACTATTTTTACAATGTATAAGCTTTCAAAAAAGTAGAATAGTTTGAATAAGTTTGCATAGGATAATTTAGGTTTACATGAGTCCGTGAAGGCACATATTGTGCAGTACCATCATAAGCTTACACACCTTGGTTGATGATTTAATGTAGTCTTAACAATGTGAAGTGTATTGTTTAGCTAGTTAACCCTCTGAATTGAGTAGATTTTACCAAGTTTACAAACACATTAGTTAGACTCTACAATGGCCTTGCCTACATTATCCACACAAAGGCTCGTAGTTTGCTTTTTGATTAGAGCATATTTTTGACTTTTTTTAAAAATTTTGAATGTTTTTGGATTTTGTATTTTTGACTAAGTTAAAAGACCATTATGAACACCTAAGGGGACTGACCTAAGGCCTCGAGGGATGATCATAGATAAGCCTTGCCTACATTATACACATAAAGACCACATAGTTTGACCAATGTTTAATTAAAGAAATAACTTATTTTTGGGATTTTTTAAGTTTTTTACTTTGTTTTGATTTTTTTTATTTTCTAGATGTTTTTTATTGTTTCGATGTTGATAAGATATTAATATGTAGGGATATCAATAGTCTTTTGAGATCTTGTTGACAAAAAGGCTAAAATTGATTGAGTTGATTGAGTAATTTCCAATAATGATAACATTGTTGAGGATACAAAACAATGCAAGGATAGTGTTATCAAAATAGGAACAACACGATGATTGGAAAGGATACATCCCAAGATGATGATTGATTTATTGGATAATGATTGATCGAGATTTGTAGCCAGGCTAGTAACAAGATTGTTTGAAGTGTCAACAAGATGCCCCTAATATAGATTGTTTGAATTGTTTGGACAATGCTTTAGATCACAACATGAGCTAGAAGACATAGATCAAGATTTATTCTGAAGAAATAAGTAATTACCTACCCCCAATGTCTAGTAATGTAAAAAAATTGCAAGGATTATCTTGTGACTGGATAACATGTTTGAATAGAGTATGCCCCTTTAGAAAATGCCTCATGGCTCAGATAATACTGGATAAGATAGGATCAATGATAGTAACCCATGTCAATATGTTTTCCATAAGAAAATGTTAAGTGTACACTGAACCTTTGCCAAGATCAAGATAAGTTGGATTTGAATAAAAAAGGGTTGGATGAATGGTTCATGGATTTATTATGGATAAGATAGATGGATGATGGATGGAATGTTGGATTTATTATGGATAGGATGAGATGCTTCTACCGAAAATGACACATGCAGATGCTCAATTCTACTCATGACACCTGTTTTCTAGGTTTTCATCATGATACTTGTCTAAAGTGCCACTATAGTGGTTTTCACTGGAGGACAATTTTTATCTTTACTCTTTTCTTGATTTTATTTATTTATTTTGTTGAATGTTTTGTACTCATGTTGAACCACCTGGTGGTACTGATGTAGATGTTGTTGGTGCTAATATAGGTGTTGTTGTCATGATGTGCCAACGATATCCTTCTTGGAGGAGTTATTTTGCTAAGATATGGGTGCTTGAATGTAACCCCTGATTATTCTTATCTTCTTTGTTGATACCAAAGTTAACCTTACCTAGATGCACACATAGTGATAGAGATCCCTTAGATTTATTATGATAAATATTTGTTGCCAAAACATGGTCAATGTGAGATTTGGATATCATGGGCGATGAAATTCATTGAGAGATATGAGATTCAAAAGGATTGGTCGACAATTTGGAATCTTTGACTCTCCAAACTTGGGGTGATTAGCAATGATGGGTGGATATGAAAATTCGATTGGGACCAACTTCTTGATATGCCTTTTAGGTCACTCTTGAATCTTTCTTTTGTATCGTTGGACATTTTTGATGGGTGAACTTCCCTTTTTTTATTTTTCCCATAGTTTCTTTGACTAATGGAGTTTTATGGGGGTGATTTTCTTGATTTTGCTTTGGTGTCCATTTGTATTTGCTTTGTCTATTTTATTTTACTGATTCTTATGCTTCAATGAATTCTTTATTTCTTTGATATAACTTTTTCTCTTGTTGTTGGTCCCAATTGGAGGGTTGAAATATATGTGGATGATGATTCATGATGCGGTTATTCGTAACATTGGTAGCGGCTTCATCATAAGGACTCTTCGTGCTCTCTATGTTGATGTTTTCTTTAGATAAAGTTGCCCCTAGTATTATAGAGGTATCACTGATATGTTTAGATTCCTTAATTTTTAAATAACCAAGACCTTGATGCTTGGGATTTTCAATAATCTACACTAGTTCTAGAATACCCTATTCATGTAGACCTAATCCTCTGCCTTGATAATGCATTCGTTGAAATTTTTTATTTACAATAGGATATGATTTACCTTGGAAACAAGGTGCTAATCCTTCTCTGCTTTGTTTTGGATCTTCAAAAGTGATAGATTATTCACTAGTAGGATAGCTTGATTTGACAAAGGTAAGTTATCCAAGTTTATAAGTGATAGGATCCTCCATATGTGGGATAACTTCTTGATTGATATCTTTGGCTTGATCCTATGAAATATCAGATTTTAATGCTTCTTCAAGAGGTGTTGATGATTCACGGCCCACGTAAAAGTCTTCCTCATTAATCATTTTTTATATGCTTGGACAGGATGTTTCTGATTCATAACTTATGTATAAGTCTTCTTCATGATCCATTTCTGATATGTCTCTAGCTTTTGCTATGTATTGATCACGTGTGATAAATCCAAGTCCAAGGAGATATCCAAATATTTTGTAAAGTCCAAATTTGTTTGTTGGAACTGTAGTAAGCCTAGACACTTCCATAAGGAGTACAAAGAAGAAAAGAAGAAGTAAAAAATAAATTTGATTCTGGTTTTGTGTTTGAGAAGGAAAAAGGTGATGCTTTCATTGCATATTTGGCAACTCGTGTAGGTAAAGGTTCATGGTTAATTGAATCAAGTGCATCTTTCCATATGACTTCTAATAGAGATTAGTTTTCTGAATATGAAAATTTTGATGGAGGTAAGGTGTAATTGGGTGATGATTCTTGTTTAAATATTGTTGGTCATGCTAAAGTTAGAATCAACTTTCCTGATGGTAGAATAAAAGGGATTAATATTGTGTTGCATTTTGTTGGATCAACACAAAATTTGTTATATATGAGTAAACTAATAGATGTGGGTGTGCAGGTAGTCTTTTTTGATGTAGGATGCAAGATGGTTAGAGGTGCTATAGTGATTACTAGAGGAGTCAGATATGGAACAATGTATAAGTTTGATGCATACACTGTTGAGTGCAATAGTACTTCTATGAAAAGAAGGTCTATGGATACTTCATTGAAAGAGGTGATGATTTTATCTTCAGCAAATGGTCATGGATTTTGGCTACCCAAGGGTTCTCTTTATTTTGAATCAAGGTTACCTACAAAGAATATTATGTTATGGCACCAAATATGTGGCCACATTGGAGAAAAGGGTCTATGGACCTTGAAAAATAAAAATATTGTTGAAGGGTTGTATGATTGCAATCTTGATTTTGATTTCCATGAGCATTGAATTTATGAAAACAAAAACATGTTTAGTTTTACTCAAGTTTTCATAAATCTTGTAGTGTATTGAGTTTATTCATTCTGATGTGTTTGGTCATGTATATGTTCTTTCAATATGAAAATCCACATATTGTCTTTCATTTATTGATGATTATAGTAGAAGGGCATGGGTATATTTTTAAAGAGTAAATATGAAGTTTTCAATTGATTTAAATAATTTAAAGCAATGGTTAAGTTGCATATTGGAAAAAAATTAAAAAATTTAAGGATTGATAATGGTGATGAATTTTTCTCTAATGATTTTGATAAATTATGTAAAGATTGTGGCATTCGTAGACAAAAGACAACTTTGTATTCTCCACAACAGAATGGAGTTACAAAAATAATGAACAAGACATTGATGAAGAATGCTAGGAGTATGCTAAATGGTTTTAGTCTAGAACAAATGTTTTGGGTTGAAGTTGTTGCCACTGTTTGTTATCTGATTAACAAGTCTCCTACATCAACTCTTGTTGATAAGATGCATATAGATGTTGGGAAAAAGGTGTCTCAACCTTTGTTTTTTTCTATAACATGTTTAAATATTTAATGTTGCTAATTATCTCACGTTATCTTGTGAGTTACAACTTACAATTTCTATTTCTGAGGAGTCAAGCTGGAAAGTTACAATTATAGGTGGATTTATGCACGAAGGAATTTTCTATTTTTGTGTTGAGTTTGCATGGAATGTGAGTTTTTGAGGTGCAGTTATTATTTTGCATGTGCAAGTTTAGTGACAATTAGCAATTGCAGTGTTACATGCGGTGACAATTGGAAACTTATCATTATGCGTGTCCAGTGGTTTTTGCGCTTTCCATGTTGCATCTTCTGACTTTGGTAGTTAATTTAGAAATTTCTAATTTATGCAGTGTAAGCTCCTATACATTGACAACTTATATTTTGGAGTTGTAGTTATTATTTTATTGGAGTACCATTATGCTGCCAAAATTACTCTAAAATAGAGAAGAAGTGTGAAGACTCCTGCAAGACCATAGTTTTGCAATTATATTGTAACTTATTGAATAATATAATTGAGTTATATTTTGGAGTGTGGGGGTTTTCTGTTGAAAGGGTTTTCCCCATGTAAAATTTTGTGTTATGATTTTATTATTTATTTGTTTATGATATATATGTACATCTAAATCTGTAATAGTTAATGGTATTTAAGAAATATTTGCAACCCTCTCCTACTTATATTAGTGTAGGAAGCTTCTCCTGCACACTCAACTTCCTTTCAGTTGGTATCAAAGCCTAGCCAGTTTTGATTTTATTGTTGGGTTTGAAAGGTTTTTTGAGCTGATCTTTGTTTTAGTGGGAGTTTTTCAAAAGAACATTTTGTGACCTTATTGCAGGAAAAAGAAGGCAAGCACATCCAATAGAACCAAAATGGAGAACTTTAATGATGGAAACTTTGAGTGTTGGAACTACAACAAATATGTTCATTTCAAAAAAGAGTGCAAGGAAGAGAAGAAGAAGAAAGATAAAAAGAGTTTCTTAGATTCTGATTGATAAATGATCTCAAGATGATACAAAAACATTTACATAGCTTTGGAAATACATGCATCAGAAGATGTGTGGTTGATAGACTTGGGTGTTTCTTTCCATGTGACCTCTCACAAAGGTTGGTTTTTGAAGTATGAAGAATACGATGGTGGGAAGGTGTATCTGGGTGATGACTCTCGCTTAAATATCATTGATCGTGAAAGAGTTAAAATCATATTCCTTGATGGAATATTGAAGGGGATTTATGGTGTCTTGCATATCTTGAGTTTGGAATGGAACCTACTTTTTGTGAGTAAACTGAATGATTCAGGAGTGCAGTTGTTTTCTCGAGTGGAGGATGCAAGATGATGAGAGGATCTATGATATTGGCTAAGGGTGTTTAGATTGGCACCTTGTTCAAGATGGATGCATACATTGTTTAGTGCAACACTTTATTTGACAACCCAAAGAAGAAATCTCTAGATTCTTCATCCTCACTATCAAATTGAGCAGAGAAATTTGTAGCAGCTACATCTGATAGTCATGCATTTTGGGTACCTAAGGGTGATCATTCCTTGGAAATGAAGCTTCCTACAGAGAAGATAATGTTATGGCACCAATGACTTGGTAACATTAGTGAGAAGGGTCTTAGAGCCATGAAATCTAAGAGTCTTATTGAAGGCCTTGATGATTGTAATCTCAAGTTTGAATTTTGTGAAAATTATGTTTATGGAAAATAACATTGTCTTACTTTTCACTCTAGTTCTCACAAGTCTTCTGGGGTTTTGGACTATGTTCATGCAGATGTGTTTGGTTTTATGAATGTTCCTTCATTGTCAAAATCTATATATTTTGTTTCTTTATATGATTACAATAGAAGGACATTCATTTATTTCCTCGAGAGTAAATCTAAAGTTTTCAATCAATCTAAGGAGTTTAGAACCTTGGTAAAAAATCAGAATAGTTGAAAGATTAAATGTTTGAGGACTGACAATGGCAGTGATTTTTGTTCTATGGAGTTTAACAAGTCTTGTAAAGAGAATGAGATTGAGATATGTAAGAGAACTCCATAGATCCCACAACAAAATGGAGTTGCAAACAAGATGAACAAGATTTTGATGGAGAGGGCTAGGAGTATGTTGAGTGGTGTTGGACTCGAGCACAATTTTTGAGTTGAAGTAGTAGCCACTTCATGTTATTTAATCAATAGATCTCCTACATCAACTATTATTGATAAGACACTCATAGAGGCATGCTCTGGTAAAAATCCTTCGATGAGACATCTCAGAGTATTTGGTTGTGAAGCTTATGCTCATGTTTCGATTGAGAAGAGGTATAAGTTGGAAAATGAGGTAGTTAAGTGTATCTTCATCAGATATGGTGTCAATGTGAAGGGGTACAAGATTTGGGATCCAATGGCCCAAAAGGTTCTCTATAGTAGAAGTGTATTTTTTGAGAGATGAAACCTTCCATAGTTGAGCTACAGCTAGAGAAAGAGGAGAAACAAAAGGAGGTAGTTCAAGTTCCACTTACTCTGATGAAAGAAGAACTATGTACTCTTGTTGAACCTGATGATGAGGAGAGTTTGAGAAGCTTTGAAAGTTTTGAAGAATAATAAGAACCTCAACCTCAACAATTCAAGAGGTCTAGTAGAGACAGGCAGCAACCTGATAGTTTTGGATATTCACTTGAAAGGGTTTGTTATTTATTATTGGATTCCAGTTGTATTTTTGCTTTGATTTCTAACATTGATGAGTCTGGGACTATTAGAGAGGCTATGGGTATGAGTGATGCAAATTACTAGATGAAATCCATAGATGAAGAAATGTTTGCATTGAAGAAAAATGATACATGGGATTTGGTACCTTTGCTTGAAGAATGAAAACCCGTTGGATGTAAATGGGTGCTCAAGAGAAAATTTGGTCCAAATGGTAGTGTTGAGAAGCATAAGGCACAGTTCGTCGCTAAGGGTTATTCTCAAATGGAGGGAACTGACTATAGTGAGATTTTCTCTCTTGTTGCAAAGTTGGCATCTATCTGGTTCATGTTATCACTTGCAACAATGTATGATCTAGAAGTGGAACATATGGATGTGAAGAAAATATACCTTCATGGTGTCTTGGAGGAAGAAATCTATATGTCATAGCCTGAATAGTACGTGATTAAAGATAAAGAAATTTTGGTATGCAAATTGAAAATTTTTTTGTATGGTCTTAAGTAATCTCCTAGAATATGGTACCTGAAGTTTGATACCTATGTGTTATAATTGGGATTTTTGAGATCTAAATTTGACCATTGTGTGTATTAAAAATTTGATAATGGTCATATTCTCATAGTTGCATTGTACGTAGATGATATGTTGTTTTATGGGAATGGTAAAAGTTTGATTTCATATTTGAAGTCTCAAATATCAACATAGTTTGAGATGAAGGATCTAAGTGCAGGAAGGTATATTCTAGGGATGGGGATCAAAAGAGATAGAGCAAATAGAAAGATTTGGCTAAGCCAAAGCAAGTTTATAAATTCAGTGTTGGAGACATTCAACATGACATCTTGCAAACAATTAGTTATTTTTGTGTTGCAAGGGATGAATCTTTCTATGGAGGACATGACCAAAGTACCATATGCGAGTGATATAGGTAGTTTGATGTATGTTATGGTTTGTACGAGGCCAAAATTGCCTAAGCAGTGGGAGTCTTGAGTTGTTTTATGGCTAATCCTAGACGGGTGCATTGAGATGCAATTAAGAGAGTGTTTAGATACTTGCGAGGTACTTTTGATTATGCCCTATATTTTCATGGTTATCCTACTAGACCTCAACATTCAGTTTGTAGTCACAGGTTTATGGATTTTGATTGGGTATGACATATTAACAGCAGAAGATCCACTAGTGGATATGTATTCATAATGTTTGGTGGTGCCATTAGTTGGATGAGTAAGCAGCAATATGTAGTCACTTTGTCCATGATAGAAGTAGAATACATGGTAGCTACTCATGATTGTAAGGAATCCATTTGGCTTAAGCATTTGTGTTCTAATATTGGTTTTGTTGCAGGGCAAATTAAAATCTGTTGTGACAGTCAAAGTATCATTTTCTTGGCAAAGAATCTTACTTTCCATGCCAAAACAAAGCATATTGATGTGCAGTTTCATTTTTTTTGTGATATGGTGGAAGATGGGAAGGTTAAATTTGAGAATGTTGACACCCTCAAGAATGTTGTAGATGTATTGACAAAGTCCGTGAGCACATAGAAGTTTATATGGTGTTCAGAGTCTATGGACCTCATGGCCTCTAACAGTTAAATAGTGTTACTTCCATTGGCTCTTCAAAGGTGTTCAACAAGTGGGAGAATGTTGGGAAAAATAAGGTGTCTCAACCTTTGATTTTTTTGTAACATGTTTAAATATTTAATGTTGCTAATTATCTCACGTTGTCTTGTGAGTTACAACTTGTAATTTCAATATCTAAGGAGGATTCAAGTTGGAAAGTTGCAATTACAAGTGGAGTTATGCATGAAGGAATTTTTTATTTTTGTATTAAGTTTGCATGGAATGTGTTTTTTTGAGGTGTGGTTATTATTTGGCAAGTGAATATTTTACATGTGCAGGTTTAGTGACAATTGGTAGTTGCAGTGTTGCATGTGGCAACAATTGGAAACTTACCATTATGCATGTGCAGTGGTTTTGGTGCTTTCCATGTTGCATCTTCAACCTTTGGTAGTCAATTTAGAAATGTCTAATTTATGCATTGCAAGCTCCTATATATTGAGAACTTATATTTTGGATTTGTAGTTGTTGTTTTATTGAAGTATCATTATGCTATCGAAATTACTCCAAAATAGAGAAGTGTGAAGACAATTATATTGTAACTTTTTTATTGATGCATGCACATAATAATATAATAGAGATTTGTTTTGGAGTGTGGGGTTTTTCTCCTGAAATGGTTTTCCCCACATAAAATTTTGTGTTGTGATTTTATTGTTTATTATTTATGATATGTATGTGCATTTAAATTTGTAACAGTTAATGGTGTTTAAGAAAATTTTGCAACTCTCTGCTGCTTAGATTAGTGTAGGAAGCTTCTTCCATGCACTCAACTTCCTTTCAATAGAGGCATGGTCGGGTCACAAGCCTTATTTAAGATATCTTAGAGTTTTTGGTTGTGAGGTATATGTACATGTGCCAAAAGAGAAGTGAAAAAAGTTGGAGAACAAGGGTGTGAAATGTATCTTCATTGGATATAGCTATGGTGTGAAAGGATACAAGCTTTGGGATCCTATTGCATATAAGGTAATATATAGTATGTGTTATTTTAGAGAAACTAAGACTTCTTCTATTACATTGTAGTCATAAAAATTTGAATAAGAAGATGTTATTCAACTTCTCTTTATGCTTGAAAAATTTGAATTGAGACCCCTAGATAGACAAGAAGTTGAGGAGAACTCATCTAGCTTTGGATCTTGAGAAGAGGAGGAAGATCATCCAACTCATCTTGTTTGAAGGTATACAAGGCATAGACAACCACCTAAAAGGTATTCACCTAATGTATGAAGATGCATTTTTACTTTGAATACTGACATGGATGAACCTAGATCTACAAAAGAGGTATTAGACATGAATGATGCAAAATCCTAGAAGATTTCTATGAATGAAGAAATGATACATGGGATCTTGCACCATTTCTTGAAGGACAAAAACATGTTGGTTGCAAATGGGTATTAAAGAAAAATGTTGGTTCAAATGGATCTATTGAGAAGTACAAAGCACGATTGGTTGCAAAAGGCTACTGTTAGGTTGAAGGTGTTGATTATGGCAAGATATTTTCTCATGTTACAAAAATGAAATCCATTAGATTTTTACTTTCTATTGTTGTTTCTTATGATCTATAGGTTGAGAAAATGGATGTGAAAATGACTTTCCTTCATGGTGATTTGGAGGAGGAAGTTTGTATGACATAACTAGAGCACTATGGGGTGAAAGGTAAAAATAATTGGGTCAATAAATTGAAGAAATCTTTGTATTTCCTCAAATAAAGTCCTAGGATGTGGTACCAAAAATTTGATACATATGTGTTGATTTTGGGATTTTAGCATTCTAAATCATACCATTATGTTTATTATAAGACTAATGGTGATCATTTCATATTTATTGCATTATATGTTGATGATATGTTATTTATTGGTAAAGGGAAAGGAATGATTTCAAAACTAAAGTCTCAATTTCTAGCTAAATTTGAAATGAAATATCTTGGTGCAACTAAACACATTTTTGGGATGGAAATTATAAGAGATAGAGTGAATAGAAAGCTATGGCTTGGTCAAAGTAAGTATGTTAATTTAATTTTACATATATTTTACATTGAGGATTGTAGTTTATTATGTGTTCATTTTTATAACTTGAACAAAGTTATCTATTTTAGATTGTCCAACATCCCCATCCGAGATTGAATACATGAGAAAAGTGCCTTATCAGAGTGCGGTTGGAAGTTTGATGTATGTTATGGTCCACACTAGACCAAACTTTGTGCAAGTAGTGGGAGTTATTTCTAGATATATGTCTAATCAGTTGGATGAGAAAGTGACAAATTGTGGTTGCTTTGTCCACTACTGAAGCTAAGTATATGATAGCTACTCATGCTTGTAAATAATCCATTTGGCTTAAGAGGTTATGTTCAAATTTTGGAATGAAACAATGTGCAGTGTCAATTTATTATGATAGTCAGAGTGTGATCTTCTTAGCAAAAAACCTAACATTTCATGCCAGGACCAAGCACATTGATGTACAATATCAGTTTTTTAGAGATATGGTCAAGGATGGCAAGGTGAAGCTAGTTAAGGTAGATAATTTATTGAATGTTGTTGATTCTTTAACTAAGGATGTGAGCACAAATAATTTCAAATGGTGTTTAGATTCTATGGGCCTCTCGGCCCTTGGAAATTAAATCATGGTACTAATCCTCTTATTGCTCTTGCAAGGTGTTTGACAAGTGGGAAAATGTTAGGAAAAATGGTGTGTCAACCTTGTGATTATAAGAGGTTAATATATTTGAGTTTGAGGGGGGTGTAGGTGGTACCCCCCTATGGGGTTTTGGGGCCACGAGCTAAGTGTGGGTTTGAGGGCAGAGCCCCCAAAAGACACATTTTATGTATATTTTATTATTGTAAATATGGATTGTTCATAATTAGGTCTCAGATTTGATGATATATATTTTGTTAGCTTGTCTTTCCCTAGAAGGAAACCCTATTTTATGAGAGCATTGTATTACAGTTGTGCATTGTGATGTATTTTGAGAGTCTAATAACTATTGTGTTGCCTCTAGATCTCTGGTTGGTGATGCTCCCATGGAAAGCTTGATATGCAAGTATATTATATTCTTTGTGATTTCTTAATAATATATTGGGTAGCTTTTAGAGTGTATTGTTTTTCTTTTGAAAGGGTTTTCCCCACGTAAATCACTGTGTTGTGGTATGCATGCTATTTGTGTTTATTTTTGTTTAAGTTTCTATAAATTTTGTAAAGATCTATAAAGTTTTGCATTACCTCCTATCAAGATTAGTGTAGGAATTTTTTTCGCTAACTTAGCTTCCTTACAAGTATAGGAAGTTATCCCACTCTCTTAGCTTCCTTACAATTGGTGCACAAGTTATAAAAAATTCCATAATATCATATGGGATTTATTTTTCTTTTAGATTGGAAAAAACATCTATTCATTCAAAGTTTTTGAATATTTGAACGATATTTAAGTGAAAGTGCAACAAGACTAGGGGAGAGGGTCTCATAGTGGTGCACCCTATGTTTGGAGGTCTACATGGACCAAAAATCTAAAAAGAATTCCTAACATGTCATCCTACCACTTGTGTATCTACCAAAAAATTTTAAAAAAAAATCCACCACCCCACCACCTGTCACGCACTTGTTGGTCTACGATATTCTTAACAAGCACATTTTGGGGTCTGCCTAACAGTAGAGTGGGTCCACCTCCTGAGGAAACACAAAAAAATAATGGGTTGGGTCAGACAAACGCATGTTGTGCAAACACTTCACCACACCAAACATCTAATTGAGAGCATTAATTGTGCAACACCCCCTTTGTTACCTCCACTGGGCAACTTGCCTTACATGTCCCTTTGTAGTTACTCAACCTGGAAAGTGCATAATTTAGAGATTAAGGTTCATTCAATGCTCCAAATTCTTACATATCTCACTCATTGGCATTCCTTTTGTTTGCATTTATTTTGGAGTATTCATTTAGTTAGGAACCCATACATTTTCTCTCCACAATTCATTG
Organism: Sequoiadendron giganteum; assembly: GCA_007115665.2. Classification (NCBI taxonomy): domain Eukaryota; kingdom Viridiplantae; phylum Streptophyta; class Pinopsida; order Cupressales; family Cupressaceae; genus Sequoiadendron; species Sequoiadendron giganteum. Next base: position 530,667,083 of record CM021102.1, read on the forward strand.
TTTAGCTTTTCATAGAGCTCAAAAGCTCCCTTTCTCTTTCAAGTGAGGTTTTTACCTCACTAGGCATGTACCATTGTTTTTCATTTCAACGGTATTCTGCCATGCACTTATATTATTTTGTTCTTCATTGCACAAAGTTTCACTGTGCAAATTTCTCTTTATATTTGATTGATACTACAAAATATGAGAAGGGTTTCACTACTTTTCATTTATTTTATAGTCTTCCATGCACTTGTACTCTTTTGTTCTTCATTGCACAAAGTTTTACTCTGTATTTTGATTTTAATATTTGATTTCTACTATGAATTATGAAAAGGGTTTCACTGGTTATCATTTTGACAATATTCTACCATGCACTTGTAATATTCTATTTATCATTACAGTATAATAAGGGTTTCACTGGTTTGTCATTTATATTTGACTATTTTTATGAAATATGGAAAGTGTTTGACCGGTTCTCATTTTGAGGGCTTTCTTCCATGCACTTCTATTCATGTGTTCATCATTGCACAAACTTTAACTTTGCAATTTGCTTTTAATATTTTTTTGTTATTCCAAAATATGAAAATCGTTTTAGTAGTTTTCATTTTGAAGATATTCTACCATGCACTTGTATTATTTGGTTGTTCATTCAATAATTCACTCTACAATTTTCTTTTTATATTTCATTGTTACTACGAAATATGAAAATGGTTTGATTGGTTCTCATTTAGAGGGTTCTTTGCCATGCACTTCTATTCGTGTGTTCATCATTGCACAAACATTAACTCTAATTTTTTTTAATATTTCATTGTTATTCTGAAGTATGAAAATGGTTTCACTAGTTTTCATTTCAAATATATTTTGCCATGCACTTGTATTATTATGTTCTTCATTGTACAATAATTCACTCTACAATTTTCTTTTTATATTTGACTCTCACTATGAAATATGGAAAGGGTTTGAGTGGTTCTCATTTTGAGGGTTTTATTCCATGCACTTATATTCGTGTGTTCATCATTGCACAAATATTAACTTTGCAATTTTCTTTTTATATTTGACTGTTACTACGAAATATGAAAAGGGTTTGACTAGTTCTCATTTCGACAGTTTTATGCCATGCACTTATATTTTTGTGTTCATCATTGCACAAATATTAACTCTGCAATTTGTTTTTACTATTTGTTTGTTATTCTGAAATATGAAAATGGTTTCATTGATTTTCATTTCAAATATATTCTACCATGCAATCATATTATTTTGTTCTTCATTGCACAATAATTCACTCTACAATTTGCCTTTTATATTTCATTGTTACTACAAAATATAGAAAGGGTTTGATTGGTTCTCATTTAGATGGTTTTCTGCCATGCACTTTTATTCGTGTGTTCATCATTGTACAAACATTAACTCTACAAAAAAATTTAATATTTAATTGCTATTTCAAAATATGAAAATCTACATATATATGTGGATGTATATATGTATATATTTTACATATATGTATACACATATATCTATATGTATATATATATATATATATATATATATATTTATATGTGGATATATATATATATGTACATATATGTAGACACACACACACATATATTATAATGGAGTGAATTTGCACCCCTTGCAAATTCCACATTTACATACCTCCTACCCTAGATAAATTAAATCTGATAATTCAATTCCACATCCTTCATTCGCTTCCCATCCACTTGGTTGTTGTTTTTTGTGTTGGTGGAGGATATTATGTTGGGGATGCTAGCACGACGCGTAGATGTCTGTGTGGCACGTTGTCATCTTGACAAGATTCCTGCCTCTAGAATTCGCAAAGGCGTTACAATTCCCCATTGGCGAAGAAGAGTAACATCTTTGCTCCCTTGAATGACCTCGAACGACTCCTTTGCCTCTAATTTCACCTTCAAATGACTATCTCCTTCATTCATTCACTCTCTTGGCAACTTTTTGATCCTCTTGGCATTCTACTTGATCATTCTCAATTCTACACACTTCATGCACAACATTCTCACCTCCATTGAAGATGAAATTTGGTGTTTTATTGACTCAATCTCCTTGTTGTTGTGACAACATCAACATTTATAAGCTTGCGAGCTCACTCCTTCCATTTGCCTCGAGTGCACATGGGTGAAGGTGATATTATTCCATCTTCCATTCACATAGCATTATCGTATTGTTTTGTAGCATATTTTTTCTTATCATAGTACTTGGTAGTTCCATTTAATATCTCTCTTTATCATATTTCTCTATCGTTGCTATACTAGTTGTCCATGGAGGTAGAAACACCAAAGTGGGGGACTAACTGCAGCAGTCCTCTATACAGAGCCCCAACATTTTTTTGTCTTGTGCATGTAGGTTGCTCGTTGAGTGAAGACTTTAAAGGTATCAACTCGTGGGTAGGAAGGTGCACTTTCCTTACCCTTCTTTGTCATTTCATAGTTAGACTTAATCTTAGTATTTTCTCAATATTCTGCTATTTAGCTCCTTTATATATTTTTTATTATATTAAACTACATTTATCAGGTCATTAGTAGGTTTCTCTTGAGTTTAGATTGTACTTTACACTTTTTGTTCATACCAACACCCA